>CM035424.1:120432566-120888452 GCA_020310875.1 Ceratopteris richardii
TATCTATCGTGATAGACAGTGTCTATCGCGATAGACTGAGCCTGTCGTGGGATGCTGTATGTCGCGATAGACAGTGTTTGTCGCAATAGATTAAACAAACACAAATTTTTTAGAACTTTTTAGTGATTTGGAGTGCTCTCATGGTGTAGGTTATCATGTAGTGTAAGCCACGAGCTTTTCGACAAGCCCTAGAGCTCAAAAAATGGATTTCATATGAAAGAGTTTTGACAGTTCAAGGTTTAGGAGATTAAACAGACAAACAGATCCTTTCAAGAGTTTAGTGTATTTTTCTAAGGCCTTTGTAAGTGTAGGAGTAATTGAGTATGCAAATATTCCCAAAATTTAGCCTAAATTTCCAAAAGATTACCCCTTTATTTTTTTGCCGAAAATGCCTATCTATCACGATAGACGGTGTCTGTCGCGAGAGACACTGACTGTCGCGTGGGCCTGTCTATCACGATAGACGATGTCTGTCGCGAAAGAGGAGTGTCTATCGTGATAGACGGGGTCTATCGTGGGTGTCTGTCTATCGCGATAAACGGGTGTCTATCGCGATAGGCGGGATCTGTCGTCTGTCGTGGGACTGTCTGTCATGATAGACGATGTCTGTCGCGATAGACGGCCTTTGTCCTGGGGTGCTCTCTGTCATCTGTCGTGGTCTGTCTGTCGCGATAAACTGCGGTTGTCGTTTGTCTTGCCTTTTGGTCTATCACGATAGACGGTATCTGTCGCGATAGATGGTCTCTATCGTGGGTCTCCTCTATCGCGATAGACGGGTATGTGTCATGATAGACGGGGTCTATCGTCTGTCGTGGTCTGTCTATCGTGATAGACGGTGTCTATCGCGATAGACTGAGGCTGTCGTGAGATGCTATATGTCACGATAGACAGTTTCTCTCGTGATAGACTGAAGAAACGCAAATTATTTAGAACTTTTTAGTGATTTGGAGTGCTCTCATGGTGTAGGTTATCATGTAGTATATGCCACAAGCTTTTCGACAACCCTAGATCTCAAAAAATGGATTTCATATGAAAAAGTTATGACAGTTCACGGTTTAGGAAGTTATACAGACAAAAAGATCCTTTCAAGAGTTTAGTGTATTTTTCTAAGGCTTTTGTAAGTGTAGGAGTAATTGAGTATGCAAATATGACCAAAATTTAGCCTAAATTTCCAACAATTTACCCCTTTATTTTTTTGCCGAAAATGTCTATCTATCACGATAGACGGTGTGTGTCGCGATAGACACTGACTGTCGTGTGGGCCTGTGTGTCGTGATACACTGTGTCTGTCGCGATAGACGGCCTCTATCGTGGGGTGGTGTCTGCCATCTATCGTGGTCTCTCTGTCGCGATGGACGGTCTCTATTGTGGGTCTCTGTATGCTGCGATAGACGGGTGTCTATCACGATAGACGGGGTCTATAGTCTGTCACGGTCTGTCCATCGTGAGAGAAGGTTTCTATTGTGATAGACTGAGGCTGTCATGGGATGCTGTCTGTCAGGATATGCAGTGTCTGTCGCGATAGGCTAAAAAATGCAAATTTTTTAGAACTTTTTAGTGATTTGGAGTGCTCTCATGGTGTAGGTTATCGTGTAGTATATGTCACGAGCTTTCGGACAAGCCCTAGAGCTCAAAAAACAGATTTCATATGGAAAGGTTATGACAATTCATGGTTTAGGAGGTTAAATAGACAAACAGATCCTTTCAAGAGTTTAGTGTATTTTTCTAAGGCCTTTGTAAGTATAGGAGTTATTGAGAATGCAAATATGACCAAAATTTAGCCTAAATTTCCAAAATTTTACCCCTTTATTTTTTTCCCATAAATGCCTATCTATCACGATAGACGGTGTCTGTCGCGATAGACACTGGCTGTCACATGGGCCTGTTCGTTGCGATAGATGGTGCCTGTCATGATAGAGGAGTGTCTGTTACGATAGACGGGGTCTATCATGGGTGTCTCTCTGTCGCGATAGACGGGGTTTGTCGTCTGTCGTGGGCCTATCTGTCGTGATAGACGGTGTCTGTCGCGATAGACGACCTCTATCGTGGGGTGTTGTCTATCATTTGTCGTGGTTTGTCTGTCGCGATAGACTGAGGTTGGCGTTCTTCGTGCCTTTTGGTCTATTGAGATAGATGGTGTCTATCGCGATAGACGGTCTCTATCGTGGGTCTTTGTCTATCGCGATAGACGGGGTCTATCATTTGTCGTGGTCTATCTATCATGATAGATGGTGTCTATTGCGATAAACTGAGGCTATCGTGGGATTTTGTATGTCGCTCTCATGGAGTGTAGGTTATGGTGTAGTATATGCCACAAGCTTTCAGACAAGCCCTAGAGCTCAAAAAATGGATTTTATATGAAAAACTTATGACACTTCACAGTTTAGGAGGTTAAATAGACAAAGAGATCCTTTCAAGAGTTTAGTGTATTTTTCTAAGGCCTTTGTAAGTATAGGAGTAATTGAGAATGCAAATATGACCAAAATTTAGCCTAAATTTCCCAAAATTTACCCCTTTATTTTTTTCTCGACAATGCCTATCTATCGCGATAGACGGTGTCTATCGCGATAGACACTGACTGTCACATGGGCCTGTCTGTCACGATAGATGGTATCTGTCGCGATAGAGGAGTGTCTGTTGCGATAGACGGGGTCTATCATGGGTGTCTCTCTGTCCTGATAGACGGGGTCTGTCGTCTGTCGTGGGCGTGTTTGTCATGATAGACGCTGTCTGTCGCGATAGACGACCTCTATCGTGGGGTGTTGTCTGTCATTTGTTGTGGTCTGTCTGTCGTGATAAACTGAGGTTGGCGTTCTTCGTGCCTTTCGGTCTACGAGATAGACGGTGTCTGTCGCAATAGACGGTCTCTATCGTGGGTCTTTGTCTATCGCGAGAGACGAGTGTCTGTCATGATAGACATGGTCTATCGTCTGCCGTGGTCTATCTATCATGATAGACGGTGTCTATCGCGATAAACTAAGGCTGTCGTGGAATGTTGTATGTCGCTCTCATGGAGTGTAGGTTATGGTGTAGTATATGCCACGAGCTTTCCAACTGAGGTTGTCGTTCGTCGTGCCTTTTGGTCTAGCTCAAAAAACGGATTTCATATGAAAAAGTTATGACAGTTCAAGGTTTAAGAGGTAAAACAGACAAACAGATCCTTTCAAGAGTTTAGTGTATTTTTCTAAGGGCTTTGTAAGTGTAGGAGTAATTGAGTATGCAAATATGCCCAAAATTTAGCCTAAATTTCCAAAAATTTACCACTTTATTTTTTTGCCAAAAATGCCTATCTATTGCGATAGACGATGTCTATTGCAATAGACACTAACTGTCGCGTGGGCCTGTCTATCGCGTTAAACGTTGTCTGTCGCGATAGAGGAGTATCTGTCGCGATAGACGGGGTCTATCGTGGGTGTCTGTCTGTCGCGATAGACGGGGTCTGTCGTCTGTCGTGGACCTGTCTGTCGTGATAGGCAGTGTCTGTCGCGATAGACGACCTCTATCATGGTGTGCTATTTGTCCTTTATCGTGGTCTGTCTGTCCCAATAGACTTAGGTTGTCGTTTGTCGTGCCTTTTGGTCTATCGTGATAGATGGTCTCTATCGTGGGTCTCTGTCTGTCGCGATAGACGGGTGTCTGTCACGATAGACGGGGTCTATCGTCTCTCATGGTCTGTCTATCATGATAAACGGTGTTTATCGCTATAGACTGAGCATGTCGTGGGATGTTGTATATGGCGATAGACAGTGTTTGTCGCAATGGAGTAAAAAAAACGCAAATTTTTTAGAACTTTTTAGTGATTTGGAGTGCTCTCATGGTGTAGGTTATCCTGTAGTATATGCCACGAGCTTTCCGACAAGCCCTAGAGCTCAAAAAATGGATTTCATATGAAAACGTTTTGACAGTTCAGGGTTTAGGAGGTTAAACAGACAAACAGATCCTTTCAAGAGTTTAGTGTATTTTTCTAAGGCCTTTGTAAGTGTAGGAGTAATTGAGTATGCAAATATGCCCAAAACTTAGCCTAAATTTGCAAAAGTTTATCCCTTTATGTTTTTGCCAAAAATGCCTATCTATCGTGATAGACGGTGTCTGTCGCGATAGAGGAGTGTCTGTCGCGATAAACGGGGTCTATCATGGTTGTCTTTCTGTCACGATAGACGGGTGTCTGTCATGATAGACGGGGTCTGTCGTCTGTCGTGTGCCTATCTATCATGATAGACGGTGTCTGTCACGATAGACGGCCTTTGTCCTGTGGTGTTGCCTATCGCTGTCGTGGTCTGTCTGTCGCGATTAGACTGAGGTTATCATTTGTCGTGCCTTTTGGGCTATCATGATAGACGGTCTCTATCGTGGGTCTCTGTCTATCGCGATAGACAGGTGTGTGTCATAATAGACAGGGTCTATCATCTGTCGTGGTCTGTCTATCGTGATAGACGATGTCTATCGCGATATACTGAGGCTATCATGGGATGCTCTCTATCGCGATACACAATGTCTGTCGCAATAGACTGAAAAAAACGCAAATTTTTTAGAACTTTTTAGTGATTTGGAGTGCTCTCATGGAGTGCTCTCATGGTGTAGGTTATCGTGTAGTATATCCCACAAGCTTTGCGACAAGCCCTAGAGCTCAAAACATGCATTTCATATAAAAATGTTATGACAGTTCAGGGTTTAGGACGTTAAACAGACAAACAGATCCTTTCAAGAGTTTAGTGTATTTTTCTAAGGCCTTTGTAACTGTAGGTGTAATTGAGTATGCAAATATGCCCAAAATTTAGCCTATATTTCCAAAAATTTACCCTTTTATTTTTTTTGCCGTGGGCCTGTGTGTTGTGATAGACAATGTCTGTTGCGATAGAGGGTCTCTATCATGGGGTGCTATATGTCGTCTGTCTGTTGCGATAGACTGAGGTTGTCGTTTGTCATGCCTTTTCATCTGTCGTGCCTTCACGATGGACGGGGTCTATCGTCTATCGTAGTCTGTCTATCATGATAGACGGTGTCTATCGCAATAGATGGAGGCTGTTGTGGGATGCTGTATGTCACGATAGACAGTGTTTGTCGCGATAGACTAAGAAGATGCAAATTTTTAGAACTTTTTAGTGATTTGAAGTGCTCTCATGGAGTGCTCTCATGGTGTAGGTTATCGTGTAGTATATGCCATGAGCTTTCCGACAAGCCATAAAGCTGAAAAATGGATTTCATATGAAAAAGTTATGATAGTTGAGGGTTTAGGAGGTTAAACACACAAACAGATCCTTTCAAGAGTTTAGTGTATTTTTCTAAGGCCTTTGTAAGTGTAGGAGTAATTGAGTATGCAAATATGCCCAAAATTTAGCCAAAATTTCCAAAAGTTTACCCCTTTATTTTTTGCCGAAAATGCCTATCTATCGCGATAGACGGTGTCTGTCGCGATAGACACTGACTGTCGCATGGGCTTGTCTATCAGGATAGACAATGTCTGTCGCGATAGAGGAGTGTCTGTCGCGATGGACGGGGTCTATCGTGGGTGTCTATCGCGATAGACGGTGTGTGTCGGGATAGACAGGTGTCTGTCGCGATAGACGGGGTGTGTCGTCTGTCGTGGGCCTCTTTGTCATGATGGATGGTGTCTCTCGCGATAGACGGCCTCTATCGTGGGGTGCTATCTGTCGTTTGTCGTGGTCTGTCTATTGTGATAGATTGAGGTTGTCGTTTGTCGTGCCTTTTGCTTTATCACGATAAACGGTGTCTGTCGCGATAGACGGTCTCTATCGTGGGTCTCTGTCTATCATGATAGACGGCTGTCTGTCACGATAGACGAGGTCTCTGGTCTGTCGTGGTCTGTCTTTCGTGATAGACGGTGTCGCGTGGGCCTGTCTGTCAGGGTAGACGGTGTCTGTCGCGATAGAGGAGTGTCTGTCGTGATGGACGGGGTCTATCGTGGGTGTCTATCGCGATAGATGGGTGTTTGTCGCGATAAACGGGTGTGTGTCGCGATAGACGATGTGTGTCGCGATAGACGGGTGTCTCTTGCGACAGACGGGGTCTGTCGTCTGTCGTGGGCCTCTTTGTCATGATCGATGGTGTGTGTCGCGATAGACGGCCTCTATCGTGGCATGCTATCAGTCGTTTGTCGTGGTCTGTCTATCGTGATAGATTGAGGTTGTCGTTTGTCGTGCCTTTTGCTCTATCGCGATAAACGGTGTCTGTCGCGATAGACGGTCTCTATCGTGGGTGTCTGTCTATCACGATAGACGGATGTCTGTCATGATAGACGACATCTCCCGTCTGTCGTGGTCTATCTATCGTGATAGACGGTGTCTATCGTGATAGACTCAAGCTATCGTGGGATATTGTATGTCGCAATAGACAGTATCTGTCACGATAGACTGGAAAAACGTAAATTTTTTAGAACTTTTTAGTGATTTGGAGTGCTCTCATGGAGTGCTCTCATGGAGTGCTCTCATGGTGTAGGTTATCGTGTAGTATATGCCATTAGCTTTCTGACAAGCCCTAGAGCTTAGGAAATGGATTTCATATGAAAAAGTTATGAGAGTTCAAGGTTTAGGAGATTAAACAGACAAACAGATCCTTTCAAGAGTTTATTGTATTTCTCTAAGGCCTTTCTAAGTGTAGGAGTAATTAAGTATGCAAACATGCCCAAAATTTAGAAAAGTGTCTGTCGCGATAGATGGTGTCTGTTGCGATAGAGGAGTGTCTGTCGCGATAGACGGTGTCTATCGTAGGTGTATGTCTGTCGCGATAGACGGGTGTTTGTTGCGATAGACGGGTGTCAGTCGCGATAGACGGGTGTTTGTCACGATAGACGGGGTCTGTCTTCTATCGTGGGCCTGTCTGTCGTGATAGAGGTTTTCTGTCATGGTAGACGGCCTATGTTGTGGGGTGCTGTCTGTTGTCTGTTGTGGTCTGTCTGTCGCTATAGATTGAGGTTGTCGTTTGTTGTGCTTTTGGTCTATCGCGATAGACAGTGTCTGTCACGATAGACGGTCTCTATCTTTGGTCTCTATCTGTCATGATAGGCGGGTGTCTATCACGATAGACCAGGTCTATTGTCTGTCGTGGTCTGTCTATTGTGATAGACGGTGTCTATCGCGATAGACTAAGGCTGTCGTGGGATGCACTCTGTCACGATCGATAGTGTCTGTTGCGATAGACTGAAAAAACGCAAATGTTTTAGAACTTTTAAGTGATATGGAGTGCTCTCATGGTGTAGGTTATTGTGTAGTATATACCACGAGCTTTCAGACAAACCCTAGAACTCAAAAAACGGATTTCATATGAGAAAGTTATGACAATTCAGGGTTTAGGAGGTTAAACAGACAAACAGATCCTTTCAAGAGTTTAATGTATTTTTGTAAGGCCTTTGTAAGTGTAGGAATAATTGAGTACGCAAATATGCCCAAAATTTAGCTTAAATTTACAAGAATTTACCCCTTTATTTTTGTGCTGAAAATGCCTATCTATCGTGATAGACGGTGTCTATCGTGATAGAGAAGTGTCTGTCGCGATAGAGAAGTATCTTTCACGATAGACAGGGTCTATCGTGGGTGCCTCTCTGTCGTGATAGACTGGTGTCTGTCACGATAGACGGGGTCTGTCGTCTATCGTTGGCCTCTCTTTCGTGATAGACGGTGTTTGTCGCGATATACGGCCTCTATTGTGGGGTGCTGCCTGTCGTCTATCCTGGTCTTTCTGTCGCGATGGACTGAGGTTGTCGTTTGGCATGCCTTTTGGTCTATTGAGATAGATGGTGTCTGTCGCGATAGACGGTCTCTATTGTGGGTCTCTGTCTGTCGCGATAGATGGGTGGCTCTCTCGATAGACGGGGTCTATCGTCTGTCGTGGTCTGTCTATCGTGATAGACGGTGTCTATCGCGATAGACTGAGGCTATCCTAAGATAATATCTGTCGCAATAGACAGTGTCTATCGCGATAGACTCGAAAAATGCAAATTTTTTAGAACTTTTTAGTGATTTGGAGTGCTCTCATGGAGTGCTCTGATGGTATAGGTAATCGTGTAGTGTATGCCACGAGCTTTTCGACAAGCCCTACAGCTCAAAAAACGGATTTCATATGAAAACGTTATGAGAGTTCAGGGTTTAGCAGGTTAAACAAACAAATAGGTCCTTTCAAGAGTTTAGTGTATTTTTCTAAGACCTTTGTAAGTGTAGGAGTAATTGAGTATGCAAATATACCCAACATTTAGCCTAAATTTCCAAAAATTTACCCCTTTACTTTCTTACCGAAAATGCCTATCTATCGCGATAGACGGTGTCTGTTGCGATAGACACTGACTGTCGCGTGGGCCTGTCTGTCACGATAGACGGTGTTTGTCGCGATAGAGGAGTGTGTGTCGTGATAGACGAGGACTATCGTGGGTGTCTGTCTATCGCGATAGACGGGTGTTTTGTCGCGATAGACAGGGTCTATCGTTTGTCCTGGGCCTGTATGTCGTGATAGATATTGTCTATCGCGATAGACGGCCTCTATCGTGGGGTGCTATCTGTAGTCTATCGTGGTCTGTCTGTCACGACAAACTGAGGTTGTCGTTTGTCGTGCCTTTTGGTCTATCGCGATAGACGGTGTCTGTCACGATAGACGGTCTCTATCGTGGGCCTGGTTGTCGCATGGGCCTGTCTGTCGCGATAGACGGTGTCTGTCACGATAGAGGAGTGTCTGTTTCGATAGACGGGGTCTATCGTGGGTGTCTCTTTGTCACGATAGACGGGGTCTATCTTGGTTGTCTCTCTGTCGCGATAGACGGGGTCTATCGTCTGTCGTGGGCCTGTCGGTCATGATAGACGGTGTCTATCACGATACATGGCCTCTATCGTGGGGTGTTGTCTGTCGTTTGTCGTGGTCTATCTGTCGCGATAGACTGAGGTTGGCATTCGTCGTGCCTTTTGGTCTATCGAGATAAGCGGTGTCTGTCGCAATAGACGGTCTCTATCGTGGGTGTCTCTCTGTCGTGATAGACGGGTGTCTATCACGATAGATGGGGTCTATCGTCTATCGTGGTCTATCTATCATGATAGGCGGTGTCTATCGGGATAATATGAGGCTGTCGTGGGATGTTGTATGTGGCAATAAACAGTGTCTATCATGATAGACTCAAAACGCACAGATTTTTTAGAACTTTTTAGTGATTTGAAGTGCTCTCATGGAGTGCTCTCATGGTGTAGGTTATCGTGTACTATATGCCACGATCTTTCCGACAAGCCCTAGAGCTCAAAAAAGGGATTTCATATGAAAAAGTTATGAAAGCCTTTGTAAGTGTAGGAGTAATCGAGTATGTAAGTTTGCCTAAAATTTACCCTAAATTTCCAAAAACTTACCCCTTCATGTGGGCCTGTCTCTCGCGATAGACGGTGTCTGTCGTGATAGAGGAGTGTCTGTTGTGATAGAGGGGGTCTATCATGGGTGTCTGTCTGTCGTGATAGACGGGGTCTGTCGTCTGTCGTGGGCCTGTCTGTCTTGATAGACGGTGTCTATCGTGATAGATGGCCTCTGTCATGGGGTGTTGTCTGTCGTCTGTGGTGGTCTGTCTGTCGCGATAGGCTGAGATTGTCGTTTGTTGTCCCTTGTGGTCTATCGCCATAGACGGTGGCTGGAGCAATAGGCGGTCTCTATCGTGGATCTCTATCTGTTCCGATAGACGGGTGTAGGTTATCGTGTAGTATATGCCACGAGCTTTCCGACAAGCCCTAGAGCTCAAAAAGCAGATTTCATATAAAAAATTTATGATAGTTTAAGGTTTAGGAGGTTAAACAGACAAATAGATCCTTTCATGAGTTTAGTGTATTTTTCTAAGGCCTTTGTAAGTGTAGGATTAATTGAGTACGCAAATATGCCCAAAATTTAGCCTAAAGTTGCAAAAATTTACCCCTTTATTTTTTTGCTGAAAATGCCTATCTATCACGATAGATGGTGTATGTCGCGATAGAAACTCACTATCGCGTGGGCCTGTCTGTCACGATAGACGGTGTCTGTCGCGATAGAGGAGTGTGTGTCGCGATAGACGGGGTCTATCGTGGGTGTCTGTCTGTCACGATAGATGGGTGTCTATCGTGATAGACGCGGTCTATCGTCTATCAAGGGCCTCTCTGTCGTGATAAACGGTGTCTGTCGCGATAGACGACCTCTATCGTGGGGTGCTGTGTGTCGTCTATCGTGGTCTGTCTGTCCCGATAGACTAAGATTTTCGTTTGTCGTGCCTTTTGGTCTATCGCGATAGACGGTGTCTGTCGTGATAGACGGTCTCTATCGTGGGTCTCTCTCTGTCGCAATAGATGGGTGTCTGTCACGATAGATGGGGTTTATCGTTTGTGGTGGTTTGTCTATCGTGATAGACATAGTCTATCGTGATAGACATAGTCTATCGTGATAGACTGAGGCTGTCGTGGGATGCTCTATGTCGCAAATGGTCTGTCTATTGTGATAGAGGGTGTCTATCGCGATAAACTGAGGCAGTCGTGGGATGTTGTATGTCGCGATAGACAGTGTCTGTCCCGATAGACTAAGAAGATGCAAAATTTTTAGAACTTTTTAATGATTTCAAGTGCTCTCATGGTGTAGGTTATCGTGTAGTATATGCTAGGAGCTTTCCGACAAGCCATAGAGCTCAAAAAATGGATTTCATATGAAAAAGTTATGATAGTTCAGGGTTTAGGAGGTTAGTCTGAAAAAACGCAAATGTTTTAGAACTTTTTAGTGATTTGGAGTGCTCTCATGGAGTGCTCTCATGGTGTAGGTTATCGTGTAGTATATGCCACGAGTTTTCCGACAAACCCTAGAGCTCAAAAACGGATTTCGTATGAAAACATTATGACAATTCAAGTTTTAAGAGGTTACTCAAAAAAACAGATCCTTTAAAGAGTTTAGTGTATTTTTCTAAGGCCTTTGTAAGTGTAGGAGTAATTGAGTATGCAAATATGCCCAAAATTTAGCTTAAATTTACAAAAATTTACCCCTTCATTCTTTTGCCGAAAATGCCTATTTATCACGATAGACA
Organism: Ceratopteris richardii; assembly: GCA_020310875.1. Lineage (NCBI taxonomy): Eukaryota > Viridiplantae > Streptophyta > Polypodiopsida > Polypodiales > Pteridaceae > Ceratopteris > Ceratopteris richardii. Next base: position 120,443,581 of record CM035424.1, read on the forward strand.
GTGTTTGTCGCGATAGACACTGACTGTCACGTGGGCCTGTCTGTCGCGATAAACAGTGTCTGTAACGATAGAGAAGTGTCTGTCACGATAGAGGGGGTCTATCATGGGTGTCTGTCGGTTCTGATAGACAGGTGTCTATTGCGATAGACGAAGTCTGTCGTCTGTCGTAGGCCTGTCTTTCGTGATAGACGGTGTCTGTCGCGATAGACGGCCTCTATCGTGGGGTGCTGTCTGTCGTTTATCATGGTATGTATGTCGCGATAGACTGAGGTTGTTGTTTCTCATGCCTTTTGGTCTATCGCGATAAACGGTATCTACCGCGATAGACGGTCTCTATCGGGGCACTGTCTGTCGCGATAGATGGGTGTCAATCATGATAGATGGGGTCTATCGTCTGTCGTGGCCTGTCAATCGCGATAGACTGAGGTTGTCGTGGGATGTTGTCTATCGCAATAGACAGTTTCTGTCGTGATAGACTGAAAAAACACAAATTTTTTAGAAATTTTTAGTGACTTTGAGTGCTCTCATGGAGTGCTCTCATGGTGTAGGTTATCGTGTAGTATATGCCACGAGCTTTTCGACAACCCTAGAGCTCAAAAAACGGACTTCATATGAAAAAGTTATGACAGATCAGGGTTTAAGAGGTTAAACATACAAACAGATCCTTTCAAGAGTTTAGTGTATTTTTCTAAGGCCTTTGTAAGTGTAGGAGTAATTGAGTATGCAAATATGCCCAAAATTTAGCCTAAATTTCCAAAAATTTACCCCTTTATTTTTTTGTCAAAAATGCCTATCTATCGCGATAGACGATGTCTGTCGCGATAGAGGACTGTCTGTCGCGATAGAGGACTGTCTGTCGCGATAGAGGAGTGTCTTTCACGATAGACGGGGTCTATCATGGGTGTTTGTCTGTCGCGATAGACGGGTGTCTGTCGCGATAGATGGGGTCTGTCGTCTGTCCTGGGCCTGTTTGTCGTGATAGACGGTGTGTGTCGTGATAGACGGCCTCTATCGTGGGGTGGTGTCTATCGTTTCTCATGGTCTCTCTGTCGCGATAAACTGAGGTTGTCGTTCGTCGTGCCTTTTGGTTTATCGCGATACACGGTGTATGTCGCGATAGACGGTGTCTGTCGCGATAGACCTTCTCTATCATGGGTCTCTGTCTGTCGCGATAGATGGGTGTCTATAACGATAAACGGGGTCTATCATCTTTTGTGGTCTATATATCGTGATTGATGGTGTCTATCGCGATAGAGTGAGGCTGTCGTCGGATGCTATATGTCGCGATAGACAGTGTCTGTCGCGATAGACTGAAAAAACATAAATTTTTTATAAATTTTTAGTGATTTGGAGTGCTCTCATGGAGTGCTCAAAAAACGGATTTCATATGAAAAAGTTATGACAGTTCGGGGTTTAAGAGGTTAAACAGAAAAACAGATCCTTTCAAGAGTTTAGTGTATTTTTCTAAGGCCTTTGTAAGTGTAGGAGTAATTGAGTACGAAAATATGCCCAAAATTTAGCCTAAATTTCCAAAAATTTACCCCTTTATTTTTTTGCCAAAAATGCCTATCTATCACGATAGACGGTGTCTTTCGCGATACACACTGACTGTCACATGGGCTTGTTTGTCGCTATAGAGGAGTGTCTGTCACAAAAGACGGGGTCTATCATCGGTGTCTGTCTATCGCGATGGACGGGTGTCTGTCGCGATAGACGGTGTCTGTCGCGATAGACGGTGTCTGTCGTCTGTCCTGGGCCTGTCTATCGTCATAGATGGTGTGTGTCGCGATAGACGGCCTCTATCGTGGGGTGTTGTCTGTCGTCTGTAATGGTCTGTCTGTCGCGATAGACTGAGGTTGTCGTTCTTCGTGCCTTTTGGTCTATCGCGATAGACGGTGTCTATCGCGATAGACGATCTCTGTCGAGATAGACCTTCTGTAGAGCCCTAGCCGGTTGAAACTAAAGGTACAAGGTATTTTTCCTCTTAAGGTTCAAAGGTTGAATCTAAATCTTAAGGTGCAAAAGTAAAAGAATTAAAAGGAAAAGTGAAGGTGGAAGGCCGCGTACGAAAAGGTGGAAATAGGCCGCCCAATCAAAATTTTATTTTAAAAGTCACTCTTGTTCTAAAGACACTACAAGACAAAGTAGCGAATCGTTGAGGACCAGTTCAAAAAGACAATCTTGGGACATTGAAAGGACACCAAGATTGTATTGCAGTTAGAGTGCGCGAACCGGCGGACTCTAAAACAAAAGGAAGGACAAAGGCTATTTTTGTGGACTGAGAGTTGAGAGCAAGGGCGAGCTTCAGAAGAGCAAGAAAGGAAGCAAGAAGAGCCTCCAGTGTGGGACGACATTCAAGAGTGCAAGAGGTGTCAAGAGGAAAGTGTGCAGAGAAGAGAAAAGGCGGGCTGGATTCCAAGAGTTCCAAGGGCTATTGCGTGCTGCGCAGTGATACCAATTCCTTAGCTTGGCGGAAGCTTAGTGCAAGGTGTGCACAAGGGAAGCGGGAAGTAAGTGAAGGATTGGCGCACGAGAGGCCGCCGCTAGAGGACTTGAGATAATTGGTCTTCAGTAATTGATACTCCCTGAAGTTGTATTTAGTCATTGATTGGACTGTGCGCAGTCATTGTAATTGTTGCAGGATAAGTAATATTCAAGGGTTCCAAGAGTATTCCTTTGCAGAAGTTCTCACTATTAGTCCATTTCCATCATCTCTTTTTTTTCTCCTACAAACCCTCAAACTCCTTCTTGTCCCCGAATCCCCAACAAATTTGGCACGCCCGGTGGGACTTCCAAGGAGCTTTGAGCATAGGAGACTATATATTGCCATTGGAGGACAACATTCCAGTGTCGACAACATTACTCCAGTGGGCCAAAAGGTACATCCTTTTATCAAGTGTCTCATTTTTAGTGGACTATGAATAGCTCATGACCGCGACCCGGTCACAAACCTTGAGAATCAAGTGCAAGCAGACAAGAAGAAAGACGAACCGAAGATCATCAAGTCCACTTTCATCGACTTCATCGGTAGGAAGCATGGCAGGGCAGGTGGACCTAGAAATCTTGCTCTCCAGGTTAAACATAAAATTCCCCTCCTTCAGAGGTTTAGCCCATGAGGACCCAGATGAGCACATTCGACGATTTCTTTCATTATGTAAGACTAGGGGACTAATGGGTAGGGAAGATGCTTTCTTGATACTCTTCCCCGCCACATTGGAAGGTCTGGCAGACAAGTGGTTCAGTCAGTTTGCCGAAAATCACTTTACCTCTTGGGATATGATGAAAGAGGCCTTTAAGAATCAATTTCAGCATGGCAACACGGCTGAAATCATTATAGAAGAATTGGAAAACTTGAAGTTGGGTCCAGGAGAGAAGTTCCCCGAATTCGTGACCAGGGCAAAAGCATTAATGGCCAAATTACCGGATCCACCACACGACTTCTTTGTCAAGAAGTGGTTAGCCAAACCTTTACCTGTGGTCACCCAATGCAAAATAAAAGAGTTGGTGCTACCTACGGCCTCTGTTGAGGAATTCATCAACACGGCCACCCGCTTGGAACAAATAAGGCACCAGTATGGTACAACGTCTTCCCAACTATCATATGGTACAGAACTGGAGGACCCAGTGAGCCAGTTAAGAAGGGAATTGGAAGGCTTGAAGAGGAATAAGCCCTATACAGAGGAGGAGACTACTGTAGCTCAGCTGAGAAGAGAGATCGAAGCCCTCAAGCTCCAAAAGGAAGAGGAAGCCCAAGCAGAGGAACTAGCTCAGCTGAGGCAGGAGTTGCAAGAACTAAAAGGAGGCGGCATTAAGAACGGACTATGGTGCTCCATGTGCAGTAAGCAAGGACATATAGTAAGTGAATGTCCTTTGCTAAATGTGACTTGTCAATTATGCAGGAAGATTGGGCATGAGGCCCATGAATGCCAATCAAGGGGGATACCGACAACGACATACTGGACACAAGGCGGGCTTCTGCCACCAGCAAATGTAATGGCAGCAGCAACAAACCAAGGTAATAACTATAATCCTAGACCAAGAACTAACCTTGCAAATGGGCCTAGAAGGCCAATTATTTGCTTCAGATGTGGAGAATGTGGGCACTACCAATCTAGATGCACCCTGCCGGAAAATGCACCCCCTTGCAGAAATTGTCCAGAGGCTAGAGATCATTATACAAACTGTTGTCCTAAGAATCAAGCCTCTACTTCCGGACCCCATCTCCAAATGATCTCTGTATTCAAGGAGGAGATATTGCCTCAGGTAAATGAACCCTCACCATCCACTAGAGTGGTACAATTAGAAGAACTCGAATCTTTTGCAGTACAGACAAGAAGCAAGGGAACAGCAAAAGTGGTAGAAAATCAAGAATTGACAATTAAGGAGTTGAACAAAGACAGAGTTGCAATGGAAGACAAAGATACTACAGGTGCAGACACAAACCACAAGGAATGTCTCACAGGCACCGGAGATGCCATTGGGCATGCCTTCAAGAGGGCTCAAGAAGAGTTTAGCAAAGCAAATGAAGCTCACTTCCTGAAAGAATCAGAGGCTTCAAAGCTACTCAAGTCTATTAAGAAGGAGGTTAGTATTCTTGATTTAATAAAGATGGATGGGAAATTCAGGTCAGAATTATTGCAGATAATTGATGAAGCTTCTACGACAAGCTTAGTGGCTAAGACTGCTATCTTACATCAAGGGATAATTAGGGGGGAAGCACCCCTTACAGATTATAAAAGCCCTCGACTTACAATATCAATCAAGGGCCATGAATTTCAAGGTGTTATTGTAGATGGTGGTTCTGGCATTAATTTGATGCCTGAACATACCATGAAAAGGATTGGACTCCACCCTTCAAGACCTGCAAATTTCACGGTCACTTTGGCAGATCAGAGCAAAGTAAGGCCCTTAGGGGTAATCCCAAAAGTTCCACTTGAAGTACAAGGTAATCTATTTATCCTGGATTTTGTGGTTTTAAGATTGCCCCAGGTTGAAGGAGGATTTCCTCTCTTAATTGGAAGACCTTGGCTGAGGCATGCCAGTGTCATTCATGATTGGGGTAAGGACACCATGTGGGTACAAAAGAAAGGGCAGGAGCTGACACAAATTCATTTAGAAGAAGGCCCAGACAATCAAAGAAACACTAGTATGATGCAAACAGTGAGCATTTGCATGGAAACAGAAGCGGAGGATCAACCCCAAATAGATTTTGAGGAAGAAGAGGATATTTTAAGTTGGCTTCATGCCGGCAACTCTTCTTCTTGTTTTGGAATTTTTCTTGATAATCCTGGTACATTTGGAGGCTATGATGAAGACAAAGGAAAGGTCCAGGTTGATGGATTGGGAGAGCCCATCACTGACCACAGAAGGGGCAGGAAGATACCCCTCAAATACAAATTGGAGGAGGATGTGTCAGCATCAGATAACGAAGTTTCCCAAGCTAAAAGCAAGGTAAAAAATTCTGAGGTTGAATGTTCTTTCCCAATTCAAGAAATCCCTGCAGGATGGATGCAGGACAAGGAGGAAAACATCGAAGTTCAAAATACACCTGCTTATGAAGCAATGCACGAAAAGTTAGTAGAAGAAGACAAGGAAGCAGATGCACAAGAAGATAATCTGGTAACAAGAAACCGGGTTCAAGAAGTACATTTATGCACCCAAAACAAGAATCAACCAGTTCTAGTGGCCACTTGGTTGTGGAGCCACCCAATGCTCCTGGAAAAGGTAAAAACATTCTTAACCCAGTATGCAGATGTTTTTGCCTGGCATTATAAGGACTTAGAAGGAGTGCCTGCATCTTATGGAGAGCACAGAATTCCTCTGGTTGAGGGAGCCAGACCCATCAGAGGAAGGAGTTATAGACTCAATCCAAAGTATGCCGAAGTTGTCTATGTGGAAATCCAAAAGATGGAAGATGCAGGAATCATCATTCCTGTGGAACACTCAGAGTGGCTCTCGCCTATGGTTATAGTACCAAAGAAGAATACTAATAAAATCAGAATTTGTGTGGACTTTAGAGCTCTCAACAAGGTAACCATTCCAGACGGGTTCCCTATGCCTTTTGCAGAGCAGGTCATTGAAGAAGTGGCGGGACATGCACTATATAGTTTTATGGATGGCTTCAGTGGCTATAATCAAATATCAATACACCCAGAGGATCGTGAAAAGACTGCTTTTATCACACCATGGGGAACGTATGTGTATGTAAAAATGCCATTTGGGCTAAGAAATGCTCCAGCCACATTTAACAGAACGGTCAATCTCATTTTTGGCCCCTTATTGCTGGAATCACTTAGAATCTTCATGGATGATTTCTCTTCATTTTCAGGATCTCACAAAGAAACTCATCTAGATTGTTTGGACCAGCACCTGAGACAGCTGCAGGATATTTTCCAAAGATGCAGAGAAACTAAGTTAAAGCTCAATCCAAATAAATGTCATTTCCTTGTGACAGAAGGAACCCTCTTAGGACATGTGGTATCCGCTAAAGGTATGGCCCCAGATCCTGACAAAATTCTCTCTATATTAAAGTTACCTAAACCCAAAACTTCTAAAGAGATCCAGAGTTTTTTGGGGCACACCGGTTATCATAGAAGGTTTATAAAAATGTATGCAGAGATAGCTAGACCTCTGACTAGACTCACAGGTAAAGAAGTACCTTTCAAATGGGAAGAAGAGGAGGAAAAAGCATATCAGACATTAAGGTCACGGCTAGTGTGTGCTCCTATCCTGGTCACCCCGGAATGGTCAAAAATCTTTCATATACATGTCGATGCCAGTGCATATGCAGTGGGAGCAGTTCTAACTCAACCCAGTGAAGAATTTAAAATGGACAGGCCAATTCAATATGCCAGTAGAATCTTGACCAAAGCTGAAAGAAATTACAGTACTACCGAAAGGGAAGCACTAGCAATGGTCTTTGCAGTTCAAAAATTCCGCCACTACTTATTGGGGGTAAAATTTATTATTATATCAGATCACCAACCTCTCAAGTACTTACTCAACAAACCACATACTGGTAGAATATGGAGGTGGTTACTGTTATTCCAAGAGTTCGATTTCTCGGTAATCCATAAGCCAGGAAGAGAAAATGTGATGGCAGATCACTTGTCCAGAATCAATAGGAAGGATCGATCCAGTGGTATCAATGATGATTTCCCTGATGCGCACTTGTTTGCTATACAACCTAAAGGATGGTATGATGATATCAAGCAGTTCATTAATACTGGAGTGTATCCAGAAAGTGCTAGTGCTGTACTAAGGAAGAGGCTGCTTATCAAGAGTAGACCATATACTTTCATTGAGGGTAAACTCTACAGACAAGGCAAGGATGACAGGATGAGGAAATGCTTAGAGGAAGATGAAGTGAGGGAAATACTGCAATTTGCACATGAAGGAACAGGTGGTGGGCACCTTCCAGGGCATATCATGAGCCAGAGAATACTAGATGCTGGTCTATGGTGGCCTACACTCTTTAGGGATGCAGAGAATTGGAGAAAAACATGTGATGTGTGCCAGAGGTGTGGACCTAAACCCACCAAGCAAAGACATCACCCTTTGGTAGTTTCCACTTCTTGGCAGCCCTTTGAGAAGTGGGGGTTAGACTTTGTTGGGCCTATATACCCTCCGGCACTTCCAAAAAGGGAAAAGTACTTACTGATAGCCACAGACTACGCAACAAAATGGGCTGAAGCTATTGCATCAACGGATTGCTCTGCACATACAGTGGCTGACTTTCTATATTGTAACATCATTTGCAGATTTGGATGCCCGCTAGAAATCTGTACCGATCAGGGTACTCATTTTGTTAACAAAATATTGCAGGAAATTTCCAACAGGTATTGCATTTTACACAGGACTTCTTGTGCATACTACCCACGAGCTAATGGACAAGCCGAGTCAACAAACAAAGTATTAATTTCAATGTTACGAAAAGAATGCATGTTGCAGCCGACCTCTTGGGGACGGGCCTATCTGGGTACATTATGGGCATACAGACTGGCCTATAAAGAGACTGGGTATTCCCCCTTTCAATTAGTTTATGGCTTGGTTCCTATTGAACCATTTGAATTTATCAGAGGCTCTATAAGAACGGAAAGACTAGAGAAAAATGGGATGGAAGTTTCAGCAAGACTGACGGCTTTGCATAAACTGGAAGAATCAAGAATTTTAGCATCCAAACAGTTAGAGAAACTGCAATTACACAGGAAGGAGACTCATGACAAAAATCTATGGCAAAACAATTTGAAGCCTGGAGATTTAGCCCTGCTACACAGACCACAAATTTCTAATCAAAACAAAGGGAAATGGATCCCTCACTGGGAAGGCCCTTTTCGCATTACGAAGATGCTGCAGTGGGGGGCAGTGCAATTGGAAACACTCGATGGCAGCACCCTACCTTTAGTTAACATTTCCAGACTCAAGGCTTATTATCAAGTATCATAAACATTGCATTTTCTTTTATCTTGTTGGTTTTGCATTGTTTTAATAAGTAGTAATAATCAAAATTTTGGGCGTAGTTTTTTTTGAAAATTAAAAAAAAAAAATTGGGCGCACGTTTTTTTTTTTTTTTTTTCTTTATCATTGAAAATGAAAAATTTTGGCGCAAGTTTTCTTCTCCATCAAAAAATTCAGGAAATTCATCACTTCAAAAAAAAAAAAAAAAAAAAATTCATCACTTGAATGGCTCATAGTTTTGCTAAGTAACTTTCATTTTTGCGCTTTCCTTTGTTTGTCTCTCGGATGGATGAGATTAACATTGTCATCTCCTCTCTTTTTTATCACCTTTTTATGCTAGTCCGCTCCTTCTTGAGAGGTGCTCCCTCATTCGAACCAGCTATATAATATGGCCTCTTTTTTCATTCTTGCTTCACCATCCTCAGGAATTCCGTTCTTAATTTCAGTGCCAAGTTGTGCTAGGGAGGAAAGAAGGAGAGCATCTCACACCCCCCCCCCCCCCTCCTCACACCCCTCTTCAACCCCTCTCTCCGACCCTCCACAACCCACCCCCCCGGCGGCACCCACCAATCCCCCCTCTCCCACCAATCCCCCCTCTCCCACCCTCTCCGTTCCACATCCCCACTCGTCATCACCCTTCGACACCCCCCCCTCATCACACCCTCTTCAACCCCTCTCTCCGACCCTCCACAACCCACCCCCCCGGCGGCAACAACCGATCCCCCCACTCCCCCCCCTCTCCATAATACTCACACACCCCCCCCCATCTCAACAGCGCCCCCTCCCCCCCTCTCCATAATACTCACACACCCCCCCTATCTCAACAGCGCCCCTCCCCCCCCTCTCCATAATACTCACACACCCCCCCCTATCTCAACAGCGCCCCCTCCCCCCCTCTCCATAATACTCACACACCCCCCCCCTATCTCAACAGCGCCCCCTCCCCCCCCTCCCGACACCGCTCAACCCCACCCCCCCCCTCTCAAATCAACCCCGCGCCCCCCCCCCCCCTCCCGACACGGCTCCACCCAACCCCCCTCTCAACAGCGCCCCCTCCCCCCCCTCCCGACCCCGATCGACACCCCACTCCCCCCCCTCTCCATAATACTCACACACCCCCCCTATCTCAACAGCGCCCCCTCCCCCCCCCTCCCGACACCGCTCAACCCCACCCCCCCTCCCAAAACAACCCCGCGCCCCCCCCCCCCTCCCGACACGGCTCCACCCAACCCCCCTCTCAACAGCGCCCCTCCCCCCCCTCCCGACCCCGATCGACACCCCACTCCCCCCCTCTCTGTAATACTCACACACCCCCCCTATCTCAACAGCGCCCCCTCCCCCCCCTCCCGACACCGCTCAACCCCACCCCCCCTCCCAAAACAACCCCGTGCCCCCCCCCTCCCGACACGGCTCCACCCAACCCCCCTCTCAACAGCGCCCCTCCCCCCCCTCCCGACCCCGATCGACACCCCACTCCCCCCCTCTCCATAATACTCACACACCCCCCCCTATCTCAACAGCGCCCCCTCCCCCCCCCCCTCCCGACACCGCTCAACCCCACCCCCCCTCCCAAAACAACCCTGCGCCCCCCCCCCCTCCCGACGCGGCTCCACCCAACCCCCCTCTCAACAGCGCCCCCTTCCCCCCCTCCCGACCCCGATCGACACCCCACTCCCCCCCTCTCCGTAATACTCACACACCCCCCCCTATCTCAACAGCGCCCCCACCCCCCCTCTCAAATCAACCCCGCGCCCCCCCCCCTCCCGACACGGCTCCACCCAACCCCCCTCTCAACAGCGCCCCCTCCCCCCCCTCCCGACCCCGATCGCCACCCCACCCCCCCCTCTCCATAATACTCAAACACCCCCCCTATCTCAACAGCGCCCCCTCCCCCCCTTCCCGACACCGCTCAAACCCGCGCCCCCCCCTCCCGACACGGCTCCACCCAACCCCCCTCTCAACAGCGCCCCCTCCCCCCCCTCCCGACCCCGATTGACACCCCACTCCCCCCCCTCTCCATAATACTCACACACCCCCCCCCCTATCTCAACAGCGCCCCCTTCCCCCCCTCCCGACACCGCTCAACCCCACCCCCCCCTCCCAAAACAACCCCGCGCCCCCCCCCTCCCGACACGGCTCCACCCAACCCCCCTCTCAACAGCGCCCCCTCCCCCCCCTCCCGACACCGCTCAACCCCACCCCCCCTCTCAAAACAACCCCGCGCCCCCCCCCCCCCTCCCGACACGGCTCCACCCAACCCCCCTCTCAACAGCGCCCCCTCCCCCCCTCCCGACCCCGATCGACACCCCACTCCCCCCCCTCTCCATAATACTCACACACCCCCCCCCTATCTCAACAGCGCCCCCTCCCCCCCCCTCCCGACACCGCTCAACCCCACCCCCCATCTCGTAACAACCCCGCGCCTCCCCCCCTCCCGACACGGCTCCACCCAACCCCCCTCTCAACAGCGCCCCCTCCCCCCCCCTCCCGACCCCGATCGGCACTTCCCCCCCTCTCAATAATACTCACCACACCCCCCCTCACTCACCAGCGCCCTCCCCCCCCCCTCACTCACCAGCGCCCTCCCCCCCCCCCTCCCGACTCCGCTCACCCAACCCCCCCCCCTCCTCATACCCCAGCGCAACCCCCTCCCGACACCATTCACCCCAACACCCCCCCTCATCAAAACCCCGCGCCCCCCGACACCGCTCAACCCTACCCCCCCTCATCAAACCCCTACCCCCCCCTCATCAAAACCATCCCTCTCCCTCTCCACCGTACGTCCCCCTCTTCCTCCCAACACCATCCAATCATCACACCCTCTGCCCCCCTCCCTCCACCTCAACCCATCGATTCCTCTTCCCCTCTAGAGGCTTTCTTCTGCTCCATTTCTTTTCCCCAGTTTCATCCATGGCGGACCCCGCTCCGGGTGATAGTTCTGCTCCTACCTCCACAATTGCTTCTACTCATCCCAATCAACCTCCTCCTTCATCGGCAGACCCATCTGTTCAAGCGACTCAAACAGCACCAACCCTGGATCTTCCCCTTTATTCCATAGACTCAGATTCCAGCTACCTGTATTCCCCACCTCCCCTCCCGCACCCTCCTTCTCCTTCCCCATCTATGTCTCATTCATCCCACCCATCTTCACCAACAGGGGATTATATGCGCCTGTTTCTCCCACCTGACATAAACCTGCAAATCCGAATGTATCTCTCCATACCTACCATTGCCCTTCGTCAAATGTTTTCTATTGAGGATCTTCAACAGGCGGGTTTGTGGGGCTTGGCTAATGTTTTCTTCAACCCCGCCAATTTTACCCAGGTTTATGAAGCCATCCGCCTCTTCCTCATTTTCGAACCGGCACTCTCTTCATCCCAGACATTGCCGCAAGTATTGGGTCTCCCCTAATAGATTTTCGTGCTCCCCCTTTCCTATACTCTGGACTGTCCGCCTCAGCCACTATTGCCTTTTGTAACACACATTTTCAAAGTAATGCTAGGTTTTCGCTCCGCATGACCACCCTTCTCAATGCGTTCATCTTTTTCTTCTTACTACGCAGCCAAACCTCTTCCCTTCCGTGGTCTGATATTCGTATCGCTGATCCGCTCTTTTGCTTTCTCCATAGCCGCCCCTACCCTTACGCACACCTCATTTATAGTTCCTTGATGTTGCGCTCCCGTCGCCTACGCCAGGCTATCTCTAGAGGCTCTCATGCATTTTCCATCTATTCTGCACCCTTCTTATCTTGGCTCTATCAGATTCCAGCACATTCTGCACACAATGCTGCTTATCTCCCCTCCCAACTTGGACCTTCCATTGCTCCATCTCCCTCCCCCCCTCTAATCTCTATTGACTCAGCTTCCGCCTCGACACCCACCTCCGCGCCACCTGATGTAACTTCCTGCCCTCCCAAATCTTCTTCACCCCTCCCTCCTGCATCTACCACCTCTCCATTCATAACTAACCCCCCTGATGTAACCTCCATCCCTCCCCATTCTTCTCCAACTATCCCTCCTGCCTCTACCACTTCTCCGTTCTTAACTCATCCCCCTGATGTGCCCTCCTTCCCTCCCCAATCTTCTTCACCTATCCCGCCTACAGCCACCTCCTCTCCATTCATGACTCCCACCCCTCACGTCCACTCCTTCACTACCCAATCTTCTTCCCCTTTCCCTCCTGTATCTACAAATTCTCCATCCATGCCTACCCCTCCTATTATCCCTAGACCTCCCCTCTCTTCCGATTTCACCCCACTTATTCAAACCCAGCTCAACCCTCAAAACCCCACCTGTATGCCACCCATTCACCTGGATTTCACATCGCCCTCTATCAGTAACCTTCCTGTCAGTCAACATCTCCCTTCCCCCAATCTTTCACTTCCCACTCCATCGACCACTCCAACCCTTCATACTCCTCCGCCGTATATTCCCCCTCCCCCTCCCCCTCCTGCTCCACCGGCCAATCCCACTCCGCCTTTTGACCTACCATCAACACCTTCATTTTTGCAATTACTCCAGGACGCGAGTGTAGTCGCTATCGGCAATGCTCAGGCCTCTCAGATTTCCTTGGATTCGGTTTCCGCAGCAGCTTGGGTTCATCAATAGTATATCTCAACAATAGAAAACATCAATCGCATGGCAACCTCTCAATGGCACTCCCTCAACGAATCGGCCCGATTGCTCAAAGAAGAGCGAGATCATTATCGCGATATGGCCGACTCTGCGATGAAAGCCTTAGAAGATCTTCATAATCGCTCCAACTTAGGGCTTTGTGCTAATGCTGCATGCCGACGTATCCGCAGGGAAAGGGATCACCTTAGACAATGCCTTAGTTCGCTACAGCTTACGATCGAACAAGCTTCTGCTCCTTTGCCCCCTTCTCCATCAACCTCGGCTGACAACCTCAATCACCCTCCACAATAAATTGAATTCCTCAGTCTAAATAAATTGCTCATCCCGGTCATAAAATATTGCTCTTAGATTCCAGTATCCCTTTGCCAATAATTACCTCATAATTTTGCATTATACTTTTTCTTCTCAATAAGATACACACCCTTTATTTTTTTTTCTTGCCTCCGTCATTTTCATCTCTGTGTCTTTGCAATTTCTCAATTGGTATTGCTGTTGTCTCTCCGGGACGGAGAGATCTTTAGGCGGTGGGCATCTGTAGAGCCCTAGCCGGTTGAAACTAAAGGTACAAGGTATTTTTCCTCTTAAGGTTCAAAGGTTGAATCTAAATCTTAAGGTGCAAAAGTAAAAGAATTAAAAGGAAAAGTGAAGGTGGAAGGCCGCGTACGAAAAGGTGGAAATAGGCCGCCCAATCAAAATTTTATTTTAAAAGTCACTCTTGTTCTAAAGACACTACAAGACAAAGTAGCGAATCGTTGAGGACCAGTTCAAAAAGACAATCTTGGGACATTGAAAGGACACCAAGATTGTATTGCAGTTAGAGTGCGCGAACCGGCGGACTCTAAAACAAAAGGAAGGACAAAGGCTATTTTTGTGGACTGAGAGTTGAGAGCAAGGGCGAGCTTCAGAAGAGCAAGAAAGGAAGCAAGAAGAGCCTCCAGTGTGGGACGACATTCAAGAGTGCAAGAGGTGTCAAGAGGAAAGTGTGCAGAGAAGAGAAAAGGCGGGCTGGATTCCAAGAGTTCCAAGGGCTATTGCGTGCTGCGCAGTGATACCAATTCCTTAGCTTGGCAGAAGCTTAGTGCAAGGTGTGCACAAGGGAAGCGGGAAGTAAGTGAAGGATTGGCGCACGAGAGGCCGCCGCTAGAGGACTTGAGATAATTGGTCTTCAGTAATTGATACTCCCTGAAGTTGTATTTAGTCATTGATTGGACTGTGCGCAGTCATTGTAATTGTTGCAGGATAAGTAATATTCAAGGGTTCCAAGAGTATTCCTTTGCAGAAGTTCTCACTATTAGTCCATTTCCATCATCTCTTTTTTTTCTCCTACAAACCCTCAAACTCCTTCTTGTCCCCGAATCCCCAACACCTTCTCTATCGTGGGTCTCTGTCTATCGTCATAGATGGGTGTCTGTAACGATAGACAAGGTCTATCATCTTTTGTGGTCTGTCTATCCTAATAGACGGTGTCTATCGCGATAGAGTGAGGCTGTCGTGAGATGCTATATGTTGTGATAGATAGTGTCTGTTGCGGTAGACTGAAAAAACAGAATTTTTTTAGAACTTTTTAGTGATTTGGAGTGCTCTCATGGAGTGCTCAAAAAACGGATTTCATATGAAAAAGTTATGACAGTTCACGGTTTAAGAAGTTAAACAGACAAACAGATCCTTTCAAGAGTTTAGTTTATATTTCTAAGGCCTTTGTAAGTGTAGGAGTATTTGAGTATGCAAATATGCCCAAAATTTAGCCTAAATTTCCAAAAATTTACCCCTTTATTTTTTTGCCAAAAATGCCTATCTATCGCGATAGACGGTGTCTATCGCGATAGACGGTGTCTATCGCGATAGACACTGACTGTCGCGTGGGCCTATCTATCACGATAAACGGTGTCTCTCACGATAGAGGAGTATCTGTCGTGATAGATGGGGTCTATCGTGGGTGTCTGTCTGTTGCGATAGACAAGGTCTGTCGTCTATCGTGAACTTCTCTGTCATGATAGGCAGTGTTTGTCGCGATAGACGACCTCTATCGTGGGGTGCTGTTTTCTGTTTGTCGTGGTCTGTCTGTCGCGATAGACTGAGGTTGTCGTTTGTCGTGCCTTTTGGTCTATCGCGATAGACGGTCTCTATCGTGGGTCTCTATCTGTCGCGATAGATGGGTGTCTGTCACGATAGACGGGGTCTATTGTCTATCATGGTCTATCTATCGTGATAGACGGTGTCTATCACGATAGACTGAGCCTGTCGTGGGATGCTGTATGTCACGATAGACAGTGTTTGTCACAATAGACTAAAAAAACACAAATTTTTTAGAACTTTTTAGTGATTTGGAGTGCTCTCATGGAGTGCTCTCATGGTGTAGGTTATCATGTAGTATAAGCCACGAGCTTTCCGACAAGCCCTAGAGCTCAAAAAATGGATTTCATATGAAAAAGTTTTGACAGTTCAAGGTTTAGGAGGTTAAACAGACAAGCAGACCCTTTCAAGAGTTTAGTGTATTTTTCTAAGGCCTTTGTAAGTGTAGGAGTAATTGAGTATGCAAATATTCCCAAAATTTAGCCTAAATTTCCAAAAGTTTACCCCTTTATTTTTTTGCCAAAAATGCCTATCTATCACGATAGACGGTGTCTGTCGCGAGAGACGCTGACTGTCGCGTGGGCCTGTCTATCACGATAGACGATGTCTGTCGCGAAAGAGGAGTGTCTATCGCGATAGACGGGGTCTATTGTGGGTGTCTGTCTGTCGCGATAAACGGGTGTCTATTGCAATAGGCGGGTGTCTATTGCGATAAACGGGTGTCTATTGCAAATTTTTTAGAACTTTTTAGTGATTTGGAGTGCTCTCATGGAGTGCTCTGATGGTGTAGGTTACCATGTAGTATATGCCACGATCTTTCGGACAAGCCCTAGAGCTCAAAAAATGGATTTCATATGAAAAATTTATGACAGTTTAGGGTTTATGAGGTTAAACAGACAAACAGATCCTTTCAAGAGTTTAGTGTATTTTTCTAAGGCCTTTGTAAGTGTAGGAGTAATTGAGTATGCAAATATGTCCAAAATTTAGCCTAAATTTCAAAAAATTTACCCCTTTATTTTTTTTCCAAAAATCCTATCTATCGCAATAGACGGTGTCTGTCGCGATAGACATTGACTGTTGCGTGGCCCTGTCTATCGCGATAGACAGTGTCTATAAGGATAGAGGAGTGTCTGTCGCGATAGACGGGGTCTATCGTGGGTGTCTGTCTGTCGCGATAGACGGGTGTCTCTCGCGATAGACGGGGTCTGTCGTCTGTCTTGGGCATGTCTGTCATGATAGAGGGGGTCTATCGTCTATCATGGTCTATGTATCGTGATAGATTGTGTCTATCGCGATAGACTGAGGCTGTCGTGGGATGCTGTATGTCGCGATATACAGTGTCTGTCGCGATAGGCTAAAAAACACAAATTTTTTAGAGCTTTTTAGTGATTTGGAGTGCTCTCATGGAGTGCTCTGATGGTGTAGGTTATCATGTAGTAGATGCCACGAGCTTTCCGACAAACCCTAGAGCTCAAAAAATGGATTTCATATGAAAAATTTATGACAGTTCAAGGTTTAGGAGGTTAAACAGACAAATAGATCCTTTCAAGAGTTTAGTGTATTTTTCTAAGGCCTTTGTAAGTGTAGGAGTAATTGAGTATGCAAATATGTCCAAAATTTATCCTAAATTTTGAAAAATTTACCCCTTTATTTTTTTGCCAAAAATACCTATCTATCGCAATAGACGGTGTCTGTCGCGATAGACATTGACTGTCGCGTGGCCCTGTCTATCGGGATAGACAGTGTCTATCGTGATAGAGGAGTGTCTGTCGCAATAGACAAGGTCTATCGTGGGTGTCTGTCTGTCGCGATAGACGGGTGTCTCTCGCGATAGACGGGTCTGTCGTCTGTCCTAGGCGTGTCTGTCATGATAGACGGGGTCTATCATCTATCGTGGTCTATGTATCGTGATAGATGGTGTCTATCGCGATAGACTGAGGCTGTCGTGGGATGCTCTATGTCGCGATATACAATGTCTGTCGCGATAGGCTGAACACACAAATTTTTTAGAACTTTTTAGTGATTTGGAGTGCTCTCATGGTGTAGGTTATCGTGTAGTATATGCCACGAGCTTTCGGACAAGCCATAGAGCTCAGAAAACGGATTTCATATGAAAAAGTTATGACAGTTCACGGTTTAGGAGGTTAAATGGACAAACAGATCCTTTCAAGAGTCTGGTGTATTTTTCTAAGGCCTTTGTAAGTATAGGATTAATTGAGAATGCAAATATGATCAAAATTTAGCCTAAATTTCCAAAAATTTACCCCTTTATTTTTTTGCTGAAAATGCGTGTCTATCGCGATAGATGGTGTCTATCGCGATAGACACTGGCTGTCGCATGGGCCTGTCTGTCGCGATAGACGGTGTCTGTCGTGATACAGGAGTGTCTGTTGCGATAGACGGGGTCTATCGTGGGTGTCTCTCTGTCGCGATAGACGGGGTCTATCGTGGTTGTCTCTCTGTCGCGATAGACGGGGTCTGTCGTCTGTCGTGGGCCTGTCTGTCATGATAGACGGTGTCTATCACGATAGACAGCCTCTATCGTGGGGTGTTGTCTGTCGTTTGTCGTGGTCTATCTGTCGCGATAGACTGAGGTTGGCATTCGTCGTGCGTTTTGGTCTATCGAGATAAACGGTGTCTGTCGCAATAGACGGTCTGTATCGTGGGTCTCTCTCTGTCACGATAGACGGGTGTCTGTCACGATAGACAGGGTCTATCGTCTATCGTGGTCTATCTTTCATGATAGACGATGTCTATCGCGATAAATTGAGGCTGTCGTGGGATGTTGTATGTTGCAATAAACAGTGTCTATCATGATAGACTCAAAACACACAAATTTTTTAGAACTTTTTAGTGATTTGAAGTATTCTCATGGAGTGCTCTCATGGTGTAGGTTATTGTGTACTATATGCCACAATGTTTCCGACAAGCCCTAGAGCTCAAAAAAGGGATTTCATATGAAAAAGTTATGAAAGCCTTTGTAAGTGTAGGAGTAACTGAGTATGTAAGCTTGCCCAAAATTTACCCTAAATTTCCAAAAACTTACCCCTTCATGTGGGCCTGTCTCTCGCGATAGACGGTGTCTGTCGCGATAGAGGAGTGTCTGTCTTGATAGAGGGGGTCTATCATGGGTGTCTGTCTGTCGTGATAGACGGGGTCTGTCGTCTTTCGTGGGCCTGTCTGTCTTGATAGACAGTGTCTGTCGCGATAGATGGCCTCTGTCATGGGGTGCTGTCTGTCGTCTGTCGTGGTCTGTCTGTCGCGATAGGCTGAGGTTGTCGTTTGTTGTCCCTTGTGGTCTATCGCCATAGACGGTGTCTGGCGCGATAGACGGTCTTTATCGTGGATCTCTGTCTGTCGCGATAGACGGGTGTAGGTTATCGTGTAGTATATGCCACGAGCTTTCCAACAAGCCCTAGAGCTCAAAAAGCAGATTTCTTATAAAAAATTTATGACAGTTCAAGGTTTAGGAGGTTAAACAGACAAACAGATCCTTTCAAGAGTTTAGTGTATTTTTCTAAGGCCTTTGTAAGTGTAGGAGTAATTGAGTATGCAAATATGCCCAAAATTTAGCATAAAGTTCCAAAAATTTACCCCTTTATTTTTTCTCCGAAAATGTCTATCTATCGCGATAGATGGTGTCTGTCGCGATAGAAACTCACTGTCGCGTGGGCCTGTCTGTCACCATAGACGGTGTCTGTCGTGATAGAGGAGTGTGTGTCGCGATAGACGGGGTCTATCGTGGGTGTCTGTCTGTCACGATAGATGGGTGTCTGTCGCAATAGACGCGGTCTGTCGTCTATCAAGGGCCTCTCTGTCGTGATAAACGGTGTCTGTCGCGATAGACGACCTCTATCGTGGGGTGCTGTCTGTCGTGTATCGTGGTCTGTCTGTCCCGATAGACTAAGATTTTTGTTTGTCGTGCCTTTTGGTCTATCGCGATAGACGGTGTCTGTCGTGATAGACGGTCTCTATCGTGGGTCTCTGTCTGTCGCGATAGATGGGTGTCTGTTACGATAGACGGGGTCTATCGTCTGTGGTGGTTTGTCTATCGTGATAGACCTAGTCTATCGCGATAGACTGAGGCTGTCGTGGGATGCTCTATGTCGCAAATGGTCTATCTATTGTGATAGACGGTGTTTATCGCGATAAACTGAGGCTGTCGTGGGATGTTGTATGTCGCGATAGACAGTGTCTGTCCCGATAGACTAAGAAGATGCAAATTTTTTAGAACTTTTTAATGATTTGAAGTGCTCTCATGGTGTAGGTTATCGTGTAGTATATGCTAGGAGCGTTTTGACAAGCCATAGAGCTCAAAAAATGGATTTCATATGAAAAAGTTATGATAGTTCAGGGTTTAGGAGGTTAAACAGACAAACAGATCCTTTCAAGAGTTTAGTGTATTTTTCTAAGGCCTTTGTAAGTGTAGGAGTAATTGAGTATGCAAATATGCCCAAAATTTAGACTAAATTTCCAAAAGTTTACCCTTTTATTTTTTTGCCAAAAATGCCTATCTATCGCGATAGACGGTGTCTGTCGCGATAGACACTGACTGTCGCGTGGGCCTGTCTATCATGATAGATGGTGTCTATCGCGATAGAGGAGTGTCTGTTGCGATAGATGGGGTCTATCATGGGTGTCTGTATGTCGCAATAGACGGGTGTCTGTCGTGATAGACGGGATCTGTCGTCTGTCGTGTGCCTCTTTGTCGTGATAGACGGTGTCTGTCCTGATAGACGGCCTCTATCGTGGGGTGCTGTCTGTTGGTTGTCGTGGTCTGTCTCTATCGTGGGTCTTGTCTCTCACGATAGATGGGTGTCTGTCACGATAGATGGGGTCTATCGTCTGTGGTGGTCTTTCTATCATGATAGATGGTGTCTATTGTTGGAACATCAAGCTTACACTATGCTTGAGGTGGATTTGATCTACATCAAAGGCTATCGCGTCGAAAGAATATCCGTTGGAGAGTTCTTTTTCATATGCTCATTTATTGTATTTTTTTGAGAATATTTTGATGGCTCATTTACCGTTGTAAAAGCCTTGAGCTTGACACATGTAAAGGTAGAAATATAGAGCCAAAATCCCACAAAATTTTGGTGGTTGAAGTTGCATTCAATCAAGCAATCAATCACCTAAAAGTAGATCAATCAAGATCTTCACTTTTCCTAGATTGTAGGGAAGTGAATTGATTCCCTCCAACAACCATTCCCACCTTCAATTGAATTCAAATTCAAGTTGTAAAAGTTGTGGAACACTCCTAGAGGCTATATAAGGAGTTGAAATCACTTGTACATTACATGGAAGCAATATACATACACTTGTGACCATCATTGTATTGCTCCTTCAATTTTCTGCATCATCTTCTTCACCAACAATAATCTTGCAGAGGCTGCTGCTCTCTCCTTAGAGCTCCAAATTGAGTGCAAGAGGACTCATTGGAAAGTTATTAGTGTCTAATCTATGCCTGTAAATTTTCAAAGCATTTAGTTCAGCAGATTTGGAGAAATCTCAGTTTTTCTGCCTCGGGGTCAATCTCTACGTATTCCTGAAAAATAGGAAGTACCACCGGTGAATGTCGCATTCATTCCTATAGCATATTTTGCTTCCTTATACTTTTGTGCATTCCATACACTCAACCCTATGTGTATCACTCCCATGAAAGGATTTTTTCTAATTGTAATCACGCTGGTTGCTATGGGCATTTGAAGTTCCTTGTCTCTTCCATAGATAGTAAGTTTTTTGAGCTAGTCGACCCGTGAACCTATCTGTTTTGTATCGACTCATTCCCCTTGATGCTCCAAGGTACATAGTGTGTTTCTTTGCACTTATAGCATGCCTATAAGGTCTATTTGAGTCTCCAAAAGCCCAAGGGCTGGTCTTGTGCCGGTTGGCTTGACCAAACTTCATCGCTTCGAAACGCAGTTTTCTACCTTCGACAAGCTTCTCCAAGTTCTTTCAGTGGTATCAGAGCTAGATCAAGATGGGTGACGGCTTTCCCTCAATGATCGAGAAGCTTGATCGACACAACTACGTGGCTTGGAAAATCAGAATGGAGGCCTATTTGCAAGGTAGAAATCTTTATGGAATTGTAGCAGGTGATGAAGCTATGCCTATTCCAACATCCAAAGGAGGACCTACACAAGAGGAGACAGATAAGCTCACACTTTGGTGCGCAAGGGATGCTCAAGCAAGGTCGTACATACTAAACTCTATCTCTGACTTTCTATTACCACATATTAGAGGATGCAAGACATCTCAAGAGACTTGGGATGCCCTCGAGACTTTCTTTTCTGCTAGTACCAAAGCAAGAAAGAATCATCTTTGGAACGAGTTCAACCAAATGAAGAAGACACCTAAACAAACCATCACAGAGTTTGTTACCAAGGTCAAGGAGGTTGCAGATCAGTTAGCATCCATTGGAGAGCTGATTGAAGAAGAGGTCATCATGAGGCAAATTCTCAACGGCATTCGAAGTGATAAGCAATGGCGATCATTCACGACGGCTTACGGTCTTATCATGGATGTGCAAACTCCAGACTTCAACATCTTTCTTGGACAACTCTTCAATCAAGAAGCCAACAATAGCATAAAGGAAGGTAACTCTTATCATGGTAGTTCAACTAGTGCTCTATATGCAGATAAGAAGGATAAGAAGCAGAAAGGAAAGAAGAAGGAAGAAGATGAAGAAGAGACTTCTCAAGCCAACTTTGCAAGCAAGAGAGCAAGTGGAAAGGGAAGAAGAAAGGACCAAAGCAAGACAAAGCCAAAGGTCAGAATGTTCAACCTTGTGCCATATGCGATAAGACCAACCACACCACTCAGAATTGTTGGTTCAATGGAAAGACCCAGAAAGGAAGTGGAAGAGGTGGATATGGTGGCAATAGAGGCAGAGGTGGACACAACTTCAACAACAACAATAGAAGCTATAATCGAAGGGACTACAACAATTATTCAGAAGATCAACCACATGAAGACTCATTACTTCTCATGAATCTAAGCCACAAAGAAGGTAAAGAAGATGATCATTTGTTCTACATAGATTCAGGATGTTCGAATCATGTTGTAGGCAACATTGCTCTTCTATCTGACTTGGAAAGTCCAAAGCATAGACATGAAGTGCAAACAGGGGATGAGACAAAGCACAATGTGGAGAAGATTGGTAATGTCAAAGCTTCCAATGGCACGACAAACATTCTGAGTAAGGTTCTCTATGTACCCACTATCACCAAAAACCTAATAAGTGTAGGCCAAATAGTTGAAAAAGGCTTGCAAGTTAGGTTCACCCAACATGGAGCTTTTGTGGAAGATCCATGTCAAGGCTTCAAGAAGATAGCCCGAGGTGAGAAGCATGGTAGGCTCTTTACTTTTGAAGTAGGAGATACCAGGAACATAGCTCTATTCAACTTTGGGTCTCAAACCCTAAGTGAGCTTGAAGTGTGGCATAAGAGACTTGCTCATGTGAATGAAAGAACCTTGAAGGATATATGCAGGGATCAAAGTGTTCTAGGACTTCCGAACATATCAAAGCAACACATGATCAACAGGTGTGATGCATGTCAGATTGGAAAGGCACAAAGACAACCATTCAACCACAAAGGCTACATCCACAACAACTTATTTGACTTAGTACATACAGATGTATGGGGACCAAGTCAAGAACCTTCATTGGCAAGATCAAGGTATTATGTCTCATTTATTGACGACCATAGTAGGTGGACTGTTCTATACTTTATCAAGAGTAAGAATGAAGTGTTTGATTGCTTCAAGAAGTATCTTGCACATGTGGAGAATCATACAGGTAGATCACTAAAGAAGTTCAGATCTGATGGAGGGGGAGAATACTTCTCCAAAGAGTTTGATGAGTTCTTGCAGGACAAAGGTATCAAAAGGGAAGTGACTACCAGGTACTCTCCTCAACTAAATGGAATTGATGAGAGGAGAAACAAGACATTGGTTGGATCAGCCCGAACAATGCTTGAAGAGAAGAAGTTGCCACATTATCTATGGGCAGAAGCTATTTCAACTGCAGTGTACCTTGTCAATCGACTACCATCCAAATCACTTCAAGGTATGACTCCTTATGAAGCATGGCATGGAAGAAAACCTAGTTTTGGACATTGCAAGGTTTTTGGTTGTTTAGCTTATGTTCATGTACCATCACAAATAAGAGGTAAGCTAGATGAAAGGGCAACAAAGGCAGTGTTTATTGGATATGATTCAACTCAGATGGGTTACACATTCTTCAATCCTTCAACCAAGCAATTCACTACAAGTAGAGATGTTGTGTTTGAAGAACACAGGTCTTGGTATGATGAAGATAAACAAAAGGTAACACTACCATATGATCTTGATTATGACTCTCATCAATTAGGAAGCAAGCATGATACACAGGTCCAGGATCCAAGAAGTGATACAGACGATGACCAAGATGAAAGAGAAAGGGATTACAAGCTATGGAAGTCAAGAGGCAAAGCAAAGATGCAAGAGGTTGGAGAATGCTCCAAACAAGCACCTAGAAGATCAGCAAGAGAGAAGAAACAACCAGAAAGGTATGGATATGATTCCACATTTGTTACAAAGCATTCAATCTACTTGGCAAAAGACTCTATTTCAGAGGAACCCTCAACCTATGAAGAGGCAAAGGGAAACCCTAATTGGGAAAAGGCCATGAACGAAGAGATAGATGCATTGAAGGAAATGGACACTTGGGATTTGGTTCCAATGTCGCCGAATCAAAAGGTAATTGGTTGCAGATGGGTACATAAAGTTAAAAGAAATTCAGATGGATCAATTTGCAGGTACAAGGCAAGATTAGTTGCCAAAGGATGCTCACAAACTCATGGTATAGACTATGAGGAAACATTCTCACCAGTTGCAAAGATGACTACAATCAGGACATTGATAAGTGTAGCTGCTGCAAGGAATTGGAGACTCCTCCAACTTGATGTGAAAAATGCATTCTTAAATGGTTGGATAAGTGAAGAGGTATACATGTCATAGCCACCAGGTTTTGAAAACCCTAATCATCCATCTTATGTTTGCAGACTTAAGAAAGCATTGTATGGATTGAAACAAACTCCAAGAGCTTGGAATTACAGGTTGGTTACATCTCTTCAAGACCAAGGGTTCAAAGCTAGCAAGCTCAAATCCTTCTCTATTCATCAAAAGGGATCACAATGAGGTTATCTATCTATGTGTATATGTAGATGATATTATTGTGACAGGTGATGATCTAAATGGCATTCAAAGGATCAAGAGACACATGCAAGAGGAGTTCAAAATCAGTGACCTAGGTGAGCTCACATATTTCCTAGGTATGCAGATGATATACACAGATGAAGGAATGTATTTGACTCAAAGAAGATACATTCAGGATCTTCTTCTCAAGTTCAAAATTCTTGGAATTTGGGGCCCCAGGATCGTTCCAATACTAAAACCTTTTGAGCATACACAACTTAATTGACAAGATGATAAGTGAGATAGAGAAAGAAAGAGATCTTGAGACAAGGATAGGGAACGTAAGCTGGATGCTTACTTCACTAAAAATAATAGATGTCCAAATTACAACATGGGAGTACTACTCAACCATATAAAGTGGTGCACTCACTAATGGAAGAATAAGAAGATGATGATACAAAATTTAGATTATGTCGAAATAATCTAAGTGTGTGTGAAGAGAATGAAGCAACGAAGCTAACAAAATAGTGTAAGAAAATTGTAAATCAACCACAAGGTTAACTCACAAAAGATAGTTACCACTACCTCGTAGAAGACTTCCTGTTGCAATGAGAGTAGCCTCTCCTTCACCACAACTTCACCTCCTTCAAGAGTGTGAGAGCACTCTGTCTTCAAGAAGATCTCCAAGCTCTAGATCTTTGAGTGAGTGATTATACAAGGAGCCAAGTCCTTGTTTATATAGTTGTTCTTCTCCTTGAAAAGCACATCGAAAAGCCCCTTCGCTAAAGCTACAATAAAAAAAACGTACCGAGTAGAATAAAACAACGTCCGCCAAAAGACTGGCTTCGCGATGCAATTAGCGGGATTTGAACCCGGGTCTACTGAGTGATCTTTTTAGAAGCGATGAACTAGACCAAGTCCGCCCACGTCGACTTATTGAAAGAGTACAGGATAAAATAGTTTATCTGCCGGCTGCGCCCGCTTGGAAGAATATAGAGAACTACTTGTTGAATTTATTTGTTAAGCCAATGAGGACATTGACTTCCAACAATCCCTCCTTCAATGTCATATTGGTACAAGATTCAGTAACGTGCAAATCTTCTCATGACTATCTCTAGTCAATGTTGTGGTAAATATATCTGCAACATTCTCACTAGAACGAACATAAACCAGCTCAATGTGCTTCTTAGCTATCTGCTCTCGAATATAGTGGTAGTGTACCTCTATATGCTTTGTCCTTGCATGATGCATTGGATTCTTAGCTATAGCTATAGCACTCTGGCTATCTGAAAATATCTGAATGGGTTGATGTACTCTTACATCAAGATAACTGAAAATCTTCTGCAACCATACTGACTCTAGAGTAGCTGTAAATGTTGCACGATATTCAGCTTCACACGATGAAGTGGCAATAGTGCGTTGTCTTTTTGAAAACCATGAGATAAGACAATCTCCAAGATAAAAACAAAATCCACTAGTACTTCTTCTTGTGTCTCTATCAGCTGCCCAATCAGAATCTGAAAATCCTTTTAGTAACAAATATGTAGATTTCGAAAATACCATAGCATAATTTGAAGTTCCCTTCAAATAATGAAAGATCCGCTTTACTGCTTTCCAATGTAACACTGTCGGATTCTGCATGAACCTTGATACTTGAGAAACTGCAAACTGTATATCAGGACGTGTATTACAAAGATATATCAAGCAACCTACTGCTTGACTATACAAAGTAGCATCAAATGGCTCTGCATTTGCTACCATTTGTAAAGATATGTTCTGATCCATAGGTGTTTGCATAGGTTTAGAATTACCCATCTGAAACCTTTCCAAAAGTTTCTCAATGTACTTCTGTTGTGTCATGTAGATACACTCATCTCGAAACAGAAACTGAATCCCAAGATAATAATGTAGAATGCCTAAATCATTCACATCAAATGTTTGCTTCAATTCTTCTTTGAACATCTGCAAATCTTCATCTTTGGGACCTATGACTATAACATCATCCACATAAATGATTGCTATAATCATCATACCTATTTCAGCTTTGACATAAAGAGTTGGAGCCGCATCTGAGTTATGGAAACCAATGGATAAAAGATATGTATGTATCTTTTCATACCATGCTCCAGGTGCTTGTTTTAAACCATACAAAGCTTTTATAAGCTTACACACTAAGTGTTCTTTACCTGTCTCTTCAAAACCTTCTGGCTGCTGAATATACACATCTTCGTGTAAATCACCATTTAGAAAAGCAGTCTTAATGTCAAGTTGATATATATGCCAACCAAAATGTGCTGCTAGAGCAAGTACTGACCTAATAATAGTCATCCTAGATGTAGGAGCAAATGTCTCATCATAATCAATACCTTTTTGTTGTGCATATCCTTTGACAACCAACCTGGCCTTGTATTTATCAATAGTATCATCTGCTTTCCTTTTGATTTTGAAGATCCATTTTACACCTATAGCCTTCTTTCCTTCTGGTAACTCACATAGCTGCCAAGTTTGATTCTTATGAATAGAATCAATCTCTTCTTGCATAGCTTTTCTCCAAATAGGAATGTTAAGTGCATCTTTAACACACGCAGGTTCATCTTCAATAGTCGTAAGTGCCAAAATATCATGAATCTCAAAGTCTTCAGCAAAACTTACATGTTCTTTTTGCTGTCTAGTTTGACTTCTTGTTCTTACATGATCTTGTTGTTGTTGTCTAGTCTGACTCCTTGTTCTTCCAGTAAAAGTTTTTATACCACTATCTTTCCAAGTCTGATATAACCACGTAGGTGTATCCTTGAATAGTGGTGAAACTCTTTCGGAACTTTCAGCTTCCACAGGTTCTGGAACTTGTCCTGTCGAGGTACTAGGACTTTCTGGAACTTTAACTTCTTCCATTTCTGGAATCAAAGTTTCTTGTGGAACTGACTCTGTAGAAGGTTGTGAAATTCCTCTTTCTTCAAATTTTTCTTGAATACTAGGAATTTGAGGTTTAACTCCCTCCTGATATGGCTGAACATCTACATCCAGAATCTTTCTAAAAATTCCATAGTCATTTTCACTAATGAACTCTGGAATTTCTGCTTCTTTATCATAAACCTTATCTTCAGCAATATAAGCATTACGTGAAAGAATAACTTCACCTGTCTCTGGAACATAAAACCTGTATCCTTTGCTTTCAACAGGATATCCAATTAAAACAACTTTCTTTGCCTTTACATCTAGTTTGCCTCATTCCATTTTCTCAACATGTACATAAGAAAGTGATCCAAACACTCTGAAGTAACTCACATTAGGTTTTCTACCATAATAAGCTTCATACGGTGTGATTACCTTTAAAGCTTTTGTAGATGACCTGTTTAAAATGTGATTAGCTGTATGTACTACATCAAACCAAAATTTTGGTGAAAGCCTCTTGGACGCCATCATGCTCCGCATCATTTCAACAAGTAATCTATTCTTTCTTTCTGCAACACCATTTTGCTGAGGAGTATAAGCAATAGTAAGGTGCCGAGTAATACCTTTCTCATCGAGAAATGTCTGGAAATCATTTGACAAGTATTCTCCACCTCTATCACTTCTGAGAATCTAGATAGTTTCCTGACTTTCATTTTCAACCATAGCTACAAACTTCTTGAACATAGGAAAGACTTCTGACTTCGACTTAAGACCATAGATCCATGAGTATCTTGTAAAATCATCCACAAATAGGACAAAATACCTGAAACCCTGAATAGAGTCTGCTCTCATAGGTCCATTCACATCTGAATGAATAATCTGCAATTTCCTGGTAGCTGTAATATGAACATGTTTCTTGAAAGGTAGTTTATGCATCTTACCTTCAAGACAACCTTCACATATATCTGAATCATCACGTAGCTTGAATGAGGGTAAACTCTCAACCATACCTCTGTCTTTGATATTCTTGAGAGCTCCAAAACTGATATGTCCAAATCTTTCATGCCATAGCTTCATATCTTCCACCGGTGACGAAGATTTGATTACATATGCTTGACTGATTTTTAACAAAACAAAGATCCCTCCTTTATGCGTACCTTGTAAAAGACACTGTCTTCGTTATGTGATAAGATCTTACAAAGATCTTTCTCAAATACAACTTTAAAACCATCACTTAAAAATGCAGATATAGATAGCAGATTTATCTTCATTTCAGGTACATAAAGGACATCTGAAATTTGAAAAACACCACCTTCTCTTGACTTTAGGGTTACTGTACCTATTCCCACAACATCCAAATCATTGCCATCTGCAATAGTAACTCTTCTACCAGAAGAATAAGAAAGAGAAGAAAATACTTCTCTACAACCTGTCATATGCTTAGTAGCACCTGAGTCGAATATCCAAGGACTTGTTGAAAGAACTTGTAAAGCTGCTTGATCAAAAGCTACTTCCTCAATAGTGATACAGGCATAAGAATCACCTTGAGATTTCCCTTTTTTATCATCTTTTGCAACATTACCTTATGCCTTTTTCTTTTCTACTGTAATCCTTTTATAACATTCTGACTGAATATGTCCACGTTTCTTGCAAAAAGAACATATTTTTACCTTCTTCTTAGAAGAATTCTCTTTAGATGTCGTAGATACAGCATCTGAAGTAGAAGGTGAGAGGGACCTACTTTCCTTCTTGGATTGTTTTTCCTTCTTCTTATCCTTCTTCTTCTTACCCTTTGATGAAGATGAAAGTGCTTCTTCATTCTCTTCCATTCCCTTCAACTGATCTTCATCTTGAAGCAACAAGAACTCTAACTCTTCAAATGTAACCTCTCTATCTCTTGTGGTAAGAGTAAGAGTGGTTATGAAAGATCGATATGAAATAGGAAGTGAATTAATCAGCGTATTTACCATTTCTTCATCTGATATCTCAACTCCTACATTTAGAAGTTGATCTTTCAAGTCAACGAGTTTCGTAATGTGGGTTTGTATTTACTCACCAGCTTTCATCCTTGTATTTTCTAGTTGTCTCCTCAAGTGAGCTTTCCTAGCAGGATTTCTGCTCTGAAAAAGATTCTCGAGCTTTAACCAAGCTTGACTAGAACTTCTGCAAGATCTGATCTGTGGTAGAACATGCTTTTTAACACTCATTGCTATGAATGAAAATGCTAAAGCATCTCTAGCATCCCATCTTGCCTGATCTTCAGTAGGAGGAACTCTATGTAAAGACCCAGCAGTGACTCTGGATGTCGAAGTGGTTACCTCTTCTTCTGTTGGTTCTGTAATAGCAATTCCAGTACCTCTTGAAGCTTCTATAGACCCTTCTTCGCCTTCTCGTCTTGGTCTTGTTAAGGATCCATTGACGATACTCCATAAATCCTTTGTCACTAACAAGTTCATCATCATGAAACTGCACATGGGATAATTCGAAGATCCATCCAACTTGTCTTCAATCTCAATTCTAATCCCACTCATCTTATCTTAAGTGTGTATGTCAATTATGTAGTTCTGATACCAAGTGTTGGAATTTGGGGCCCCAGGATCGTTCCAATACTAAAACCTTTTGAGCATACACAACTTAATTGACAAGATGATAAGTGAGATAGAGAAAGAAAGAGATCTTGAGACAAGGATAGGGAACATAAGCTGGATGCTTACTTCACTACAAATAATAGATGTCCAAATTACAACATGGGAGTACTACTCAACCATATAAAGTGGTGCACTCACTAATGGAAGAATAAGAAGATGGTGATACAAAATTTAGATTATGTCGAAATAATCTAAGTGTGTGTGAAGAGAATGAAGCAACGAAGCTAACAAAATAGTGTAAGAAAATTGTAAATCAACCAGAAGGTTAACTCACAAAAGATAGTTACCACTACCTCGTAGAAGACTTCCTGTTGCAATGAGAGTAGCCTCTCCTTCACCACAACTTCACCTCCTTCAAGAGTGTGAGAACACTCTGTCTTCAAGAAGATCTCCAAGCTCTAGATCTTTGAGTGAGTGATTATACAAGGAGCCAAGGCCTTGTTTATATAGTTGTTCTTCTCCTTGAAAAGCACATCGAAAAGCCCCTTCGCTAAAGCTACGATAAAAAAAACATACCGAGTAGAATAAAACAACGTCCGCCAAAAGACTGGCTTCGCGATGCATTCAGCGGGATTTGAACCTGGGTCTGCTGAGTGAGCTTTTTAGAAGCGATGAACTAGACCAAGTCCGCCCATGTCGACTTATTGAAAGAGTACAGGATAAAATAGTTTATCTGCCGGCTGCGCCCTCTTGGAAGAATATAGAGAACTACTTGTTGAATTTATTTGTTAAGCCAATGAGGACATTGACTTCCAACAAAAATGGAGAACACTAAACCTGTAGGTACACCTTTGGAGATGAATCATAAACTTAGTGTTTATGAAGGTGAGAAAAATGAAGACATTAAAGAGTATCAAAGCTTGGTAGGTAGCTTGATATATGCTACTCACACAATGGCAGACATCTCATATAGTGTGGGAGTGCTTACTCAGTTCATGCACTCACCAAGAAGACCACACATGGATGCGGCTAAGAGAGTACTTAAGTATCTCAAAAGTACAATCAACGAAGGTATATTCTATCTTTACTCTTCCGATTTGGATATCAAAATCTACTCAGATGCAGATTGGGAAGGAGCTAAGGATGATAGAAAAAGTACATCAGGTTACTTAGCATTTGTAGGTTCAAAGCTAGTGTCATGGAGTTCCAAAAAGCAACCAACAGTTGCTTTATCCTCAACTGAAGCAGAGTACAGAGGCTTGACCATAGCAACTCAAGAGGCAATATGGTTAAAAGCATTTTATACAGATTTGGGACTTGTGAGTTCCAAACCTCACATATTTGGAGATAATGTAAGTTCCATGCATCTAGCGGCAAATCCTATTTTTCATGCGAGAACCAAGCACATAGAAGTCCATTATCACTTCATCAGGGAGAAGCTCATGGCAAAGGAGATTGACATTTCTTTTGTTCCAACTGAAAATCAAGTAGCAGATATGATGACGAAGGCACTTGATGGAATAAAGCTTTGTAGATTCAAAGCTATGGCAGGTATTCAACCTATCAGAGAATGAAGACTCAAGCATACTTTAGATTGAGGGGGAGCTGTTGGAACATCAAGCTTACACTATGCTTGAGGTGGATTTGATCTTCATCAAAGGCTATCGCGTCGAAAGAATATCCGTTGGAGAGTTCTTTTTCATATGCTCATTTATTGTATTTTTTTGAGAATATTTTGATGGCTCATTTACCGTTGTAAAAGCCTTGAGCTTGACACATGTAAAGGTAGAAACATAGAGCCAAAATCCCATGAAATTTTGCTGGTTGAAGTTGCATTCAATCAAGCAATCAATCACCCAAAAGTAGATCAATCAAGATCTTCACTTTTCCTAGATTGTAGGGAGGTGAATTGATTCCCTCCAACAACCATTCCCACCTTCATTTGAATTCAAATTCAAGTTGTAAAAGTCATGGAACACTCCTAGAGGCTATATAAGGAGTTGAAATCACTTGTACATTACATGGAAGCCATATACATACACTTGTGACCATCATTGTCTTGCTCCTTCAATTTTCTGCATCATCTTCTTCGCCAACAGTAATCTTGCAGAGGCTGCTGCTCTCTCCTCAGAGATGCAAATTGAGTGCAAGAGGACACATTGGAAAGGTATTAGTGTCTAATTTATGCCTGTAAATGTTCAGAGCATTTGGTTCAGCAGATTTGGAGAAATCTCAGTTTTTCTGCCTTGGGGTCAATCTCTACGTATTCCTGAAAAATAGGAAGTACCACCAGTGAACGTCGCATTCATTCCTATAGCATATTTTGCTTATTCCTTATAATTTTGTGCATTCCATACACTCAACCCTATGTGTATCACTCCCATAAAAGGATTTTTTCTAATTGTAATCAGGCTGGTCGCTATGGGCATTTGAAGTTCATTGTCTATTCCATAGATAATAAGTTTTTTGAGCTAGTCGACCCGCGAACCTATCTGTTTTGTATCGACTCATTCTCCTTGATGCTCCAAGGTACATAGTGTGTTTCTTTGCACTTATAGCATGCCTATAAGGTCTATTTGAGTCTCCAAAAGCCCAAGGGCTGGTCTTGTGCCGGTTGGCTTGACCAAACTTCATCGCTTCGAAACGCACTTTTCTACCTTCGACAAGCTTCTCCAAGTTCTTTCATCTATCGCGATAGACTCAGGCTATCATCGGATGTTGTACATCGCGATAGATAGTGTTTGTCACGATAGACTGAAAAAACACAAATTTTTTAGAACTTCTTAGTGATTTGGAGTGCTCTCATGGTGTAAGTTATAGTGTAGTATATGCCACGAGCTTTCCGATAAGCCCTAGAGCTAAAAAAACGGATTTCATATGAAAAAGTTATGACAGTTCAAGGTTTAGGAGGTTAAACAGACAAACGGATCCTTTCAAGAGTTTATTGTAATTTTCGAAGGCCTTTGTAAGTGTAGGAGTAATTGAGTATATAAATATGCCCAAAATTTAACCTAAATTTCCAAAAATTTACCCCTTTATTTTTTGCCAAAAATGCCTATCTATCGCGATAGCTACTAATTGTCACGTGGGCCTATCTGTCACGATAGACGGTGTCTATCGCGATAGAGGAGTGTCTGTCGCGATAGACGGGGTCTATCGTGGGTGTCTGTCTGTCGCGATAAACGGGTGTCTGTCGCGATAGACGGGGTCTCTCGTTTGTCGTGGGCCTGTCTGTCGGGATAGATGGCCTCTGTCGTGGGGTGCTATCTGTCGTCTATCTTGGTCTGTCTGTCGCGATAGACTGAGGTTGTCGTTTGTCGTGCCTTTTGGTCTATCGCGATAGACGCTGTTTGTCACGATAGATGGTCTCTATCGTGGGTCTCTGTGTGTCGCGATAGATGGGTGTCTGTCACGATAGACGGGGTCTATTATCTGTCGTTGTCTCTCTATCGTGATAGACGGTGTCTATCAAGATAGACCGAGGCTGTCGTGGGATGCTGTCTGTCACGATAGACTGAAAAAAACGCAAAGTTTTTAGAACTTTTTAGTGATTTGGAGTGCTCTCATGGAGTGCTCTCATGGTGTAGGTTATCGTGCAGTATATGCCACGCGTTTTCCGACAAACCCTAGAGCTCAAAAACGGATTCCATATGAAAACGTTATGACAATTCAAGGTTTAGGAGGTTACACAAAAAAACAGATCCTTTGAATAGTTTAGTGTATTTTTCTAAGGCCTTTGTAAGTGTAGGAGTAATTGAGTACGCAAATATGCCCAAAATTTAGCCTAAATTTACCAAAATTTACCCCTTCATTCTTTTGCCAAAAAAGCCTATTTATCACGATAGACAGTGTTTGTCGCGATAGACACTGACTGTCACGTGGGCCTGTCTGTCACGATAAACGGTGTCTGTCACGATAGACTCAAGTGTCTGTCGCGATAGACGGGGTCTATCATGGGTGTCTGTCGGTTGTGATAGATGGGTGTCTATCACGATAGACGAAGTCTGGCGTCTGTCGTGGGCCTGTCTTTCCTGATAGACGGTGTCTGTCGCGATAAACGGCCTCTATTGTGGGGTGCTGTCTGTCGTCTATCATGGTATGTCTATCGCGATAGACTGAGGTTGTCGTTTGTCGTGCCTTTTGGTCTATCTCGATAAACAGTATCTACCGCGATAGACGGTCTCTATCGGGGCACTGTCTGTCGTGATAGATTGGTGTCTGTCATGATAGATGGGGTCTATCGTCTCTCGTGGTCTGTCAATCGCGATAGACTGAGGTTGTCGTGGGATGTTGTCTGTCGCAATAGACAGTTTTGTGTCGTGATAGACTGAGAAAATGCAAATTTTTTAGAAATTTTTAGTGACTTGGAGTGCTCTCATGGTGTAGGTTATCGTGTAGTATATGCAACGAGCTTTTCGACAAGCCTAGAGCTCAAAAAACGGATTTCATATGAAAAAGTTATGACATATCAGGGTTTAAGAGGTTAAACAGACAAACAGATCCTTTCAAGAGTTTAGTGTATTTTTCTAAGGCCTTTGTAAGTGTAGGAGTAATTGAGTATGCAAATATGCCCAAAATTTGGCCTAAATTTCCAAAAATTTACCCCTTTATTTTTTTGTTGAAAATGCCTATCTATCGCGATAGACGGTGTCTGTCGCGATAGAGGAGTGTCTGTCGCGATAGAGGAGTGTCTGTCGGGATAGAGGAGTGTCTGTCGCGATAGACGGGGTCTATCATGGGTGTTTGTCTGTCGCGATAGACGGGTGTCTATCGCCATAGATGGGGTCTGTCGTCTGTCCTGGGCGTGTTTGTCGTGATAGACGGTGTGTGTCGCGATAGACGGCCTCTATCATGGGGTGCTGTCTATCCTTTCTCATGGTCTCTCTGTCGCAATAAACTGAGGTTGTCGTTTGTCGTGCCTTTTGGTCTATCGCGATACACGGTGTATGTCGCGATAGACGGTGTCTGTCGCGATAGACCTTCTCTATCGTGGGTCTTTGTCTGTCGCGATAGATGGGTTTCTATAACGTTAAACGGGCTATATCATCTTTTGTGGTCTATATATCGTGATAGATGATGTCTATCGCGATAGAGTGAGGCTGTCGTGGGATGCTATATGTCGCGATACACAGTGTGTGTCGCGATAGACTGAAAAGACACAAATTTTTTAGAAATTTTTAGTGATTTGGAGTGCTCTCATGGAGTGCTCAAAAAACGGATTTCATATGAAAAAGTTATGACAGTTCAGGGTTTAAGAGGTTAAACAGAAAAACAGATCCTTTCAAGAGTTTAGTGTATTTTTCTAAGGCCTTTGTAAGTGTAGGAGTAATTGAGTACGCAAATATGCCCAAAATTTAGCCTAAATTTCCAAAAATTTACCCCTTTATTTTTTGCCAAAAATGCCTATCTATCACAATAGACGGTGTCTGTCGCGATACACACTGACTGTCGCATGGGCCTGTCTGTCGCGATAGAGGAGTGTCTGTCGCGATAGACGGGGTCTATCATTGGTGTCTGTCTGTCGCAATAGACGGGTGTCTGTCACGATAGACGGTGTCTGTCGTCTGTCCTAGGCCTGTCTATCGTCATAGACGGTGTGTGTCGCGATAGACGACCTCTCTCGTGGGGTGTTGTCTGTCGTCTGTAATGGTCTGTCTGTCGCGATAGACTGAGGTTGTCGTTCGTCGTGCCTTTTGGTCTATCGCGATAGACGGTGTCTGTCGCGATAGACGATCTCTGTCGCGATAGACCTTCTCTATCGTGGGTCTCTGTCTATCGTGATAGATGGGTGTCTATAACGATAGACAGGGTCTATCATCTTTTGTGGTCTGTCTATCGCGATAGAGTGAGGCTGTCGTGAGATGCTGTATGTCGTGATAGACAGTGTCTATTGCGATGGACTGAAAAAACACAATTTTTTTAGAACTTTTTACTGATTTGTATTGCTCTCATGGAGTGCTCAAAAAACGGATTTCATATGAAAAAGTTATGACAGTTCACGGTTTAAGAGGTTAAACAGACAAACAGATCCTTTCAAGAGTTTAGTGTATTTTTCTAAGGCCTTTGTAGGTGTAGGAGTAATTGAGTATGCCAATATGCCCAGAATTTAGCCCAAATTTCCAAAAGTTTACCCCTTTATTTTTTTGCCGAAAATGCCTATCTATCATGATAGACGGTGTCTGTCGCGATAGACACTAACTGTCGCGTGGGCCTATCTGTCACAATAGACGATGTCTGTCGCGAAAGAGGAGTGTCTATCGCGATAGACGGGGTCTATCGTGGGTGTCTGTCTGTCGCGATAGACGGGTGTCTATTCCAATAGACGGGATCTGTCATCTGTCGTGGGCCTGTCTGTCGTGATAGACGATGTCTGTCGCGATAGACGGCCTTTGTCCTGGGTGCTCTCTGTCATCTGTCGTGGTCTGTCTTTCGCGATAGACTGCGGTTGTCGTTTGTCCTGCCTTTTGGTCTATCGGGATAGATGGTATCTATCGCGATAGACGGTCTCTATCGTGGGTCTCCTCTATCGCGATAGATGGGTGTCTATCACGATAGACGGGGTCTATCGTCTATCGTGGTCTGTCTATCGTGATAGACGCTGTCTATCGCGATAGACTGAGGTTGTCGTGGGATGCTATATGTCACGATAGACAGTTTCTCTCGTGATAGACTAAAAAAACGCAAATTTTTTAGAACTTTTTAGTGATTTGGAGTGCTCTCATGGTGTAGGTTATCGTGTAGTATATGCCACAAGCTTTTCGACAACCCTAGACCTCAAAAAACGGATTTCATATGAAAAAGTTATGACAGTTCAGGGTTTAGGAGGTTAAACAGACAAACAAATCCTTTCAAGAGTTTAGCGTATTTTCTAAGGCCTTTGTAAGTGTAGGAGTAATTGAGTATGCAAATATGACCAAAATTTAGCCTAAATTCCCAAAAATTTACCCCTTTATTTTTTTGCAGAAAATGTCTATCTATCACGATAGACGGTGTCTGTCACGATAGACACTGACTGTCGTGATAGACGGTGTCTATCGCGATAGAGGAGTGTCTATCGCGATAGACGGGGTCCATCGTGGGTGTGTATCTGTCGCGATAGACGGGGTCTGTCGTCTGTCTTCGACCTCTCTGTCGTGATACACCGTGTCTGTCGCGATAGACGGCCTCTATCGTGGGGTGCTGTCTGCCATCTATCGTGGTCTGTCTATCACGATGGACTAGGGTTCTCGTTTGTCGTGCCTTTTGGTCTATCGCGATAGACGGTGTCTGTTGCGATAGACGCTCTCTATCGTGGGTCTCTGTCTGCCGCGATAGACGGGTGTCTATCACGATAGATGGGGTCTATCGTCTGTCATGGTCTGTCTATCGTGAGAGAAGGTGTCTATCGTGATAGACTGAGGTTGTCGTGGGATGCTGTCTGTCGGGATATACAGTGTCTATCGCGATAGGCTGAAAAATGCAAATTTTTTAGATCTTTTTAGTGATTTGGAGTGCTCTCATGGTGTAGGTTATCGTGTAGTATATGCGACGAGCTTTCGGACAAGCCCTAGAGCTCAAAAAATAGATTTCATATGAAAAATTTATGACAGTTCACGGTTTAGGAGGTTAAATAGACAAACAGATCCTTTCAAGAGTTTAGTGTATTTTTCTAAGGCCTTAGTAATTGAGAATGCAAATATGACCAAAATTTAGCCTAAATTTCCAAAAATTTACCCCTTTATTTTTTTCCCAAAAATGCCTATCTATCGTGATAGACGGTGTCTGTCGCGATAGACACTGGCTATCACATGGGCCTGTCTGTCGCGATAGACGGTGCCTGTCGTGATAGAGGAGTGTCTGTTACGATAGACGGGGTCTATCATGGGTGTCTATCTGTCGCGATAGACGGGGTATGTCGTCTGTCGTGGGCCTGTCTATCGTGATAGACGGTGTTTGTCCCGATAGACGGCCTCTATCGTGGGGTGTTGTCTGTCATTTGTCGTGGTTCGTCTGTCGCGATAGACTGAGGTTGGCGTTCTTCGTGCCTTTTGGTCTATCGAGATAGACGATGTCTATCGCGATAGACGGTCTCTATCGTGGGTCTTTGTCTATCGTGATAGACGGGTGTCTGTCATGATAGACGGGGTCTAACGTCTACCGTGGTCTATCTATCATGATAGATGGTGTCTATCGCGATAAACTGAGGCTGTCGTGGGATGTTGTATGTCGCTCTCATGGAGTGTAGGTTATGGTGTAGTATATGCCACGAGCTTTCGGACAAGCCCTAGAGCTCAAAAAATGGATTTTATATGAAAAAGTTATGACAGTTCACGGTTTAGGAGGTTAAATAGACAAAGAGATCCTTTCAAGAGTTTAGTGTATTTTTCTAAGGCCTTTGTAAGTATAGGAGTAATTGAGAATGCAAATATGACCAAAATTTAGCATAAATTTCAAAAAATTTACCCCTTTATTTGTTTCCCGAAAATGCCTATCTATCGCGATAGACAGTGTCTGTCGCGATAGACACTGACTGTCACATGGGCCTGTCTGTCGCGATAGATCGTATGTGTCGCGATAGAGGAGTGTCTGTTGCGATAGACGGGGTCTATATGGGTGTCTCGCTGTCGCGATAGAAAGGGTTTGTTGTCTGTCGTGGGCCTGTCTGTCGTGATAGACGCTGTCTGTCGCGATAGACGGCCTCTATCGTGGGCTGTTGTCTGTCATTTGTCGTGGTCTCTCTGTCGTGATAGACTGAGGTTGGCGTTCGTCATGCCTTTTGGTCTATCGAGATAGACGGTGTCTGTCGCGATAGACGGTCTCTATCGTGGGTCTTTGTCTATCGCGATAGACGGGTGTCTGTCATGATAGACAGGGTCTATCGTCTGATAGACGGTGTCTATCGCGATAAACTGAGGCTGTCGTGGGATGTTGTATGTCGCTCTCATGGAGTGTAGGTTATCGTGTAGTATATGCCACGAGCTTTCCGACAAGCCCTAGAGCTCAAAAAGGAGAAAAATAAACTAAACTCTTGAAACGATCTGTTTGTCTGTTTAACATCCTAAACCCTAAACTATCATACCTTTTTCATATGAAATCCATTTTTTGAGCTCTATGGCTGGTCGGAAAGCTCGTGGCATATACTACATGATAACCTACACCATGAGAGCACTCCATGAGAGCACTCCAAAACACTAAAAAGTTCTAAAAATTTGCGTTTTCTCAGTCTATTGCGATAGACACTGTCTATCGCGACATAGAGCATCCCACGACAGCCTCAGTCTATCGTGATAGACTAGGTCTATCACGATAGACAGACCACGACAGACAATAGACCCTGTCTATCGTGACAGACACCCATCTATCACGACAGACAGAGACCCACGATAGAGACCGTCTATCGCGACAGACACCGTCTATCGCGACAGACACCGTCTATCGGGATAGACCAAAAGGCACGACAAACGACAATCTTAGTCTATCGCGACAGACTAACTACGACAGACGACAGACAGCACCCCACAATAGAGGTCGTCTATCGCGACACACACCGTCTATCACGACAGAGAGGCCCTTGATAGACGACACATCCCATCTATCCCGATAGACACACGTCTATCGCGAAAGACAGACACCCACGATAGACCCCGTCTATCGCGACACACACTCCTCTATCGTGACAGACACCTTCTATCGTGACAGACAGGCCCACACGACAGTGAGTTCCTATCGCGACAGACACCATCTATCACGATAGATAGGCATTTTCAGCACAAAAATAAAGGGGTAAATTTTTGTAAATTTAAGCTAAATTTTGGGCATATTTGCGTACTCAATTATTCCTACACTTACAAAGGCCTTAGAAAAATACATTAAAGTCTTGAAAGGATCTGTTTGTCTGTTTAACCTCCTAAACCCTGAACTGTCATAACTTTTTCATATGAAATCCGTTTTTTGAGTTCTAGGGTTTCTCTGAAAGCTCGTGGTATATACTACACAATAACCTACACCATGAGAGCACTCCATATCACTTAAAAGTTCTAAAACATTTGCGTTTTCTCAGTCTATCGCAATAGACACTATCAATCGCAACAGAGAGCATCCCACGACAGCCTCAGTCTATCGTGATAGACACCGTCTATCACGATAGACAGACCACGACAGACAATAGACCTGGTCTATCGTGACAGACACCCGCCTATCATGACAGACAGAGACCAACGATAGAGACCGTCTATCGTGACAGACACCGTCTATCGTGATAGACCAAAAGTACGACAAACGACAACCTCAGTCTATCGCGACAGACAGACCACGACAGACAACAGACAGTACCCCACGACACAGGCCGTCTACCATGATAGACAACTTCTATCACGACAAACAGGCCCACGACAGAAGACAGACCCCGTCTATCGCGACAGACACCCGTCTATTGCGACTGACACCCGTCTATCACGACAAACACCCGTCTATCGCGACAGACAGACACCCACGATAGATCCCGTCTATCGCGACAGACACTCCTCTATCACAACAGACCTCATCTATCGCGATAGACAAGGCCACGCGATAGTCAATGTCTATCGCGATAGACACCGTCTATCACGATAGATAGGCATTTTTGGCAAAAAATAAAGGGGTAAATTTTTGGAAATTTAGGCTAAATTTTGGGCATGTTTGCATACTTAATTACTCCTACACTTAGAAAGGCCTTAGAGAAATACAATAAACTCTTGAAAGGATCTGTTTGTGTGTTTAATCTCCTAAACCCTGAACTCTCATAACTTTTTCATATGAAATCCATTTTCTGAGCTCTAGGGCTTGTCCGAAAGCTAATGGCATATACTACACGATAACCTACACCATGAGAGCACTACATGAGAGCACTCCAAATCACTAACAAGTTCTAAAAAATTTACATTTTTCCAGTCTATCGTGACAGACACTATCTATTGCGACATACAATATCCCACATAGCTTGAGTCTATCGCGATAGACACCGTCTATCACGAAAGACAGACCATGACAGACGGGAGACCTCGTCTATCGTGATAGACAGCTGTCTATCGTGATAGAGAGAGACCCATGATAGCGACCGTCTATCGCGACAGACACCATTTATCGCGATAGAGCAAAAGGCACGACAAACGACAACCTCAATCTATCACGATAGACAGACCACGACAAACGACAGACGGCACCCCACGATAGAGGCCGTCTATCGCGACAGACACCATCGATTATGACAAAGAGGCCCACGACAGACGACACACCCCGTCTATCACGAGAGACACCCGTCTATCACGACAGACACCCGTCTATCGCGACACACACCGTCTATCGCGACAGACACCCGTCTATCGTGACAGACACCCACGATAGACCCCGTCCATCGCGACAGACACTCCTCTATCGCGACAGACACCGTCTATCCTGACAGATAGGCCCACGCGACAGTCAGTGTCTATCGCGACAGACACCGTCTATCGCGATAGATAGGAATTTTTGGCAAAAAAATACAGGGGTAAACTTTTGAAAATTTTGGCTAAATTTTGGGCATATTTGCATACTCAATTACTCCTACACTTACAAAGGCCTTAGAAAAATACACTAAACTCTTGAAAGGATCTGTTTGTGTGTTTAATCTCCTAAATCCTCAACTATCATAACTTTTTCATATGAAATCCATTTTTTGAGATCTATGGCTTGTCGGAAAGCTCGTGGCATATACTACACGATAACCTACACCATGAGAGCACTCCATGAGAGCACTTCAAATCACTAAAAAGTTCTAAAAATTTGCATCTTCTTAGTCTATCGTGATAAACACTGTCTATCATGACATAAAGCATCCCACAATAGCCTCAATCTATTGCGATAGACACCGTCTATCATGATAGACAAACTACGACAGAGGATAGACCCCATCTAGCGTGACAGACACCCATCTATCGTGAGAGACAGAGACCCACGATAGAGACCGTCTTTCGCGACAGACACCGTCTATTGCGATAGACAAAAAGACACGACAAACGACAACCTCAGTCTATCGCAACAGACAAACGACATATAGCACCCCATGATAGAGACCATCTATCGCAACAGACATTGTCTATCACAACACACATGCCCACGGCAAAAAAAATAAAAGGGTAAATTTTTGGAAATATAGGCTAAATTTTGGGCATATTTGCATACTCAATTACATCTACACTTACAAAGGCCTTAGAAAAATACACTAAACTCTTGAAAGGATCTGTTTGTCTGTTTAACATCCTAAACCCTGAACTATCATAACGTTTTCATATGAAATCCGTGTTTTTAGCTCTAGGGCTTGTCGCAAAGCTTGTGGCATATACTACACGATAACCTACACCATGAGAGCACTCCATGAGAGCACTACATGAGAGCACTCCAAATCACTAAAAAGATCTAAAAAATTTGCGTTTTTTCAGTCTATTGCGACAGACACTGTCTATCGCGACAGAGAGCATCCCACGATAGCCTCAGTATATCGCGATAGACATAGATAGACCACGACAGACAATAGACCCCGTCTATTATGACACACACCCATCTATCACGATAGACAGAGACCCACGATAGAGACCGTCTATCGTGATAGATACCGTCTATCACGATAGACCAAAAGGCACGACAAACGATAACCTCAGTCTAATCGCGACAGACACACCACGACAGACAACAGAGAGCACCATAGGACAAAGGCCGTCTATCGCGACAGACACCGTCTATCACGACAGATAGGCCTACGACAGACGACAGACCCCGTCTATCATGACAGACACCCGTCTATCATGACAGAAAGACAACCATGATAGACCCCGTTTATCGCGACAGACACTCCTCTATCGCGACAGACACCATCTATCGTGACAGACAGGCCCACGCGACAGTCAATGTCTATCGCGCCAGACACCGTCTATCGCGATAGATAGGCATTTTCGGCAAAAAAATAAAGGGATAAACTTTTGGAAATTTAGGCTAAGTTTTGGGCATATTTGCATACTCAATTACTCCTACACTTACAAAGGGCTTAGAAAAATACACTAAACTCTTGAAAGGATCTGTTTGTTTGTTTAACCTCCTAAACCGTGAACTGTCAAAACGTTTTCATATGAAATCCATATTTTGAGCTCTAGGGCTTGTCGGAAAGCTCGTGGCATATACTATAGGAT
Source organism: Ceratopteris richardii (assembly GCA_020310875.1). Taxonomy (NCBI): domain Eukaryota; kingdom Viridiplantae; phylum Streptophyta; class Polypodiopsida; order Polypodiales; family Pteridaceae; genus Ceratopteris; species Ceratopteris richardii. Next base: position 120,486,580 of record CM035424.1, read on the forward strand.
AACCTACACCATGAGAGCACTCCATGAGAGCACTCCAAATCACTAAAAAGTTCTAAAAAATTTGCGTTTTTTTAGTCCATTGCGACAAACATTGTCTATCACCATATACAACATCCCATGATATGCTCAATCTATCGCGATAGACACCGTTTATCACGATAGTCAGACCATGATAGATGATAGAGCCCGTCTATCGTGACAGACACCCGTCTATCATGACAGACACCCGTCTATCGCGACAGACAGAGACCCACGATAGAGACCATCTATCGCGATAGACCAAAAGGCACGATGTGGAGGTGATCGCAATCCGGGTGGATCGGGTCCGGTCGTGGCACACACAGGGTGTATGAAGCTAATGAATGTTGGAAGCTTTAATGTTGAGTATGGAGAAGAGAGAGATGTTGAAATGATTATGGGAATAGGAATGTAGGAGTGCAAGTTAGATTTATGAACATGAATGATAAGAATGAAAGAGAACCATACATACGAATGAAATTTGGAAGGAAGAATGGTCCATTGAAGGAGCTTCTTAAACACTTCCTAATTCCAATCCATATGCATAGTCTTCTTTGGATGATATGTATACATGACAAGAATAGATGGAACCCTTACACATAAACCAGTTTCGAAAGGAAGAATGGTCCAATATTGGAGCTTCTTATACACTTTCAGAAACTAATCAATATGTATGGGTGTGTATGGATTATATGCATGCAAGTGAATTATGATGATAGAGTTTACTCACAAGCTCAAAGAAACATCCTCACTGGTTCAACGCAATACTGCGGAGCCTTCTCACACATAGAAGAAATAGAAGACATGTAAAAATACTTAAGAGACTGAGAGAGGAGACAAGAGACAAGTGACAAGTGACATGACTTAAAAGGATTTGAATTAAGTTACATGTAAAATATCGTCGTGGTACGTCATGCTAAGCAGTCTACTGATCAAAGGTGGTTCCGACCCTCAAACCATGACAGTTCAACCGAATGTCACACGTAAGAAGGTGAGTTCCACTCCAGTGACCCTATGTCTGTCTACGCTCGTAACGTCTAACTAAAGAAGTCTAAGACTCATTAAAATCAGCTCTAACTCACTCACACGCTCCACCGAGGGTGAGTCAAGATAGAGATGCTGGTTTCAAGAGCCTATCCTAGATAGGAGTTCTAACTTAAATTTGAAACTAGGTTCTATACTCATACTAGCTCACCTTGGATCCTCACTCGCTCAACCGAGGGTGATCGTCTCAAGGAAACCGTAAGCTAGCATGAGCCCTATGGATGCCTAACAATGATGCTCTAGGAGTTTGGAGGGGGGTTTATATAGTTTTTTGAATGAATTTGGGCCCTTGGATCTAGAGAAATCAACTCTCAACTCTAGGATCACTACTTTTGATTACAACCATTTGATTAATCAAATCAATGGCTTGGAATTGTTCTTTCTATCAAATCTAGTGTAAAGGAGTGAAATTTAGGCGCCCTCATTCTCCACCATTGGATCTGGGGATGATCTGGACCGTCGGATCAGTGCTGACATCAATTCGGATAAGATAAGCCACTATTTTTGGAGAAATGCTGCATTATTGATCTTTGATTGTAAAAAAGGTCTTCTTTTATGGAAAAAATTCGTGGATCCTCCTTCCTTTATGCTTTAGTGCATCTCCACCCTTGAATATGAGCTCATCTTGACCGTACAACATGGTTCAATCATATTTTGACATGTGGCAGACATTCAAGCCTTCAATTTTCTTAAACTAGAAAACTGCGGTGATCCTGAAAACTGGACTTTGTACTCTTTGACCCTCCAAATAGGCTTTGATGAAGATGAAACATTGTAGGACTATGTTTCCAAAGATCTCCTTTAGGAATATGCAGAAAAAACTCCCATCTGAATCTAACTTGTACAAGTTTGACTACATTTGGAAGCTTGCAAGGTGGCATTAAGGTGTCTAGGAAGCTCGGATAGCCTTGAAACTTTATACAAATATGTAGCCACATATGGTCTTTATACATGCCAAACCATATGGCTAACATAATTTTCTATACAAGAATTTGTAGGGTCAAACTAGAAAAATTACATTTTTACAAAATGAACATAGCATATCAATGTGCTACAAAATCCATTTTCTCCTGAAATTTGGGCTATAGACTGCCTTTGACAATCTTTACAAGTATATGGATTTTCATCTAATTTGGTGACAATGAAATTTTTGCCCTAATTTCCCAGCTTTGACCAGCTTTGACCGCTACCATGGACTTTCTTGATTTCTTTGAAACTTTGTATGTGACCTTCCTTTGACATCCTTGATGCATCCTGGACTTCTCGGGGAATTCTGGCTACCTTCGCCAAATATGTTTTTTGTAGGCCTTCACAAGTGAGAGAGGAGAGCAAATCTCGACGACAACGACAAACGACAACCTCAGTCTATTGGGACAGACAGACCACGATAAACGACAAACAGCACATCATGATAGAGGTCGTCTATCGCGACAGACACTACCTATCACGACAGACAGGTCCACGACAGACGACAGACCCCGTCTATCGCGACAGACAGACACCCACGATAGACCCCGTCTATCGCGATAAATACTCCTCTATCGCGATAGACACCGTTTAACGCGATAGACAGGCCCACATGACAATCAGTGTCTATCGCAATAGACACCGTCTATCGTGATAGATAGGCATTTTCGGCAAAAAAATAAAGTGGTAAATTTTTGGAAATTTAGGCTTAATTTTGGGCATATTTGCATACTCAATTACTCCTGCACTTACAAAGGCCTTAGAAAAATACACTAAACTCTTGAAAGGATCTGTTTGTCTGTTTTACCTCTTAAACCTTGAACTATCATAACTTTTTCATATGAAATCCGTTTTTTGAGCTAGACCAAAAGGCACGACGAACGACAACCTCAGTCTATCGCGACAGACAGACCATGACAAACGACAGACAGCACCCCATGATAGAGGCCGTCTATCGTGACAAACACCATCTATGACGACAGACAGGCCCAGGACAGACGAAAGACCCCGTCTATCGCGACAGACACCCGTCTATCGCGACAGACACCCCTCTATCGCAACAGACAGACAACCCATGATAGACCCCGTCTATCGCGACAGACACTCCTCTATCGCGACAGAGACCGTCTATCGCGACAGACAGGCCCATGCAATAGTCAGTGTGTATCGCAACAGACATCGTCTATCGCGATAGATAGGCATTTTCGGCAAAAAAAATAAAGGGGTAAATTTTTGGAAATTTAAGCTAAATTTTGGGCATATTTGCAAATTCAATTACTCCTACACTTACAAAGGCCTTAGAAAAATATACTAAACTCTTGAAAGGATATGTTTGTCTGTTTAACCTCTTAAACTTTGAACTGTCATAACTTTTTCATATCAAATCCGGTTTTTGAGCTCTAGGGCTTATCGAAAAACTCGTGGCATATACTACACGATAACCTACACCATGAGAGCACTCCATGAGAGCACTCCAAGTCACTAAAAAGCTCTAAAAAATTTGCGTTTTTTCAGTCTATCACGACAGAGACTGTCTATTGCAATAGACAACATCCCACGATAGCCTTAGTCTATCGCGATAAACAGACCACCACAGACGATAGACCCCGTGTATCATGATAGACACCCATCTATCACGATAGACAGAGACCCCGATAGAGACCGTCTATCACGGCAGATACCGTCTATCGCGAGAGACAGACCATGATAGACGACAAGCAGCACCCCATGATAGAGTTCGTATATCGCGACAGACGCCATCTATCACGAAAGACAGGCCCATGACAGACGACAAACTCCGTCTATCGTGATAGACACCCGTCTATCACGATTGAGAGACACCCATGATAGACCCTGTCTATCGCGACACACACCGTCTATCACGACAAACAGGCCCGCGTGACAGTCAGTGTCTATCGCGACAAACACTGTCTATCGTGATAGATACGCATTTTGGGCAAAGAAATAAAGGGGTAAATTTTTGGAAATTTAGGCTAAATTTTGGGCATATTTGCATACTCAATTACTCCTACACTTATAAAGGCAGACACACAGACCACGACAGACGACAGACAGACCACGACAGATAACAGACCCCGTCTATCGCGACAGACACCCGTCTATCACGACACCCGTGGCATATACTACACGATAACCTACACCATGAGAGCACTCAAAATCACTAAAAAGTTAAAAAAAATTTGCGTTTTCTCAGTCTATCGCAATAGACACTGTCTATCGCGACATACAGCATCCCACCACAGGCTTAGTCTATCGCGATAGACACCGTCTATCACGATAGACAGACCAAGACATACGATAGACCCTATCTATCGTGACAGACACCCGTCTACCATGACAGACAGAGACCCATGATAGAGACCGTCTATCGCGACAGACACCGTCTATCGCGATAGACCAAAAGGCATGACAAACGACAACCTCAGTCTATCGCCACACACAAACACCCACGATAGACCCCATCTGTCGTGACAGACACTCCTCTATCACGACAGACAACGTCTATCGCGACAGACAGGCCCACACTACAGTTAGTGTCTATCGCGACAGACAGGCCCACACTACAGTTAGTGTCTATCGCGATAGATAGGCATTTTTGGCAAAAAAATAAAGGGATAAATTTTTGGAAATTTAGGCTAAGTTTTGGGCATATTTGCATACTCAATTACTCCTACACTTACAAAGGCCTTAGAAAAATAAACTAAACTCTTGAAACGATCTGTTTGTCTGTTTAACATCCTAAACCCTGAACTATCATACCTTTTTCATATGAACTCCATTTTTTGAGCTCTACGGCTTGTCGGAAAGCTCCTGGCATATACTACATGATAACCTACACCATGAGAGCACTCCATGAGAGCACTCCAAATCACTAAAAAGTTCTAAAAAAATTGCATTTTCGCAGTCTGTCGCGATAGACACTATCTATCCCAACATAGAGCATCCCATGACAGCCTCAATCTATCGCGATAGACTAGGTCTATCACGATAGACAGACCACAACAGACAATAGACCCTATCTATCGTGACAGACACCCATCTATCGCGACAGACAGAGACCCACGATAGAGACCGTCTATCGCGACACACACCGTCTATCGCGATAGACCAAAAGGCACGACAAACGACAATCTTAGTCTATGGCGACAGACAGACTACAACAGACGACAGACAACACCCCATGATAGAGGTCGTCTATCACGACAGACACCGTCTATCACGACAGACACCGTCTATCACGACAGACACCGTCTATCACGACAGAGAGGCCCTTGACAGACGACAGACCCCGTCTATCGCGACAGACAGACACCCACGATAGACCCCGTCTATCGCGACACACACTCCTCTATCATGACAGACACCTTCTATCGTGACAAACAGGCCCACGCGACAGTCAGTTCCTATCGCGACAGATACCATCTATCGCGATAGATAGGCATTTTCGACAAAACAATAAAGGGGTAAATTTTTGGAAATTTAGGCTAAATTTTGGGCATATTTGCATACTCAATTACTCCTACACTTACAAAGGCCTTAGAAAAATACACTAAACTCTTGAAAGGATCTAATTGTCTGTTTAATCTCCTAAACCCTGAACTGTCATAAATTTTTCATATGAAATCCGCTTTTTGAGCTCTAGGGCTTGTCCGAAAGCTCCTAGCATATACTACACGATAACCTATACCATGAGAGGACTCCAAATCACTAAAAAGTTCTAAAAAATTTATGTTTTTTAGTCTATCACGACAGACAGCATCCTACGATAGCCTCAGTCTATCGCGATAGACACCATCTATCACGATAGACAGACCACGATAGACGATAGACCCCGTCTATGAAGATAGATAGGCATTTTCGGCAAAAAAATAAAGGGGTAAAGTTTTGTAAATTTAGGGTAAATTTTGGGCATATTTGCACACTCAATTACTCCTACACTTACAAACGCCTTAGAAAAATACACTAAACTCTTGAAATGATCTATTTGTCTATTTAACCTCCTAAACCTTGAACTGTCATAACTTTTTCATATGAAATCTCTTTTTTCAGCTCTAGGGCTTGTCGAAAAGCTCGTGGCATATACTACACGATAACCTACACTCCATGAGAGCGACATACAACATCCCACGACAGCCATAGTTTATCGCGATAGACACCGTCTATCATGATAGATAGACCACGGCAGACGATAGACCCTGTCTATCATGACAGAAACCCGTCTATCGCGATAGACAAAGACCCACGATAGAGACTGTCTATCGCGACAGACACCGTCTATCTCGATAGACCAAAAGGCACGACGAACGGCAACCTCAGTCCATCACGACAGACAGACCACGACAAATGACAGACAACACCCCATGATAGAGGCCATCTATCGCGACAGACAGCGTCTATCACAACAGACAGGCCCACGACAGACGACAGACCCCGTGTATCGCGACAAAGAGACACCCATGATAGACCCCGTCTATGGCAACAGACACTCCTCTATCACGACAGATGCCATCTATCGCGACAGACAGGCCCATGTGGCAGTCAGTGTCTATCACGACAGACACCGTCTATCGCGATAGATAGGCATTTTCGGGAAAAAAATAAAGGGGTAAATTTTTGAAAATTTAGGCTAAATTTCGGTCATATTTGCATTCTCAATTACCCCTATACTTACAAAGGCCTTAGAAAAATACACTAAACTCTTGAAAGGATCTGTTTGTCTATTTAACCTCCTAAACCATGAACTGTCATAACTTTTTCATATAAAATCCATTTTTTGAGCTCTAGGGCTTGTCCGAAAGCTCGTGGCATATACTGTGAAGAGATGGATAAGTATGTGTTTGAAGATGAAGAGGTGTTGCAAAATCCTTGATCTACACCAGCCAAATGAACTCCAAGAGTAGATGGTCGGCCCTTTTAGCTTGCCAATGGATGTATTAGACACCCTATGTACCTTGGAAGATCACTCTCAAAAAGATAGATCAAAACAGATAAGTTGGAGTTAGCTCAGAGGTGAAAACTTGCTATTCTTGGTTCATACACCTGTCCAGTGTTTTACATAATTCTCTGAGCACAGCAGCAATTAGCTTAATTCCTCTTGGGGAAGTCTAGGTAGCTTAGAGAGCTAACTTTCAAGAGTAATCTCATAAAAAATAACAAAGCACACACTCAGAATGAGTTTTAACAAGTGATGACATCATCCCGATTTTCACGGGCTGCTACAGAAATAGACCAGTGAGCAGAAAAATCACCCTAACTCAAAATGTAGAAATTCAATGATTATGAAACTTTGTATGGTTATACTAGACCGTAAGCTGAATCCAACAAGCTTTAAATCACTGAATTTGGATAAGTAACCACTGAGAAATGGCTCTGACAAGATGTGTGAAAAAGTCGGGTACCTGACAGAGAAGTGAAGATGAACAGACCCAGTTGACTTCAAATGCACATAACTGAAGATTGAAACATCCAAATGACATGAACATTTGTGAGAATATAGTAGACTTATAGAGCTAACTTTACCAAGTTAAATCACTGAAAATGATGCACCACGCTCAGAGAAAACATCTCTGCAAGCTGACTGAGAAAACTGAGAGTAATGGCAGTGAGTAGTACACTTCACAAGAACATGGAAAGATGAACTCAAATAATCATGAAAATGAAAGTATATTAATTGTACAATACAATGACTTACTGATACATATGTGTGCCTTGTAATCACACCTTGATATGGCATAAAGCTCAGCTCTTGGAGGTCTATACATAGGTCTCTCTAACCACGACTAAAACTTCCATCTATTTATAGTTGAGTTTGGGAGGCTAACTTCCCTCAATCACTCTCCAATCAATCAATGATTGATTTGATTCTCTACCTACCACAAATCACGAATTCGTGGCTCCTCTTTCCATTCTTGATCATGTGGACTCAACCACTTAAGATTCTCTTACTTTTACATTAAGTAAACTCTCCAAAAAATTACAAGAGGTAGTTCACAAGTGAACTTTACATAGTCTTCATTTTAAGGCTTTTTTTATGACTTTGTGGGACTCAAGCCAATACTTAGGCTTGTCATAGACTTGCTCCAACAGCTCCCCCTCAAGCCAAGTATGCTTGAGGTCTTCAATCTTCCAAGGTTACCTGCAAACCAATCATAGCCTTGAATTTGCAAAGCTTTGTACCATCCAATGCTTTGGTTAGAATATCTGCACATTGTTGATGAGTGGACACATATGATATTTGAATCTCTTTGCTTAGAACCTTCTCTCGTACATAGTGATAATGAACTTCAATATGTTTAGTCCTTGCATGAAAATAAGGATTAGCAGCCAAGTGAATAGAACTCATATTGTCACCAAAAATAGTTGGAGTTACAAACTCCAATCCAAGATCTTTGAATAATGTCTTCATCCACATAGCTTCTTGTGTAGCTATGGCAAGACCTCTATATTCAGCTTCAGTAGAAGAGAGAGCAACTGTGGGTTGCTTCTTGGATGACCATGAAATAAGCTTTGAACCTACAAAGGTAAGATAACCTGAAGTGCTCCTTCTATCTTCCTTGGAGCCAGCCCAATCTGCATCAGAAAATAGCTTCAAACCTAAATCAGATACATAAGGATAATAAAGTCCTTCATTTATGGTTCCTTTGAGATACTTGAGAATCCTTTTGGCAGCATCCATATGTGGTTTCCTCGGTGTGTGCATAAATTGACTTAGCACACTCACACTGTAACATATATCTACTCTTGTCAATGTGGCATAGTTGAGACTACCCACTAGACTTTGATATGATGTGATGTCCTCTATGAGTTCACCTTCATGTGAGCTCAATTTGTGATTGACCTCCATTGGAGTACCTGCAATCTTACAATCTTGCATCTTGAATTTTGCCAACATGTCCTTAGTGTACTTCCTTTGAGTGAGAAACAAACCATGATCTTTGTAGACAACTTCCAAACCTAGGAAGTAGGTAAGTGAACCCAAATCACTTATCTTGAACTCTTCTCTCATCTGATCTTTGATCTTCTTCATACCATCTACATCATTTCCTGTCACTATAATATCATCTACATATACACATAGGTAGATGACCTCGGAATTACTCTTTTTAATAAAGAGTGAAGGATCTGCCTTGCTTGGTTGAAAGCCTTTGTCCTGCAAGAATGAAACAAGCCTGAAATTCCAAGCTCTTGGAGCTTGCTTGAGACCATACAATGCTTTGTTAAGTTTACACACATAATCAGGATAAACTTGATTCTCAAAACCAGGTGGTTGTGCCATATATACCTCTTCTGTTATCCAACCATTCAAGAATGCATTCTTTACATCTAGTTGAAGTATCTTCCAATTCTTGGAAGAGGCAATACTAAGCAAAACCCTAATAGTAGGCATCTTTGCCACAGGAGAGAAGGTCTCCTCATAATCAATTCCCTGAGTTTGTGCAAAGCCTTTTGCTACAAGCCTTGCCTTATACCTGTTAATGGAACCATCAGAATTCTTCTTGAGTTTATAGACCCATCTTGAGCCTATTACCTTCATGGATGAAGTCTTGGGCACCAAATCCCAAGTGTTGTTTTCCTCAAGTGCTTCGATCTCTTCCTTCATTGCATGTGTCCATTCTGTTTTTGCTTTGGCCTCTTCAAATGATGATGGCTCCTCTTGGTTTATGTCCTGTGTTATGTATATAGAATGTTTAGTTACTAATGAGGTGTCAAACCCATACCTTTCTGGTTTTTTATTTTCCCTCATAGATCTTCTTAGGCCATGATGTGATGATTCTGCCTCATGTCCAAGTTCCTGCAATTTTGCTTTACCTTTAGACTTCCATGCTTTGATCTTTTCCATATGAGATTCTTCATCATCCGCTAAGGTGTCTTGTTCCTCAATCTTCGGTTGTTCTCTACCAAGCTTTGGAAAATCTTCTTCAAGATTATATGGTAAATTGACCTTCCTGCATGAATCTTCATACCATGAATTGTTCTCATCAAAAACTACATCTCTGCTTACCAAGAATCCTTTGTTGGTAGGGTTGTATAACCTGTAGCCCTTTTGATTGTTGTCATATCCAATAAATACACACCTTTCTGCCTTTGGATCCATCTTGCCTCTAACCTGTGAAGGAACATGAGCAAAAGCAATACATCCAAAAATTTTACAATGATCTAAGCTTGGTCTTCTTCCATTCCAAGCCTCATATGGAGTCATCCCATCAAGGGATTTTGAAGGCAACCTGTTAATCAAGTAAGTGGCTGTAGATACAGCCTCAGCCCATAAATAATTAGGTAAATGCTTTTCATTTAACATAGACCTTGCAGCTTCAACAATTGTCCTATTCCTCCTTTCTGCCACTCCATTTTGCTCAGGAGTGTACCTTGTAGTTACCTCTCTTTTGATTCCTCTTTCTTGAAGAAAAGAATCAAAATCATGGGAGAAGTATTCTCCCCCTCCATCTGACCTTAGCCTTTTTAGTGATTTACCTGTTTGATTCTCCACAAGAGCCAAATATCTTTTGAAACATGAAAAAACTTCATCTTTGTGTTTCATAAAGAATAGGATAGTCCATCTGCTGCAATCATCAATAAAGGAAACATAATACCTTGATCTAGATATTGAAGCTTCCTTGCTAGGTCCCCATACATCTGTATGAACCAACTCCAAGAGATCTCCATGCATATAACCTTTCTTCATGAATGGTAACCTGTGAGACTTTCCAAATTGACATGCACTGCACTTATAAATCATATGTTGTTTTGACAAATTAGGAAGTCCAAGTACAATTTGGTCCCTGCAAATTTGCTTTAATGACCTTTCACCAATATGTGCTAACCTTTTGTGCCATACTTCCAATTCTATGAGTGTCTGACTACCATAATTAAAGAGAGCAATGTTTCTAGTGTCCTGTAATTCAAATGTGAACAATCTACCTGTCTTTTCACCTTTTGCAATTCTTCTGAATCCTTGACTTGGATCTTCAACAAATGCTCCTGCTTTTGTGAACCTGACTTGCAACCCTTTCTCTACTATCTGCCCAACACTTATCAAATTCTTTGTAATGGTAGGGACATAGAGTACCTTACTGAGTAGGTTGATGTTTCCATCAGGTGCTTTGACATTGCCTATTTTCTCCACAGGATGTTTTGTATCATCTCCTGTTTGTACCTCATGCTTATTCCTTGGATCTTCTAAATCTGATAGGAGTGCCATATTTCCTGCCACATGATTTGAATAACCTGAATCTATGTAGAAAACATGCTCATCAGATTTACCTTGTGGCATAGCCATGTTCATGATCAATAATGAATCCTCTTTGTTGGAGTCTTCTGTGTAGTTATTGTAGTCTCTCATTCCTTTGTAGCCTCCTTGATAGTTTGAATGATTGTAGTTGTTGTAGTTGCCATGGTAGTTGTTGAACCTTCCTCTTGAGTATCCATAACTTCCTCTATTGTATCCTCTGCCTCTTTGATTCCTAGAATTCCTAAAGCAATTTTCAGTTGTATGATTAGTTAATCCACAAATAGAACATGATTTGGAGTCTTGGGATCTCCCCCTGCCTTGTCTACCTCCTCTTCCTCTACCTCTGCCATGTCTTCCTCTACATGCATAGTTAGCTTGATATGTACCTGCTTCATGATCCACTTTCTTTGCCTTTCCTTTGTTATCTTTAGACTTGCTTTTATCCGTGTATAAAGCTGAAGATTGATTACCTTTAGAGCTTTCTCCATTTTTTATAAGCTTTGCCTCTTGAGTAAGTAGTTGTCCAATGAGTGTGTTGAAATCAGGTACATGCATGTCCATGTACAAATCCATAGCTGTGGTGAATGCTTCCCACTTATCATCTGCCTTCAAGCCATTGATGACCTGCCTTACAATTTGCTCTTCATCTATTACCTCTCCAATGCTTCCCAACTGATCCGCTATGTCCTTGAGCTTTGTGACAAAATCAGTCACATTTTGTTTCGGAGCCTTCTTGAGAGTTGTGAAATCCAGCCGTAGTTGATGCTTCCTAGCTTTGGTACTTGAAGAAAAGAAAGCTTCAAGTGCATCCCACACTTCCTGAGATGTCTTACAACTTCTAATGTGAGGCAACAAAAAATCTGAGATAGAGTTGAGGAGATAAGACCTTGCAAGTGCATCCTTGGAGCACCATGTGCTCAATCTTTCTTGCTCTTCTTGTGTTGGTTGACTTTTGTTCCTGAAACTTGGCATAACTTCCTCTCCAGCCACATAACCATATAAACTTCTACCTTGGAGATAAGCTTCCATCCTTAATGACCAAGCTGAGTAGTTACCTCTGTCCAATTTGTCAATTGATGAAGGAAATCCATCTGCCATGTTGTCCAACCTTGCTCTGATACCACTGTGAAGAGATGGATAAGTATGTGTTTGAAGATGAAGAGGTGTTGCAAAATCCTTGATCTACACCAGCCAAATGAACTCCAGGAGTAGATGGTGGGCCCTTTTAGCTTGCCAATGGATGTATTAGACACCCTATGTACCTTGGAAGATCACTCTCAAAAAGATAGATCAAAACAGATAAGTTGGAGTTAGCTCAGAGGTGAAAACTTTCTATTCTTGGTTCATACACCTGTCCAGTGTTTTACATAATTCTCTGAGCACACTAGCAATTAGCTTAATTCCTCTTGGGGAAGTCTAGGTAGCCTAAAGAGCTAACTTTCAAGAGTAATCTCATCAAAAATAACAAAGCACACACTGAGAATGAGTTTTAACAAGTGATGACATCATCCCGATTTTCACGGGCTGCTATAGAAATAGACCAGTGAGCAGAAAAATCACGCTAACTCAAAATGTAGAAATTCAATGATTATGAAAATTTGTATGGTTATACTAGACAGTAAGCTAAATCCAACAAGCTTTAAATCACTGAATTTGGATAAGTAAACTCTGAGAAAAAGCTCTGACAAGATGAGTGAAAAAGTCGTGTACCTTACAGAGAAGTGAAGATGAACAGACCCTGTTGACTTCAAATGCACATAACTGAAGATTGAAACATCCAAATGACATGAAAATTTGTGAGCATATAGTAGACTTATAGAGCTAAATTTACCAAGTTAAATCACTGAAAATGATGCACCACGCTCAGAGAAAACATCTCTGCAAGCTGACTGAGAAAACTGAGAGTAATGGCAGTGAGTAGTACACTTCACAAGAACATGGAAAGATGAACTCAAATAATCATGAAAATGAAAGTATATTGCTTGTACAATACAATGACTTACTGATACATATGTGTGCCTTGTAGTCACACCTTGATATGGCATAAAGCTCAGCCCTTGGAGGTCTTCACATAGGTCTCTCTAACCACGACTAAAACTTCCATCTATTTATAGTTGAGTTTGGGAGGCTAACTTCCCTCAATCACTCTCCAATCAATCAATGATTGATTTGATTCTCTACCTACCACAAATCACGAATTCGTGGCTCCTCTTTCCATTCTTGATCATGTGGACTCAACCACTTAAGATTCTCTTACTTTTACATTAAGTAAACTCTCCAAAAAATTACAAGAGGTAGTTCACAAGTGAACTTTACATAGTCTTCATTTTAAGGCTTTTTTTATGACTTTGTGGGACTCAAGCCAATACTTAGGCTTGTCATAGACTTGCTCCAACATATACTACACCATAACCTACACTCCATGAGAGCGACATACAACATCCCACGACCGCCTCGGTTTATCACTATAGACACCATCTATCATGATAGATAGACCACGGCAGATGATAGACCCCGTCTATCGTGACACACACCTGTCTATCGCGATAGACAAAGACCCATGATAGAGACCGTCTATCGCGATAGACACCATCTATCTCGATAGACCAAAAGGCACGAAGAACGCCAAGCTAAGTCAATCGCGACAGACAAACCACAACAAATAACAGACAACACCCCACGATAGAGGCCGTGTATCGCGACAGACACCGTCTATCACGACAGATAGGCCCACGACAGACGACAAACCCCGTCTATCGCGAAAGAGAGACAGCCATGATAGACCCCGTCTATCGTAACAGACACTCCTCTATCACGACAGGCACCGTCTATCGCGACAGACAGGCCCATGTGACAGCCAGTGTCTATCGTGACAGACACCGTCTATCGCAATAGATAGGCATTTTTGGGAAAAAAATAAAGGGGTAAATTTTTGGAAATTTAGGCTAAATTTTGGTCATATTTGCATTCTCAATTACTCCTATACTTACAAAGGCCTTAGAAAAATACACTAAACTCTTAAAAGGATCTGTTTGTCTATTTAACCTCCTAAACCGTGAACTGTCATAACTTATTCATATGAAATCTGTTTTTTGAGCTCTAGGGCTTGTCCGAAAGCTCGTGGCATATACTACACGATAACCTACACCATGAGAGCACTCCATGAGAGCACTCCAAATCACTAAAAAGTTCTAAAAAATTTGCATTTTTCAGCCTGTCGCGATAGACACTGTATATCCCGACAGACAGCATCCCACGACAGCCTCAGTCTATCACGATAGACACCTTCTATCATGATAGATAGACCATGATAGACGATAGACCCCGTCTATCGTGATAGACACTCGTCTATCGCGGTAGACAGAGACCCACGATAGAGACTATCTATCGCAACAGACACCGTCTATCGCGATAGACCAAAAGACACGACAAACGACAACCTCAGTCCATCGCGACAGACAGACCATGATAGATGGTAGACAGCACCCCACGAAAGAGGCCGTCTATCGCGACAGACACCGTGTATCACGAGAGACAGGCCGAAGACAGACGGTAGACCCCGTCTATCACGACAGATACACACCCACGATGGACTCTGTCTATCGCGACAGACACTCCTCTATCGCGACAGACACCGTCTATCACGACAGACAGGCCCACTTGACAGTCAGTGTCTATCGCGACAGACACCGTCTATCGTGATAGATAGGCATTTTCGGCAAAAAAATAAAAGGGTAAATTTTTGGAAATTTAGGCTAAATTTTGGTCATATTTGCATACTCAATTACTCCTACACTTACAAAGGCCTTAGAAAAATACACTAAACTCTTGAAAGGATCTGTTTGTCTGTTTAACCTCCTAAACCGTGAACTGTCATAACTTTTTCATATGAAATCCATTTTTTGAGGTTTAGGGTTGTCGGAAAGATTGTGGCATATACTACACGATAACCTACACCATGAGAACACTCCAAATCACTAAAAAGTTCTAAAAAATTTGCATTTTTTCAGTCTATCACGAGAGAAACTGTCTATCGTGACATATAGCATCCCACGACAGCCTCAGTCTATCGCGATAGACACCGTCTATCACGATAGACAGACCACGATAGACGATAGACCCCGTCTATCATGACAGACACCCGTCTATCGCGATAGAGGAGACCCACGATAGAGACCGTCTATCGCGACAGATACCGTCTATCGCGATAGACCAAAAGGCAGGACAAACGACAACCGCAGTCTATCAGACACCCACGATAGACCCCGTCTATCACTATAGACACTCCTCTTTTGCAACAGACATCGTTTATCGTGACAGACAGGCCCACGCGACAATCAGTGTCTATCGCGACAGACACCGTCTATCGTGATAGATAGGTATTTTCGGCAAAAAAATAAAGGGGTAAACTTTTGGAAATTTAGGCTAAATTTTGGGCATATTTTCATACTCAATTACTCCTACACTTACAAAGGCCTTAGAAAAATACACTAAACTCCTGAAAGGATCTGTTTGTCTGTTTAACCTCCTAAACCTTGAACTGTCAAAATGTTTTCATATGAAATCCATTTTTTGAGCTCTAGGGCTTGTCGGAAAGCTCGTGGCTTATACTACATGATAACCTACACCATGAGAGCACTCCAAATCAATAAAAAGTTCTAAAAAATTTGTGTTTTTTTAGTCTATTGCGACAAACACTGTCTATCGCGACATACATCATCCCACGACAGGCTCAGCCCATCGCGATAGACACCATCTATCATGATAGATAGACCATGATAGACGATAGACCCCGTCTATCGTGACAGACACCCGTCTATCGAGACATTTTTGGCAAAAAAATAAAGGGGTAACATTTTGGAAATTTAGGCTAAATTTTGGGCATATTTGCATACTCAATTACTCCTACATTTACAAAGGCCTTAGAAAAATACACTAAACTCTTGAAAGGATCTGTTTGTCTGTTTAACCTCCTAAACCGTGAACTGTCATAACTTTTTCATATGAAATCCATTTTTTGAGGTTTAGGGTTGTCGGAAAGATTGTGGCATATACTACACGATAACCTACACCATGAGAACACTCCAAATCACTAAAAAGTTCTAAAAAATTTGCATTTTTTCAGTCTATCACGAGAGAAACTGTCTATCGTGACATATAGCATCCCACGACAGCCTCAGTCTATCGCGATAGACACCGTCTATCACGATAGACAGACCACGATAGACGATAGACCCCGTCTATCATGACAGACACCCGTCTATCGCGATAGAGGAGACCCACGATAGAGACCGTCTATCGCGACAGATACCGTCTATCGCGATAGACCAAAAGGCAGGACAAACGACAACCGCAGTCTATCAGACACCCACGATAGACCCCGTCTATCACTATAGACACTCCTCTTTTGCAACAGACATCGTTTATCGTGACAGACAGGCCCACGCGACAATCAGTGTCTATCGCGACAGACACCGTCTATCGTGATAGATAGGTATTTTCGGCAAAAAAATAAAGGGGTAAACTTTTGGAAATTTAGGCTAAATTTTGGGCATATTTTCATACTCAATTACTCCTACACTTACAAAGGCCTTAGAAAAATACACTAAACTCCTGAAAGGATCTGTTTGTCTGTTTAACCTCCTAAACCTTGAACTGTCAAAATGTTTTCATATGAAATCCATTTTTTGAGCTCTAGGGCTTGTCGGAAAGCTCGTGGCTTATACTACATGATAACCTACACCATGAGAGCACTCCAAATCAATAAAAAGTTCTAAAAAATTTGTGTTTTTTTAGTCTATTGCGACAAACACTGTCTATCGCGACATACATCATCCCACGACAGGCTCAGCCCATCGCGATAGACACCATCTATCATGATAGATAGACCATGATAGACGATAGACCCCGTCTATCGTGACAGACACCCGTCTATCGAGACATTTTTGGCAAAAAAATAAAGGGGTAACATTTTGGAAATTTAGGCTAAATTTTGGGCATATTTGCATACTCAATTACTCCTACATTTACAAAGGCCTTAGAAAAATACACTAAACTCTTGAAAGGATCTGTTTGTGTGTTTAACCTCTTAAACCGTGAACTGTCATAACTTTTTCATATGAAATCCGTTTTTTGAGCACTCCATGAGAGCAGTCCAAATCACTAAAATGTTCTAAAAAAATTGTGTTTTTTCAGTCTATCACAACAGACACTGTCTATCATGACATACAGCATCTCACGAGAGCCACACTCTATCACGATAGACACCGTCTATCACGATAGACAGACCATAAAAGATGATAGACCCTGTCTATCGTTACAGAAACCCATCTATCGCGACAGATAGAGACCCACGATAGAGAAGGTCTATCGCGACAGAGATCGTCTATCGCGACAGGCACCGTCTATCACGATAGACCAAAAGGCACGACGAATGACAACCTCAGTCTATCGCGACAGACAGACCATTACAGACAGACAGCCTCACTCTATCGCGATAGAGACACGTCTATCACGATAGATAGACCATAAAAGATGATAGACCCTGTCAATCGTTACAGACACCCATCTATCCCGATAGATAGAGACCCACGATAGAGAAGGTCTATCGCGACAGAGATTGTCTATCGCGACAAGCACCGTCTATCGCGATAGACCAAAAGGCACGACGAACGACAACCTCAGTCTATCGCGACAGACATACCATTACAGACGACAAACAACACCCCACGATAGAGGCCGTCTATCGCGACACACACCGTCTATGACGACAGACAGGCCCAGGATAGACGACAGACACCGTCTATCGCGACAGACACCCGTCTATCGTGAGAGATAGACACCGATGATAGACCTCGTCTATCGCGACAGACACTCCTCTATCGCGACAGACAGGCCCATGCGACAGTCAGTGTGTATCGCGATAGACACCATCTATCGTGATAGATAGGCATTTTCGGCAAAAAAATAGAGGGGTAAATTTTTGGAAATTTAGGCTAAATTTTGGGCATATTTGCGTACTCAATTACTCCTACACTTACAAAGGCCTTAGAAAAGTACACTAAACTCTTGAAAGGATCTGTTTTTCTGTTTAACCTCTTAAACTCTGAACTGTCATAACTTTTTCATATGAAATCTGGTTTTTGAGCACTCCATGAGAGCACTCCAAATCACTAAGAATTTCTAAAAAATTTGTGTTTTTTCAGTCTATCGCGACAGACACTGTCTATTGCAACATATAGCATCCCACGACAGCCTCACTCTATCGCGATAGACACCATCTATCACGATATACATACCACAAAAGATGATAGACCCCGTTTATCGTTATAGACACCCATCTATCGCGACAGACAGAGACCCACGATAGAGAAGGTCTATCGCGACAGACACCGTCTATCGCGACATACACCGTGTATCGCGATAGACCAAAAGGCACGACGAACGACAACCTCAGTTTATCGCGACAGAGAGACCATGAGAAATGATAGACAGCACCCCATGATAGAGGCCGTCTATCACGACACACACCGTCTATCATGACAGACACGCCCAGGATAGACGATAGACCCCATCTATCCTGACAGACACCGTCTATCGTGACAGACAAACACCCATGATAGACCCCGTCTATCGTGACAGACACTCCTCTATCGCGACAGACACCGTCTATCGCGATAGATAGGCATTTTCGACAAAAAAATAAAGGGGTAAATTTTTGGAAATTTAGGCTAAATTTTGGGCATATTCGCATACTCAATTACTCCTACACTTACAAAGGCCTTAGAAAAATACACTAAACTCTTGAAAGGATCTGTTTGTCTGTTTAACCTCTTAAACCCTGATCTGTCATAACGTTTTCATATGAAATCCGTTTTTTGAGCTCTAGGCTTCTCGAAAAACTCGTGGCATATACTACACGATAACCTACACCATGAGAGCACTCCAAGTCACTAAAAGTTCTAAAAAATTTGCATTTTTTCAATCTAGCACGACAGAAACTGTCTATTGCGACAGATAGCATCCCACAACAACCTCAATCTATCGCGATTGACAGACCACGACAGATGATAGACCCCATCTATCATGACAGACGCCCATCTATCGCGACAGACAGTGCCCCGATAGAGACCGTCTATCGCGGTAGATATCGTTTATCGCGATAGACCAAAATGCATGACAAACGACAACCTCCGTCTATCGCGACAGACATACCATGATAGACGATAGATAGCACCCCACGATAGAGGCCGTCTATCGCGACAGACACCGTCTATCACGAAAGACAGGCCCACGACAGACGACAGACTTCGTCTATCGCGATAGACACCTGTCTATCACAACCGACAGACACCCATGATAGACCCCGTCTATCGCGATAGACACTTCTCTATCGTGACAAACACCGTCTATCGCGACAGACAGGCCCACATGACAGTCAGTGTCTATCGCGACAAACACTGTCTATCGTGATAAATAGGCATTTTCGACAAAAGAATGAAGGGGTAAATTTTTGTAAATTTAGGCAAAATTTTGGGCATATTTGCGTACTCAATTACTCCTACACTTACAAAGGCCTTAGAAAAATACACTAAACTCTTGAAAGGATCTGTTTTTTTGTGTAAGCTCCTAAACCTTGAATTGTCATAACTTTTTCATATGAAATCCGTTTTTGAGCTCTAGGGTTTCTCGGAAAACTCGTGGCATATACTACACGATAACCTACACCATGAGAGCAGTCCATGAGAGCACTCCATGAGAGCACTCCAAATCACTAAAAAGTTCTAAAACATTTGCGTTTTTTCAGTCTATCGCGACAGACAGCATCCCACGACAGCCTCGGTCTATCTTGATAGACACCGTCTATAACAATAGAGAGACCACGACAGACAATAGACCCCGTCTATCGTGACAGACACCCATCTATCGGGACACACAGAGACCCACGATAGAGACCATCTATCGCGACAAACACCGTCTATTCCCATAGACCAAAAGGCACGACAAACGACAACCTGAGTCTATCGCGACAGACAGACCAAGATAGACGACAGACAGCACCCCACGATAGAGGCCATCTATCGGGACAAATTGGCCCACGACAGACGACAGACCGCGTCTATCGCGACAGACACCTATCTATCGCGACAGACACCCGTCTATCGCGATAGACAGACACCCACGATAGACCCCGTCTATCGCGACAGACACTCCTCTATCGCGATAGACACCGTCTATCGTGACACATAGGCCCATGTGACAATTAGTAGCTATCGTGACAGACACCGTCTATCGCGATAGATAGGCATTTTCGGCAAAAAATAAAGGGGTAAATTTTTGGAAATTTAGGCTAAATTTTGGGCATATTTACATACTCAATTACTCCTACACTTACAAAGGCCTTAGAAAAATACAATAAACTCTTGAAAGGATCCGTTTGTCTGTTTAACCTCCTAAACCTTGAACTGTCATAACTTTTTCATATGAAATCCATTTTTTTAGCTCTACGGCTTGTCGGAAAGCTTGTGGCATATACTACACGATAACCTACACCATGAGAGCACTCCAAATCACTAAGAAGTTCTAAAAAATTTGTGTTTTTTCAGTCTATCGCGATAAACACTATGTATCGCGACATACAACATCCGACGACAGCCTGAGTCTATCGCGATAGACACCATCTATCATGATAGAAAGACCGCGACAGACGCTAGACCCCATCTATCGTGACAGACACCCATCTATCGTGAGAGACGAGACCCACGATAGAGACAGACCAGGACGAACAACAGACAGCACCCCACGATAGAGGCCGTCTATCAGGACAGACACCGTCTATCACGACAAAGAGGCCCACGACAGACGACAGATCCCGTCTATGGCGACAGACACCCGTCTATTGCGACATACAGACACCCATGATAGACCCCATCTATCGCAACAGATACTCCTCTATCGCGACAGACACCATCTATCATGATAGACAGGCCCACGCGATAGTTAGTGTCTATCGCGACAGACACTGTCTATCGCGATAGGCAATTTCGGCAAAAAAATAAAAGGGTAAACTTTTGGAAATTTAGTCTAAATTTTGGGCATATTTGCATACTCAATTACTCCTACACTTACAAAGGCCTTAGAAAAATACACTAAATTCTTGAAAGGATCTGTTTATCTGTTTAACCTCCTAAACCTTGAACTGTCATAACTTTTTCATATGAAATCCATTTTTTGAGCTCTATGGCTTGTCGGAAAGCTCCTAGCATATACTACACGATAACCTACACCATGAGAGCACTTCAAATCATTAAAAAGTTCTAAAAAATTTGCATCTTCTTAGTCTATCGGGATAGACACCGTCTATTGCGATAGACCAAAAGGCACGACAAACGAAAATCTTAGTCTATCGGGACAGACAAACCACGATAGACGATAGACAACACCCCACGATAGAGGTCGTCTATCGCGATAGACACCGTTTATCATGACAGAGAGGCCCTTGATAGATGACAGACCGCGTCTATCACGATAGACACCCATCTATCGTGACAGACAGACACCCACGATAGACCCCGTCTATCGCGACACACACTCCTCTATCTTGATAGACACCGTCTATCATGACAGATAGGCCCACGTGACAGTGAGTTTCTATCACGACAGACACCATATATCACGATAGATAGGCATTTTCGGCAAAAAAATAAAGGGATAAATTTTTGGAACTTTAGGCTAAATTTTGGGCATATTTGCATACTCAATTACTCCTACACTTACAAAGGCCTTAGAAAAATACACTAAACTCTTGAAAGGATCTGTTTGTCTGTTTAACCTCCTAAACCTTGAACTGTCAAAACGTTTTCATATGAAATCCATTTTTTGAGCTCTAGGGCTTGTCGGAAAGCTCGTGGCTTATACTACATGATAACCTACACCATGAGAGCACTCCATGAGAGCACTCCAAATCACTAAAAAGTTCTAAAAAATTTATGTTTTTTTAGTCTATTGCGACAAACACTGTCTATCGCGACATACAGCATCCCACAACAGGCTCAGTCTATCACGATAGACACCGTCTATCATGATAGATAGACCATGATAGACGATAGACCCCGTCTATCGTGACAGACACCCGTCTATCGCAAGAGATAGAGACCCACGATAGAGACCGTGTATCGTGATAGACCAAAAGGCACGACAAACGACAACCTCATTCTATCGCGATAGAGAGACCACGACAAACGACAAACAGCACCCCACGATAGAGGTCGTCTATCTCGACAAACACTGCCTATCATGACAGACAAGTCCACGATAGACGACAGACCCTGTCTATCGCAACAGACAGACACCCACGATAGACCCCGTATATCACCACAGATACTCCTCTATCGTGAGAGACACCGTTTATCGCGATAGACAGGCCCACGCGATAGTCAGTGTCTATCGCGATAGACACCGTCTATCGCGATAGATAGGCATTTTTGGCAAAAAAATAAAGGGGTAAATTTTTGGAAATTTACGTTAAATTTTGGGCATATTTGCATACTCAATTACTCCTACACTTACAAAGCCCTTAGAAAAATACACTAAACTCTTGAAAGGATCTGTTTGTGTGTTTAACCTCTTAAACCGTGAACTGTCATAACTTTTTCATCTGAAATCCGTTTTTTGAGCACTCCATGAGAGCACACCAAATCACTAAAAAGTTCTAAAAAAATTGTGTTTTTTCAGTCTATCGCAACAGACACTGTCTATCACGACATACAGCATCTCACGACAGCCTCACTCTCACGATAGACACCGTCTATCACGATAGACAGACCATAAAAAATGATAGACCCTGTCTATCGTTACAGACACCCATCTATCGCGACAGATAGAGACCCACGATAGAGAAGGTCTATCGCGACAGAGATCGCCTATCGCGATAGGCACCGTCTATCGCGATAGACCAAAAGGCACGACGAACGACAACCTCAGTCTATCGCGACATACAGACCATTACAGACATACAGCCTCGCTCTATCGCGATAGACACCGTCTATCACGATAGACAGACCATAAAAGATGATAGACCTTGTCTATCGTTACAGACACCCATCTATCGCGACAGATAAAGACCCACGATAGAGAAGGTCTATCGCGAGAGAGATCGTCTATCGCGACAGGCACCGTCTATCGCGATAGACCAAAAGGCACGACGAACAAAAACCTCAGTCTATCGCGACAGACAGACCATCACAGACGACAAACAACACCCCATAATAGAGGCCGTCTATCGCGACACACACCGTCTATGATGACAGACAGGCCGAGGACAGACGACAGACACCGTCTATCGTGATAGACACCCGTCTATCGCGACAGATAGACACCGATGATAGACCCCGTCTATCGCGACAGACACTCCTCTATCGCGACAGACAGGCCCATGCGACAGTCAGTGTGTATCGCGACAAAAACCGTCT
Organism: Ceratopteris richardii; assembly: GCA_020310875.1. NCBI lineage: Eukaryota > Viridiplantae > Streptophyta > Polypodiopsida > Polypodiales > Pteridaceae > Ceratopteris > Ceratopteris richardii. Next base: position 120,510,328 of record CM035424.1, read on the forward strand.
AGCGTGATAGATAGGCATTTTCGGCAAAAAAATAAAGGGGTAAATTTTTGGAAATTTAGGCTAAATTTTTGGCATATTTGCGTACTCAATTACTCCTACACTTACAAAGGCCTTAGAAAAATACACTAAACTCTTAAAAGGATCTGTTTTTCTGTTTAACCTCTTAAACCCTGAACTGTCACAACTTTTTCATATGAAATCCGTTTTTTGAGCACTCCAAATCACTAAAAATTTCTAAAAAAATTGTGTTTTTTCAGTCTATCGCGACAGACACTGTCTATTGCGACATATAGCATCCCACGATTGCCTCACTATATCGCGATAGACACCATCTATCACGATATACATACCACAAAAGATGATAGACCCCGTTTATCGTTATAGACACCCATCTATCGCGACAGACAGAGACCCACGATAGAGAAGGTCTATCGCGACAGACATCATCTATCGCGACATACACCGTGTATCCCGATAGACCAAAAGGCACGACGAACGACAACCTCAGTTTATCACGAGAGAGAGACCATGAGAAATGATAGACAACACCCCATGATAGAGGCCGTCTATCGCGACACACACGGTCTATCACGACAGACACGCCCAGGATAGACGATAGACCCCATCTATCGCGATAGACAAACACTCATGATAGACCCCGTCTATCGCGACAGACACTCCTCTATCGCGACAGACACCGTCTATCGTGATAGATAGGCATTTTCGACAAAAAAATAAAGGGGTAAATTTTTGGAAATTTAGGCTAAATTTTGGGCATATTTGCATACTCAATTACTCCTACACTTACAAAGGCCTTAGAAAAATACACTAAACTCTTGAAAGGATCTGTTTGTCTGTTTAACCTCTTAAACCCTGATTTGTCATAACTTTTTTATATGAAATCAGTTTTTTGAGCTCTTGTCGAAAAACTCGTGGCATATACTACACGATAACCTACACCATGAGAGCACTCCAAGTCACTAAAAAGTTCTAAAAAATTTGCGTTTTTTCAATCTATCACGACAGAAACTGTCTATTGCGACAGACAGCATCCCACGACAACCTCAGTCTATCGCGATTGACAGACCACGAGAGACGATAGACCCCATCTATCATGACAGACACCCATCTATCACGACAGACAGTGCCCCGATAGAGACCGTCTATCGCGGTAGATACCGTCTATCACGATAGACCAAAATGCATGAAAAACGACAACCTACGTCTATCGCGACAGACATACCATGATAGACGACAGACAGCACCCCACCATAGAGGCCGTCTATCGCGACAGACACCGTCTATCACGAAAGACAGGCCCACGACAGACGACAGACTTCGTCTATCGCGATAGACACCCGTCTATCACAACCGACAGACACCCATGATAGACCCCGTCTATCGCGACAGACACTTCTCTATCGTGATAGACACCGTCTATCGGGACAGACAGGCCCACGTGACAGTCAGTGTCTATCGCGACAAACACTGTCTATCGTGATAAATAGGGATTTTCGGCAAAAGAATGAAGGGGTAAATTTTTGTAAATTTAGGCTAAATTTTGGGCATATTTGCGTACTCAATTACTCCTACACTTACAAAGGCCTTAGAAAAATACACTAAACTCTTGAAAGGATCTGTCTTTTTGTGTAACCTCCTAAACCTTGAATTGTCATAACGTTTTCATATGAAATCCTACACCATGAGAGCACTCCATGAGAGCACTCCATGAGAGCACTCCAAATCACTAAAAAGTTCTAAAATATTTGCGTTTTTTCAGTCTATCGCGACAGACAGCATCCCACGACAACCTCGGTCTATCTTGATACACACCGTCTATAACGATAGAGAGAACACGACAGACAATAGACCTCGTCTATCGTGACAGACACCCATCTATCGCGACACACAGAGACCCACGATTGAGACCATCTATCGTGACAAACACCGTCTATCGCCATAGACCAAAAGGCACGACAAACGACAACCTGAGTCTATCGCGACAGACAGACCAAGATAGACGACAGACAGCACCCCACGATAGAGGCCATCTATCGCGACAGACAGGCCCACGACAGACGACAGACCCCGTCTATCGCGACAGACACCTGTCTATCGCGATAGACACCCGTCTATCGCGACAGTCAGACACCCATGATAGACCCTGTCTATCGCGACAGACACTCCTCTATCACGATAGACACCGTCTATCGTGACAGATAGGCCCACGTGACAATTAGTAGCTATCAAGATAGACACCGTCTATCGCGATAGATAGGCATTTTCGGCAAAAAATAAAGGGGTAAATTTTTGGAAATTTAGGCTAAATTTTGGGCATATTTACATACTGAATTACTCCTACACTTACGAAGGCCTTAGAAAAATACAATAAACTCTTGAAAGGATCCATTTGTCTGTTTAACCTCCTAAACCCTGAACTGTCATAACTTTTTCATATGAAATCCATTTTTTTAGCTCTAGGGCTTGTCGGAAAGCTCGTGGCATATACTACACGATAACCTACACCATGAGAGCACTCCAAATCACTAAGAAGTTCTAAAAAATTTTTGTTTTTTCAGTCTATCACGACAAACACTATGTATCGCGACATACAACATCCGACGACAGCCTGATTCTATCGCGATAGACACCACCTATCATGATAGAAAGACCACGACAGATGATAGACCCCATCTTTCGTGACAGACACCCATCTATCGTAAGAGACGAGACCCACGATAGAGACAGACCAGGACGAACAACAGACAGCACCCCACGATAGAGGCCGTCTATCAGGACAAACACCGTCTATCACGACAAAGAGGCCCACGACAGACGACAGATCGCGTCTATCGTGACAGACACCCGTCTATTGCGACATACAAACACCCATGATAGACCCCATCTATCGCAACAGACACTCCTCTATCGCGACAAACACCATCTATCATGATAGAGAGGCCCACGTGACAGTCAGTGTCTATCGCGACAGACACCATCTATCGCGATAGATAGGCAGTTTTGGCAAAAAAATAAAAGGGTAAACTTTTGGAAATTTAGTATAAATTTTGGGCATACTTGCATACTCAATTACTCCTACACTTACAAAGGCCTTAGAAAAATACACTAAATTCTTGAAAGGATCGGTTTATCTGTTAAAGGTCCTAAACCCTGAACTGTCATAACTTTTTCATATGAAATCCATTTTTTGAGCTCTATGGCTTGTCGGAAAGCTCCTAGCATATACTACACGATAACCTAAACCATGAGAGCACTTCAAATCATTAAAAAGTTCTAAAAAATTTGCATCTTTTTAGTCTATCCGGACAGACACCGTCTATCGCAATAGACCAAAAGGCACGACAAACGAAAATCTTAGTCTATCGAGACAGACAAACCACGATAGACGATAGACAGCACCCCACGATAGAGGTCCTCTATCGCGACAGACACCGTTTATCACGACAGAGAGGCCCTTGATAGCCGACAGACCGCATCGATCGCGACAGACACCCATCTATAGTGACAGACAGAGATCCACGATAGACCCCGTCTATCGCGACACACACTCCTCTATCGCGACAGACACCGTCTATCATGACAGACAGGCCCACGCGACAGTGAGTTTCTATCGCGACAGACACCATCTATCGTGATAAATAGGCATTTTCGGCAAAAAAATAAAGGGGTAAATTTTTGGAACTTTAGGCTAAATTTTGGGCATATTTGCATACTACATTACTCCTACACTTACAAAGGCCTTAGAAAAATACACTAAACTCTTGAAAGGATCTGTTTGTCTGTTTAACCTCCTAAACCTTGAACTGTCAAAACGTTTTCATATGAAATCCATTTTTTGAGCTCTAGGGCTTGTCGGAAAGCTCGTGGCTTATACTACATGATAACCTACACCATAAGAGCACTCCATGAGAGCACTCCAAATCACTAAAAAGTTCTAAAAAATTTGTGTTTTTTTAGTCTATTGCGACAAAGACTGTCTATCGCGACATACAACATCCCACGACAGGCTCAGTCTATCGCGATAGACACCGTCTATCATGATAGATAGACCATGATAGACGATAGACCCCGTCTATCGTGACAGACACCCGTCTATCGCGACAGATAGAGACCCACGATAGAGACCGTCTATCGCGATAGACCAAAAGGCACGACAAACGACAACCTCAGTCTATCGCGATGGACAGACCACGACAAACGACAAACAGCACCCCACGATAGAGGTCGTCTATCTCGACAAACACTGCCTATCATGACAGACAAGTCCACGATAGACGACAGACCCTGTCTATCGCAACAGACAGACACCCATGATAGACCCCGTCTATCACGACAGATACTCCTCTATCGTGAGAGACACCGTTTATCGCGATAGACAGGCCCATGTGACAGTCAGTGTCTATCGCGATAGACACCGTCTATCGCGATAGATAGGCATTTTTGGCAAAAAAATAAAGGGGTAAATTTTTGGAAATTTAGGCTAAATTTTGGGCATATTTGCATACTCAATTACTCCTACACTTACAAAGGCCTTAGAAAAATACACTAAACTCTTGAAAGGATCTGTTTGTGTGTTTAACCTCTTAAACCGTGAACTATCATAACTTTTTCATATGAAATCCGTTTTTTGAGCACTCCATGAGAGCACTCCAAATCACTAAAAAGTTCTAAAAAAATTGTGTTTTTTTCAGTCTATCGCAACAGACCCTGTCTATCACGACATACCACATCTCACGACAGCCTCACTCTATCACGATAGACACCGTCTATCACGATAGACAGACCATAAAAGATGATAGACCCTGTCTATCGTTACAGACACCCATCTATCGCGACAGATAGAGACCCACGATAGAGAAGGTCTATCGCGACAGAGATTGTCTATCACGAGAGGCACCGTCTATCGCGATAGATCAAAAGGCACGACGAACGACAACCTCAGTCTATCGCGACAGACAGACCATTACAGACAGACAGCCTCACTCTATCGCGATAGACACCGTCTATCACGATACATAGACCATAAAAGATGATAGACCCTGTCTATCGTTACAGACACCCATCTATCGCGATAGATAGAGACCCACGATAGAGAAGGTCTATCGTGACAGAGATCGTGTATCGCGACAGGCACCGTCTATCGTGATAGACAAAAAGGCACGACGAACGACAACCTCAGTCTATCGCGACAGATAGACCATTACAGACAACAAACAACACCCCACGATAGAGGCTTGTGATAGAGTGAAAAAACACAAGTTTTTTAGAACCTTTTAGTGATTTGGAGTGCTCAAAAAACGGATTTCATATGAAAAAGTTATGACAGTTCAGGCTTTAAGAGATTAAATAGACAAACAGATCCTTTCAAGAGTTTAGTGTATTTTTTTAAGGCCTTTGTAAGTGTAGGAGTAATTGAGTATGCAAATATGCCTATCTATCGCGATAGATGGTGTTTGTCGCGATAGACACTGACTGTCGTGTGGGCCTGTCTATCGCGATAAATGATGTCTGTCGTGATAGAGGAGTGTCTGTCACGATAGATGGGGTCTATCGTGGGTGTCTATCTGTCACAATAGACGGGGTCTGTCGTCTGTCGTGGACCTCTCTGTCGTGATAGGCAGTGTCTGTCGCAATAGACGGCCTCTATCGTGGGGTGCTATTTGTCGTTTGTCGTGGTCTGTCTGTCGTGATAAACTGAGGTTGTCGTTTGTCGTGCCTTTTGTTCTATCGTGATAGATGATCTCTATCGTGGGTCTCTGTCTTTCGCGATAGACGGGTATCTGTCACGATAGACCCGGTCTATCGTCTGTCGTGGTCTATCTATCGTGATAGACGGTGTCTATCGCGATAGACTGAGCCTTTCGTGGGATGCTGTATGTCGCGATAGACAGTGTTTGTCGCAATAGACTAAAAAAACACAAATTTTTTAGAACTTTTTAGTGATTTGGCGTGCTCTCACTGAGTGCTCTCATGGTGTAGGTGATCGTGTAGTATATGCCACGAGCTTTCCGATAAGCCCTAGAGCTTAAAAAATGGATTTCATATGAAAACATTTTGATAGTTCAGGGTTTAGGAGGTTAAACAGACAAACAGATCCTTTCAAGAGTTTAGTGTATTTTTCTAAGGCCTTTGTAAGTGTAGGAGTAATTGAGTATGCAAATATGCCCAAAATGTATCTTAAATTTCCAAAAGTTTATCCGTTTATTTTTTTGCTAAAAATGCCTATCTATCACGATAGACGGTGTCTGTTGCGATAGACATTGATTGTCGCATGGGCTTGTCTATCATGATAGACAGTGTCTGTCCCGATAGAGGACTGTCTGTCGCGATAGACGGGGTCTAGCGAGGGTGTCTGTCTATCGCGATAGACGGGTGTCTATCGCGATAGACCGGGTCTGTCGTGTGTCGTGGGCCTCTTTGTCATGATAGACGGTATCTGTCGCGATAGACGACCTCTATCGTGGGGTGCTATCTGTCATTTGTCGTGGTCTGTCTGTCGCCATAGATTGAGGTTGTCGTTTGTTGTGCCTTTTGCTCTATCGCGATAGATGATGTCTGTCGCGATAGACGGTCTCTATCGTGGTTCTCTATCTATCGCGATAGATGGGTGTCTGTCACGATAGACGAGGTCTCTCGTCTGTCCTGGTGTGTCTATCGTGATAGACGGTGTCTATCGCGATAGACTCAAGCTGTCATGGGATGTTGTATGTCGCGATAGACAATGTCTTTCACGATAGACTAGAAAAACACAAATTTTTTAGAACTTTTTAGTGATTTGGAGTGCTCTCATGGAGTGCTCTGATGGTGTAGGTTATCCTGTAGTATATGCCATGAGCTTTCCGACAAGCCCTAGAGCTCAAAAACGGATTTCATATGAAAACGTTATGAGAGTTCAGGATTTAGGAGATTAAACAGACAAATAGATCCTTTCAAGAGTTTATTGTATTTTTCTAAGGCCTTTCTAAGTGTAGGAGTAATTAAGTATGCAAATATGCCAAAAATTTAGCCTAAATTTCCAAAATTTACACCTTTATTTTTTTGCCGAAAATGCCTATCTATCGCGATAGATGGTGTCTGTCACGATAGACACTAACTATTGCGTGGGCGTGTTTGTCGCGATAGACGGTGTCTGTCGCGATAGAAGATTGTGTGTCGTGATAGACGGGGTCTATCGTGGGTGTCTGTCTGTCGCGATAGACGGGTCTTTGTCGAGATTGACGGGTGTGTATCGCGATAGATGGGTGTCTGTCGCGATAGACGGGTGTCTGTTATGATAGAGGGGATCTATCTTCTATCGTGGGCCTATCTGTCGTGATAGAGGTTGTCTGTCAGGGTAGACGGCCTTTGTAGTGGGGTGGTGTCTGTTGTCTGTCCTAGTCTATCTGTCGCAATAGACTGAGGTTGTCGTTTGTCATGCCTTTTGGTCTATCACGATAGACGGTGTCTGTCGCGATAGATGGTCTCTATCGTTGGTCTCTATCGGTGTCTGTCGCAATAGACGGTCTCTATCGTGGTCTATCTGTCGCAATAGACTGAGGTTGTCGTTTGTCGTGCCTTTTATTCTATCGTGATAGACGGTCTCTATCGTGGGTCTCTATCTGTCGCGATAAACGGGTGTCTGTCATGATAGACGGGGTCTATCGTCTATCATGGTCTATCTATCGTGATAGACAGTGTCTATCGCGATAGACTGAGCCTGTCGTGGGATGTTGTATGTCGCGATAGACAGTGTTTGTCGCAATGGACTAAAGAAACGCAAATTTTTTAGAACTTTTTAGTGATTTGGAGTGCACTCATGCTGTAGGTTATCCTGTAGTATATGCCACGAGCTTTGCGACAAGCCCTAGAGCTCAAAAAATGGATTTCATATGAAAACATTTTGATAGTTCAGGGTTTAGGAGGTTAAACAGACAAACAGATCCTTTCAAGAGTTTAGTGTATTTTTCTAAGGCCTTTGTAAGTGTAGGAGTAATTGAGTATGCAAATATGCCCAAAATGTAGCTTAAATTTTCAAAAGTTTATCCCTTTATTTTTTTGCCGAAAATGCATATCTATCACAATAGACGGTGTCTGTCGGGATAGACACTGACTATCGCGTGGGCCTGTCTGTCACGATAGATGGTGTCTGTCGCGATAGAGGAGTGTCTGTCGCGATAAACGGGGTCTATCATGGTTGTCTTTCTATCATGATAGACGGGTGTCTGTCGTTTGTCGTGGAGCTATCTGTCGTGATAGACGGTGTCTGTCGCGATAGACGGCCTTTCTCCTGTGGTGCTGTCTGTCTTCTGTCGTGGTCTGCCTGTCGCGATTACACTGAGGTTATCGTTTGTCGTGCCTTTTGGTCTATCGCGATAGACGGTATCTGTCGCGATAGACGGTATCTGTCGCGATAGACGGTCTCTATCGTGGGTCTCTTTCTATCGCGATAGACGGGTGTGTGTCACAATGGACGGGGTCTATCGTCTATCGTGGTCTGTCTATCGTGATAGACGATGTCTATCTCGATATACTGAGGCTATCGTGGGATGCTCTCTGTCACGATAGACAGTGTCTGTGGCGATAGACTGAAAAAACGCAAATTTTTTAGAACTTTTTAGTGATTTGGAGTGCTCTCATGGAGTGCTCTCATGGTGTAGGTTATCGTGTAGTATATGCCACGAGCTTTGCGACAAGCCCTAGAGCTCAAAACACGGATTTCATATGACAACGTTATGATAGTTCAGGGTTTAGGATGTTAAACAGACAAACAGATCCTTTCAAGAGTTTAGTGTATTTTTCTAAGGCCTTTGTAAGTGTAGGTGTAATTGAGTATGCAAATATGCCCAAAACTTAGCCTATATTTCCAAAAATTTACCGTTTTATTTTTTTTGCCGTGGGCTTGTGTGTTGTGATAGACAATGTCTGTTGCGATAGACGGTCTCTATCATGGGGTGCTATATGTTGTCTGTCTGTCGCGATAGACTGAGGTTGTCGTTTGTCGTGCCTTTTCGTCTATCGCAATAGACGGTGTCTGTCGCGACAGATGGTCTCTATCGTGGGTCTCTGTCTATCGCGATAGATGGGTGTCTGTCACAATAGACGGGGTCTATCGTCTATCGTAGTCTGTCTATCATGATAGACGGTGTCTATCGCAATAGATTGAGGCTGTTGTGGGATGCTGTATGTCACGATAGATAGTGTTTGTCGCGATAGACTAAGAATATGCAAATTTTTAGAACTTTTTAGTGATTTGAAGTGCTCTCATGGAGTTCTCTCATGGTGTAGGTCATCGTGTAGTATATGCCACGAGCTTTCCGACAAGCCATAGAGCTCAAAAAATGGATTTCATATGAAAAAGTTATGCTAGTTCAGGGTTTAGGAGGTTAAACACACAAACAGATCCTTTCAAGAGTTTATTGTATTTTTCTAAGGCCTTTGTAAGTGTAGGAGTAATTGAGTATGCAAATATGCAAATTTAGTGTCTGTCACGATAGAGGAGTGTCTGTCGCGATGGACGGGGTCTATCATGGGTGTGTGTCGCGATAGACGGGTGTGTGTCGCGATAGACGGGTGTCTGTCGCGATAGATGGTGTGTGTCGCGATAGACGGGTGTCTATCGTGATAGACGGGGTCTATCGTCTGTTGTGGGCCTCTTTTTCATGATCCATGGTATTTATCGCGATAGACGGCCTCTATCGTGGGGTGCTATCTGTCGTTTGTCCTGATCTGTCTATCGCGATAGATTGAGGTTGTCGTTTGTCGTGCCTTTTGCTCTATCGAGATAAATGGTGTTTGTCGCGATAGACGGTCTCTATCGTGGGTCTGTGTATATCAGGATAGACGGGTGTCTGTCGCCTGTCTGTCGTTGTTGCTCTAGCACAATGGTGAGAACCACGTTAAGAAGCTTCACCTCCTTAATGTCAATCCGAGGGAGAGGTAGGAGTGATATGAAGATCGTGAAAGTGTGATGATGTGAGAGTGAAGGTGAGAAGCACAAAGATGCACACACACATACACACACAAAATGAAGAGACAAGCAAGACACAATGGAAGGTGGAAATTAGCTCTATTACTCAAGAATACTCTTACAAGCTCAAACTAGCTCTATGCTCACACTAACCAAAATGAACCAACCTCAAAAATGAGCTCTCTAGCTCTTTTTATAGTTTCTAGACTAGTTTTGACCGGTTTCACATCTAGTGACCGGCCTAGTTAAAAAATAGGTCCTAGATGCTATTTGGAAGGGTAAACGATGTCTAAAAATAACGAAAATTGGTACGCGCATTCTACCTAAGCTCCTCAAGCTCGAGGACTCCTCGGCTTGCACAAAATGGAGCTATGGATTACAAAATGGGGTTTTCTTATGATACATATGTTACAATTAGTGATAACAATCACTGTTGAATGTTTGGAGAATTAATAAGAAATATATTTGTTTTAAAAAATTGATCCGCCTGGCTCCCTGCTTCATCTTCACATGCTTCCATGGCGTCTGTGCCTCTGACTGCTTCCAACACCCCCCTCCCTCTCGCTTCTGTCGTCCCTGACAGAACCTTGTTGTGAGGTCTACCGGATGTAATTCTGTAGGAGGTCTTGAGCGAGGGTGTGCTCTGATACACGAATACCTCGGGCTAGATCAGCCTCGAGTTTCTCCCAGTCGATAGGTTGCGGCTCGTCTGGTGGTGGGAGCTGATAATGTGTGGAGTACACCATTCGTTCACAGGCGAATAATTGCAATAAGTGTGTGGGCCTGCTTATGAATACTTCGGAATGGTACTCCCAAAAACCGGTGGTGAACATTTCTTCGAATGTTTGCTTGTAACATGCCGGTAGATATTTGATCCTGCAGTGCCAGGCATAACACACCCGTAGCGATGGCGTTGTGCTCATATCATAGACTAAATCAAAGTTTCCATGCTCAAAGCCCGGGGTGTTAACATGGGGAGCCTTGATGCGCCGGAAGACTTTAAAGACCATCTGCATCATGTCAAAGATTTTGACAGTCATGTGCGCGGCAATATCATCCATATGTTTTAATCGAGGGAGCCAGTGGCAGATCGTCGCCATCATGTAGCCTACTGTGGGTAACGCGATTGGTGGCTTGAGGTAGGGATAGTTCAACCAGTCTTGGCACTGCTTATTGTTCTGTAGCTTTATAGCGAAGGCAGTCCAAGAGCGGCGTCGTGGTACTGGTCCCCAGCACGGATTAAATTTTAAGTGAAGCGGCGCTTTTACCCACGTGCTCATCATCTCTGGATAATTTTGCAATAAATCTTTGCGCCAGTCTGGTTGAAGGATTTCACCTCTCTGCGCCCTTGGTGGCAAGTCCTCTGGCTCGAATTGAGTGGCATGCGTTGGTTTCATGCCGGTTTCTTTCTCGATGGTTAACTGGTATTCGGCCATTAACATGAAGTATGGTTTATACTGAAGCTCATGCCCAGATATGTATCGTCGCGGGGCCATTTGAGCAAAGAATGGTGATTGTAAAATTTTCTCTTCAATTATGGCCATGGCATGTAGCTGTGCCTCTACTCTGGCCGAGTGTGTCGTTCCGAGTTCTTCTACTGTCTTCATCCACGCGGGGGTAGGTAATTCGTAGGTCATCTGGCCTTCGGCCGTGACACGTCCGCCTGGGATGGGTATCGGTTCATAAGCCTCTTCGAAGGTCTCCTCCACCGGGATAGTGACGGTTTCTTCCTCAGCTGGTAGCTCAGGTGGGGAGTCTGGCCTTGGTGGTGCTTCATAGATGGCAATCCTAGATTCAAGATTTGTTACCTGGGCCCGGAGTGCGTTGAGTTCCTCTAAAACTTCAGGGGCAGGGTCCACAGGCGCTGGTAATTCCGCTGCTACTAGTACCTGTTGTGTTGCTGGTTCTCTGAGTTGTAGCAATTTGTGATCTTCCTTTAACTTTTGATGTTCTTCGTTCATACGATCATAGTCCTCGAGCAATCTGACATGGTCGTCTAGCAGCATCCGCATCGACTCGGATGGGATAGCCTTGAATCTGCTCGGACTTAGTGGCTGTTCTGGATGATCTAAAGCCGCTTCCAAGTTCTCTCTGTTCTGCTCTTGGAGTCTCTGGTTCTCTTCTTTTGCTGCGGCTAAGTGTCTTCTTAATAAGCCCATATTTCTAGTAAGCGTTGCATTGCGGACAGTCTGGGCTCTAAGTAGGTTATCCAAATCCGCGGTGGCCTCTTTGGTTTTCTCCTCACTTTCTAGTTCTAACTTGTGATAGGCCTCTCGTAAATCTTGGTATCGGGTATTCAGTGAGGCATTCTCAATTGATAGTGAGTTAAGCTGCGTTTGTAGTTCATTCGTTGTCGCCTGCAGCTGTTGATAGTTGGTGCCGAGTGATGCAAACTCTTCGCGGACTTGCGTCATGCATGCGAACATGTGTTGAAATGCGGTGTCTATGGTGGGCGATAGTAGTAGTGAAGTGCTAAATGAGGATGCAGTGGTAGTAGATGCAGTGGGAATGGGGAGCAGGGTTGGGACTGTGGATGCAGTGGTGATTGTGGAAAATTGTGAAGTGCCTAAATATGAGGGTGCTGTGAGTGGAGTGGGTGGTGGTGAGGTGGGTGGTGATATGTCCATGCCATTGGACGTGTTTAATGTTGTGACTGTGAAAAGTGGTGTGATTGTGGGTGGTTGCGTAGGTGTGAATACAGGATTTACAAACGTAGAGTAGTTTACAGGGGGGATGGTTGGAGCAGCTTGGTGAAACGGGAAAATAGGGGTTATGGTAGGTTGGGGAGGTGAGACTGGTGAGAAGGTTAGTGGGGTTAGGAAGGGGAATGGGGGTCTTAGAGGTGGGGGAAACGTTGGGAAGGATGAAGGGGTGAAGGGGTTAACATATGGATGCGGAGGGTTGGGTGTGGGCATGGTGGTATGAATGGGTAAGGAAGAGGTTGTGGCTATGTTGCTTTGTACAGGTGTGGATGTGGGGAAAGCAGGTGGGTGTGCGGGGGATACAGGATGGGTTGGTGAAAGATGAGGTGAGAGGGGAGTCGAAGGGGTGGATGTTATTTCGAGGATAGTAGTGGTATGTACAATGGTGGTACGGGGTGGTGAATCTACAAGGATGGTTTCTGCGGTTAATGAACGTTCGGGGGCGAGGCGTGCCTCCCTGGCTTGTGCTGAAGATTGGGCTCCTGTTGGTACACGAATATACTCCCCAGGTTTTGAGAGTAGTCGCACTCGGCGGGGATCAAACTGTGGTAGTTGCTTTCTTTGTAAAAACCTGAGTGCTTCATGTGAGCCTACGGATTTGACTAACTCTCTGAACCCTCTGATATAGGCGTCTTCGAATCCTCCGGAGATGAGTTCCTGTTCAATTAATGCCTGGCTCTCCTCTTCAGTTAACCTCTTTCGTGCCCAGACTTTCTCCATGGTACGATATAATTTCTTTATGGCCAATGTGTATGCTGCGGCTTCGAAAGTTTCATCTTCATATGTGCTGGTGTCGCCGTGCGTGTCGGTTTGTTGGCCTTGCCCCTCTGTCTGGTCGTCATGTGAACCCTGGCTGGCTTCATCGTCGCCTTGATCGTCGTCTGTTTCGGTTCTTTCTTCTTCAGAGCCCGACACAGCTTGTCCCTGTGGCAAGTCTCGCGGCGTAGTCGGGTAGCTGGGACGTTCATATTCCTGGGAGAACAGTTGTGCTTCTGAATACTGAAATTCGTTTGAGAATGCATCAGGCATCTCAAAATCGAATGTCGTGTTTATGGGGTCGGCCTCCATATGTGGTATCGGGAAAGAAAACGCTTCCGCACCAATAGTGGTGGGAGCTTCTGCAGTTGTGGTGGGGGGTTCTGTGGTGGTAGCTGCCTGAGGTGCAGCGGTACTAGTGGTGGCCTCTGTAATCACTGGTCTGGACAACCGTATGCGAATAGGTTGTACAGTGGGCGCAGCTTCTGTCTGTGGTCGCTCGGGAGAGGGTTGTGGTGACGGCGACTCTGGCACTTGGAGGCAAGGGATGGTGCCTCGCATGCGCTTACCTGCCCGTGTCCTACTGGGCTTCCTGGCTTTCTTCGTTGTGCCCTTGAATGCCTTCAATTCCTCTCCTGTTAATGCACGCTCGATGGGCAAGTCATAAGCCAAGCACATATACACAATTCTTGTGAGTGCACAACATCCGTTAAGCACCTTCTTGCGCTCCCATCTGTGCTGTGCCAGGTACATTTGGTCTATGATCCAGCTTGCCAGATCAACTGTTTGAGGTCCCGTACATGCCAAATATAATCCGAACCATATTCTTTTGTGTGGCATGGTAAATCTGTCCTGAGCTGGAAATGCAAAATGTTGCATGCATATTCTTAGTGGCTTTGACAGCTCAGGTGTAATGGCCGAAATCTCTTCCCACTTCGTGACATCCCCACGTTTCATCGGTTCTGGAATTAATCTCTCTCGGTCTGTGGGAGTGTGGGTTCCATGAATCTTGATGGCTGCTCTGATTAGGTCCTTAGAGAGATAAAATCTCTTGTAAGGTGGATCATCCACTAGGGTAGGCAAGATGAAGGTTCCTGGGATGTCCTTATTCTCTGATGCCAGTAAGGTAGTGATCAAGTAATAGCACCTATAAAAATCCGGTTTGGGTAGAGGATCACTGAAATATTCTGTGAAGCCGGCTCTGGCCCAAACATGAGTTAAATCCTGGGTGCTTTGTAGGGCTTCGAATTCTCTGGAGAAAAACTGGTACTTTCCCCACGTGCGGTCATCAAAAGTCAGAGAGGATTCAAATATAAAGTCTGCGTCCGCGAGGGGTCCTGCCAGGCCCTGAAACCAATGAGAGTTCCTGTGTATCTTTTCGGTGTAGCCCATAGGGGGGTTATCGATAGGCATGGGCCCTGGAAATCCCTGAAATTCCGGCGGTGGAGCAGTAGGGTGGGACTCTGCTCGTAGCACGTTGAGTGGTACTGCTGCTACACTGGGGCCTGCTCCTGATGTTCCTTCGTCAGTTTGCATGGTGGCTGGTGCGCTAGTGAGAAAGATCTGCTACAAAAGATTAACACATTAGCATGGAAATTAATCATGATCCCATTAAAGTGAGACCGCAATCCCTTTCCATAACTGATGCGTAACCCGTGTAGCCAAGTGCTGTGATGTGATAGATGCAATGTGTCTTGCAGCACTAGTGCAGGTCTCTAGACACCTATACGTTTCAGATCATGCATACATTTCTTGATGAGATGAGATTACGAGTGGTGTGTGATGATGGTGGGTGAATTTATACAAGGTTTAAAGGTTAATAATTGAGTACAAGGTTGTATGTTAGTCGGGGGGTAGTTAGACAACGGGTTAGGGGAAGATGGTTGGACAAGCTTTGGTATCCATCTCCTAAGAGTTTTCGAATGGGTGGTGGGTTTCTGCTGAGGGGCAAAAGGTGGTAACGGTTGTGGTGGTATCGAAGGATGAAACGGTTTGTGAGGATTATATATTACATGGCTTATGGGTTGAGCTATGATACATGGTTTGGGTACCCAAATCTGCGTGGGCGTGGGTCTATGGGTAAGGTACTTCTTGGCGATCCAAATTTGTCGAATGGTCGGACCTATAGAAGGAGGTTGAGGGGATGGTGGATATCGATTCTGTTTCTGTTCTGCCTTTTTCTTGTTGATCTCTGCTTGGTTGGAGATCTTTGGTGCTTTTTGTCCTTTTGGCACCCATATTTGTCTGGTACCGCTTCCTTTGGGTGGCCTAAACTGCTTTCTTTGTTGTTTCCTCTGATACTGCAATCGGTCTGGGTTCCTTTGTCGTGGTTGACTCTGTTGTTGCTGGGGTTGAGAGGTCAGATGGACACTCTACTTTGGAAAAGAAGGGAGTTCCAACACTTGCGTGACCTGCCCATTAGGAAGTGATGCCTTATTTAACTTTAATCTAGGCCAGTCCGCAACAAGTTTGGAAAGATGAGCACCGTAGGGTGTCGTGCTCATTTGGCCGCTGATGCAACCCACCTGACCTCTGATTGTGCCCTTCTGTCCTTGCGTTTGGGTAACTGTCGCTTCTAGTTTGCAGGAAGTCCCAGGGAAGATCTCCTGTCGTTCTTCTGACTGACAACTGTCTATAGCCAAGCCCGAGTGGGTTGGTGTAGACGTAACGTGACTGGTCTGCCCAAAAATCTTCCTGTCTTCCATCTCATGCGTTTCATAGGGTCTAGGGTCACAACCGTCAAGCGGAATGCCGTTAGGGAAGTCAAGCGGTATCACTCGCTTCTGCTCTAAGGTTCCAATCTGTAAGGAGCCTTGTCTAAGATTTAGGTCCATTGAGTGATCGTATAGCCAATCTTGGCCAAGGATTAGGGGTTCTATCAGGTCGTCATCATGGCACACTAGTAGCTTCGCTGTCATCGTCAAATCCTTAATGAGGATAGGAAGGTCCACCTCACCCATGCAAGGGGTTTCCATGCCTCCTAGGCCTATGAGGTATGCCTCAATTGGCCGCATTTCTATTCCTGAAGCCTTATAGTGGGACCATCTAATCGCACTAGTCGCAGCACCTGAGTCAATCAAAGCCCTGAGTTCTTGGCTATGGTTACCGTGCTCTAGCCTAACTGTAAGGAATGGTCTCCTGTCCACTATGCTAGGATGAGTGGTTGACTTTACTTGACACATGGCCATGGGATATCTGGGTGGTGTTTCCAGATGGTTATAATGTTCTCTCCCTAGTCCTTGTCTTCTTAGCTTCATGCGCTTAATGCCTTCTATGGCTTCTGCCTGAGCTTCTGCTCGTATTCTATTTTCTTCCTCCTTACGCTTCTTTGCCAACGTGAGTCGTCTAAGCATATCCTCAGTAAGAGGTTCTTGATATAACCTGACTCTACAGCCACTAATGTAATTAGGCATTATATCTCCTTCTAAGGTGGCTAACTGTACTGCTCCACTAGTCGAGAGTCTGTTAATGATCATAGGTCCATAACCTCGCTTTTCTAACTTGCGTGCATGCTGTTTCAGCGTATACACTAGAACTAAATCTCCTTCTTTTAGGCCTTTATCTTTCACATGTGCATCAAAATATGCTTTCTGTCGCTTCTTTGCTGCGTATATTCCTGCTGCTGCCCTCAGCCTTGTTTCTCCTAATCGTTCCAAGTCCATTATTCTCGCTGATAATTCATGGCCGGTCCACTGATGTTCTTGTGCAACCTTAAGTGTCGGTATCAAGAAGTCCAAAGGAAGCACTGCATTCTGACCAAAAACCATCTGAAAGGGAGTTGCATTGAGTACGGTCTTGTAGGCCACTCGATATGCCCAAACAGCGTGGTGTAGCTGTTTGTCCCAATCTGAACGTTTGTTGTTCACGAGTTTCGTCAGTACGTTACAAAGTATCTTGTTAGTGCTTTCAGCCTGACC
Source organism: Ceratopteris richardii (assembly GCA_020310875.1). Lineage (NCBI taxonomy): Eukaryota > Viridiplantae > Streptophyta > Polypodiopsida > Polypodiales > Pteridaceae > Ceratopteris > Ceratopteris richardii. The sequence continues at coordinate 120,527,670 of CM035424.1, forward strand.
ATTGGCCTGAGGATGATATGGTGCAGATTTCTTGTGAATCACCATAAAATCCTGTAACAAATATTCAATGACTTGGTTTAGAAAGTGAGTGCCTCGATCGCTCACTAACTCTATAGGCAATCCATATCTTGTAAAGACATTTTCAAATAAGAATTTTGCAGTCGTGTGTGCATCATTCTTTTTTGTGGCTTTTGCCTCTACCCATTTCGTAAGATAATCTGTGGCAACAATAATATATTCCGCATGTGTACCTTTTGCAGGGGGGTTAATGGGTCCTACAAAGTCTATACCCCACTTAGAAAATGCACGTCTGCCCATCATGGGTTTCAATGGCATTTCATCTCTGCGAGTAGGAAACTGAGTTCTTTGGCACACATCACATCTCTTTACATAGGTATGTGCATCCATGTGAAGAGTGGGCCACCATAATCCTGCAAAGAGGATGGCTTTGATTATCCTATCTGGTCCAAAATGTCCTCCTGCTACACCTTGGTGTGCAGTCTCTAGTATGCTAAGATATTCGCTCTCATGAACACACTGTCTCAAATATCCATCTCGTTCTCTTTTGTATAGATTATCGCCAATAAGTGAGTAGTCTTGAGCTTCCTGCTCTAGACTACGTTGTCGAGCTAAGGTCATTCCTTGAGGGAATGTGTGCGTCCTCAAGTAGGTCACTAATGGTTCACTCCAGTCTGGTGTGAGAGACACGTGATAGAGTGTAGCATGCTCTACTGGTGGTTTTTCACAACACACCTGACATTCTTTACACAACTTGTAGACATCTGCTTCCATCGTAGGCCAATATACTCCTAATCTATGCAGAGTCTGTAAGGTTCGATGTTTTGACTGATGTTGCGTTAGTGCACCTATGTGTGCTAATTGCAACCAATTCGCATGTTCTGATTCATCTACACAACAAGCAAGAATCTTTTGATTATCTTGTTTATATATGCTTCCTGCCATTATTTAATATCTCTGAGATTTGGTAATCTCTCCTTCTTTGATCTTTATCTTAGGATTCTTGGGTCCGTATGTCAGAATAGGGACTAACGACTTAGCCCATTCTGGTGCTATCTCGAGGTTAAACAAGTATGCATCTGGTAGATCATCCGCTACTCCTTGAGGAGCTTCTCCTGAGGTTAATCTTGAGAGGTGGTCAGCTCTAAGATGCGTCTTTCCTTTCCTAACTACCACTTCAAAATCATACTCCATGAGTAATAGAAACCATCGTATCAATCGTCCTGTGTTACAAGGTTTGTTGACTAAATATAATAGGGCTTGATGATCCGTAAAGAACTTGAACTTGTTGGCCAACAAGTAGTGCCTGAATTTCTTTACTGCGTAGATCATCCCTAATCCTTCTCGTTCCGTCGTGGTATAATTTCTCTCTGCTGCGTTCAGTTGTCTGCTAGCGTAAGCTATGGGGAGATCTATGTTACCTTCCTCCGTGGGTTGTGCTAACACACATCCTATGGCGTAATTGGATGCATCCACATGTACATGGAATGGCTTACTCCAATCTGGGGTGGTCAATATAGGTGCTGAGCACAAGCGTCGTTTAAGTTCATTGAATGACTTTTCACATTCATCTGTCCATTCAAAATTGGTCAAAAGAGAGTACAAAGGCTTAGCTATGATTGCATACATGTGTATGAATCTCCTATAATAGCCGCAATGGCCCATAAATGCCTGTACCTCTTTCACATTAGTTGGTCTAGGTAATTCTGCAATTACCTTCACCTTTTCCTCGTCCGTAGAGATTCCATTTTTTGACACAATGTGTCCTAGAATTTTGCCTTGTCTGACCATGAAAACGCATTTTTCTGGGTTCAAACAAACCGGATATTCTCGACATTTGTCAAATATTTGTCTAAACTCTGGAATATGTGTCTGTCTTACATTTGAATGCGCACATAGGTCATCGACATAAACTTCCAAGCTCTTGCGTAAAAATTCCTTAAAAACATGACACATAAGTCGCTGGAAAGTGGCGGGTGCATTTGTCAAGCCGAATGGCATCACACGAAATGCAAATATACCCCATTCTGTGGCAAAAGCCGTCTTGTGTTGGTCTTCTGGAGCAATGGCTACTTGGTTATAGCCTGAGAATCCATCAAGAAAGCTGTAAACTTCCTTGCCCGCAACTCTTTCCAATAGGTGTTCTGTGATAGGAAGAGGATAACTATCTCTAATCGTGGCGGCATTAACTTTTTTAAGGTTAATACACACACGCAATTTTCCATTCTTCTTGGGCACAACCACAATGGGGGATACCCATTCGGTATGCTCAATTTCGTAAATGAATCCTGCTTCTATCAATCGATCTATCTCCTCTTTAATCTTCGCAGCGTAATTATCATTATACGTGTACGGTTTCTGTTTTGTCGGTTTCGCATCTGGAGTCATAGGGATTCTATGAGAACATATATCTGGGTCTACTCCTTTCAAATCTTTGTAACTCCAAGCAAAAACATCTCTATATTCGCGCAATAGGGCAACTAGCTCTTCTTCTTCTTCTGTCGTCAAATCATGCCCTATGTATGTACATTTTTCTTCTTCTCCTTCTATGGCAACTATTATTTTCTTGGTTTTCTCTCGGTTATCATATACTTGTCCGTCATTCGCCTTTCTATTGGGCATTCGTACCATGATTCTTCTATCGTCGATTTCATATTTCTTGAAATTCTCGGGTACTTCAAATAAAGATTCTTCTTTTTCCGACATGGTTTCTTTCTTCTTTCTTTTCTTTCCTTCACTCTTGGTCGTCACTTCCGTGGCTAATCTCACTTCATTCGTAATTTCCTCGTGTCTCTGAGGGTGAGTCTCTACTTCGTAGAAATATTCTTCCTCTGATGCAAAGGGTGGGTCCATGATAATTGATTCTAAATCAAAATCGCTTGCGTCCTCAAATGCATCAGTGTTTGGTTCGCACTCTTCTAAAATTGCATCGCACATGATTGGCTCTATCGTGAAAACTGAAATGTCATAGCCATCCTCGTCACAGTGGGGTGTCCATTGTTCTTCATTGATGGCTACATCCATGGTTGCTAGTATTTCCGCCCAACCATGGGGTTCAAACTCCTCGTCAGGGAATACTACAGGTGTGTAGGCTGGATCTTGAAGGGTTCGTGGATGTCGTTCCGCACCTAAGGTCCTGGTTTCTAATCGTTCTTCCTCTTGTTTGGCTACTTTACACATCCATAAATGGGTATCCTCATGCAACCAAGAAGGATCTGATTCTAATGAGTGCACGGATTCCGTCTCTGCTGGTGTCTTATGGATGGTATTCCATTGTATTGGGGGTACATCTCTATGTGAATAGTCTTTAAGGTTGACTTTGGTAGTCACTCCTAAATGTTGCAAGTACAAAGAATTAGTTCCCCAATCTTGTACAACTTGTAACTGACGCATGAATGGTCGTCCCAATATCATCTCATATGCATGATTTTTCGCAAAGTCGCAAATGGCAAAGGTATGCTCAAATTCTACACCACAAGTGGTGAGAGATATTCCTTCTAGTAAGCCTAATGGTTTTTCTATGTGTCCATCGGCCATTTGTAGCTTCATCCTGGTGGGTCTGAGTGCTGGCTTACCCCAACGTTTCCATAAAGCGGTAGTAGCGATGGCTACTCCGGCTCCTGAATCTAAGATGGCTTTCGTGGTGTAGCCCTGATGGGTTATAGGAAGATATGTGTTACCTTCCTCTCCTTCGCTTACGTCTCCAAACTTTTCCACGGGTATCTCTGGTACCTTCTTATGGGATCCTATCTGAGAGGGTGTGGTAGCTAGCTCAGGGAATTGATTTGCTACGTGCTTCCACAATTCTGGTTTTACCTTTAACAATTCCTCCAGAGTGAGATTACACTGTACTTTAGTATTCTTGATCACTTCCGTATTTCTAGGGATCACTGATTCTTCATTCCTCACTATTATCGTGGGTGCTCTCATACTAATAGACTTAGCTTCCCAAGGCCCTGTGAACTGAGGTAATTCTTGTAGAGAATTAGACGCAAATCCTGTGGGTTCACTCAGTTGTTCCACCTCTACATCATCATATATAGAGGGGATGTCTTGGGGAAATTGTTCCTGCAAATCGTCTATTTCTTGAATAGGAGGATGAGTTCCTTGTTCTTTTCTCCATTTCTCTTCTTGTATTTCTCTTAAAAATTCATGTGAGTACTTATGTATGGAAGATAGGTTATCTTGACTTTCTGTATTGGGTACTTGAGACAGAGATGGTGCATTCCTTTCCTGTGTCTCTGGGACAATAGGGTTCCTATGCTGATCCTTTTTCTCTTTGCTTTCTATCAAGTGTTCTAGCCTCTCCATTAGTCCGTGAAAGTGTAGTTCCGGTTTTGCCATGTTATTCCAATTAAGATATCTAGAGGCGTCGAACAATGCTTGGGCTAGTTCCACCATCTTCATGCAAAGTTTAGTTCTCTCAATTTCTAGATCCGCTCGAGGGTAGTTTTTACTCATTTCCGTTACTTGAGGTCCTTCTTTTATTCTAGTCTGATATGCACGAAACATCATGTCTAGATCTTCCAGTATGGGTTCCGCTAAGACTGATCCCGATTTCAGAGCTGGGTTTTCTTGATTTGATTCTTGTGAAGCCAATTCTTGTATTTTGGCTCTAGATTCTCTTAGACTTCCTTCCAACTCACTTATCTTTTTACTCCATTTTCTCTTTATCCTTTCTCTAGAATCTTTCCAAGATTTTGTCTTTTTACTGCTAGATTCTGCAACTTCACTAGTTCCGGCTACTTTCTCTTGATTAAGTTGTTGGTTTTGTAAGAGCGCCTGGGCTCTGGTTATAGCTTGGATAGGCACGTATGTAGGGTTGGATCCATCTGCGTTGGTTACAATACCTATTACGTTGATCGGTGTCACATTTGTAGTGTTAACTGGGTTCTTAGGACAATCTTTGATTACGTGCTCTTTGCCACAATCGGCACAAAAGCCTTGGATGCTATAGTACGGTGATTGCCTTGCTATTGGGGGATGTGGACAATCCTTTATGAAGTGATCTCCTTGACACCTAAAGCATGGTCCTCTAGGGCCCTGTGGTCTCTGTTGTCTCAGTTGGGGCCGTGGGTTTGGGTTTGGGTTTGTGTACATCACATTAGCATAATCTGGCTCCCAGCTAGGTTCCAATGGAGGACTATCATAATGATATGTCTCCACATGCTCTGGTGACTCCGTGTAATAAGCGGGTGGACTGGTTACATGAGTAGAGTCAAAACTATTTGAGTTCGGGTCACTTTCTGTGATCAGGGGTGAAGAAGGCACTAAGGCCCTACTTAGGTTCTCTTCTGGAGCAGCGTATTTGACTGAGATGACATTCGCTGGTGGGGGTGGCTGCTGAGCTAAGACAGGTTGAGGTCTCTGTTGAGCCTGGTATGGGTAGTTCTGAGGAGGCCTATAGTAATAAGGCTGAGCATTGTACTGGCCTTGATACCTACCTGGCTGCTGGTATGTTTGCGGGTAGTTCTGTCTCACGGTTTGTTTGTTGTATGGGCAGTCCTGAGCCGTATGATTTGTATATCTCCTCTCAATTGTACAATATTGGCCACTAGGGTTGGCGTGAGGTTGAGGTGCATTGGGGCACATGTTTGCCAAATGATTTCCACCACAAGTGTAACATCGTACATTTGTAGGTAGCTTGGGCACCTGTTTACTAGAAACTCCTAGTTTTTGGGCCACTTTTTCTGCTAGGTCCTCTATCGAATTAGACAATTTTGTGGATGCTAAAGAAGAACAATCTGAGTCCTTATAGACCTTTGAGAGTTCTAATTCCTCTCCTAGGTTGTCCTCAATGTCTATACATATTCTTACACACTCCTCTAGCGTTCTGGGTTCTTTTAGATACACATAGGAGCGTAGTTTAGCGCTCAACAAGCCATCTAAGAACAGTGATACTTGTTTGGCTTGTGAGGGTAGCTCTTGCATTGGACATCGTTCAACATATTGTCTGAACCTACGACCTGCCAGTCTTACTGTTTCCTGAGGGGTCTGTTTAAAGCTATGAATAAGCGAAGACGTGTCATGTCTAACCCCACTTTTAGAGAATTCTGTGATGAATGACTCTAAAAAGTGATGGATGTCTCTAAATTGCCTTTGTTGCAGTGGTTGGAACCAAGTTAAAGCGGTATTCTTTAACGTTAGTCCAAATGCGTTGTACTGCGTGAACATGTCCTCTACTTGTTCTGCTCTTAATACTTGCTTGAATTCTGCAACGTGGTCATAGGGATCTCCTGTCCCATCAAAGTAATTCTTCATTGATTTTACTAATTGAGTGGGTCTCAATACTCTTGCGTGTTCACGTGGTCTAGGTAGAGGAAAATCATCTCTACCACCTGGTATTCCATGTTCTCTTTGTCTATCCGTCCTATTAGTGTTCGTGGTTGTTCTATCTCTCCCTATGGGGTGAGTGAAGCTTACTTCCGGTCTCTCGTGATTTCCTTCTCTTTGATTTCCATGGGCTGAGGATGTTCCTGCCCCTTGTTGATTTGCATTCATGTTTGTTCGGGATGGAGGGAATATCGATTCACCTCTCCAAGTGTAGGTGTTTTTAGCGCGCTCAGGCACCACAAAGACTCTTTCTGAAGTCTCATCCAGGTATACAACCTTTCCAGGTGTATCTGGGTCCTTGAATTCATAGATTGTAATGATGCCTACCTCACCAGGGTTTTCCTTTCTGTACCTCCAAAAGGCTTCGTCTGTCTCTTTATTTATGAACAACTCGGTGCTCCTGTTATCTTGAGGGATCCACTCTGGGATGAGTACTCTTGTTAATACGGATTTCCCTCTAGGTGTCCTAGGTTCTTCTAACGGTTCTTTTCCTTGAAATTTTGTTTCCGTCTCTAATTGAATTGTGCCAAACTCATTAGTATCGTTTGGCTGCGTACTTAGGATGTACATGGTTCCTTCTTTGTCTATGTAAGCGTCTCTCTCAAACTTCACCACTGGTCTTTCCAATCCAATGGGTTGATCAGGGTTGTGCAGTTGCACCACTTGCCTCTGCAAACCATCCTCATAGATGCGAGCACCTAGTCGGTTGGTTCGGAGAAACTCTAATTGCGTTCTATAGGGTCCTTCAGGTTTTTCTAGGTATGCTACATGAGATCCTCCTGCTGGTCTGTCTGCGCTGAATGCCATTTCTGATTCGCTAGTTTCTGAGCTCTCGTAGGGATAACTATTATTCAATTGCTGAGCCCAAGATCGCGCTGTGGTTCTTACACTAGCCTCTGATGATCTAAGGCTTCTTCTGTCCGACTTACCTATATGTTTGCCCGATCTAAGGTTCATTAATTTCCTTCCTTGCTCACTCAATTACACACTCAGATCGCCAATGGTCCTTTGTGATTAATTCTTGGTTCTTTTTAATTTTTCTTTGGATTCTTGTCTTAATATATGCGTCAGGAATTCGACTTCCGTTATGATTTTGAGTTCTCGTTCCGTCAGACTTATGTTCTTTTCTTTAGGTTTTCGCGTCACACACACCTTTACTTTGAGTCTTAAACTTGATAGAATTAGGTATCTTGAACTTGAGGCGTTCCTATCGACTTAAATCCACAATGCTAACGTTTTAGCCTAAGCTAAGAATTGACTGAGGGGGTTGAGTAATCTTCCAACCTCGAGTCGGCTTTTCTGGTTGCTCTGATGCCCTGTTGCCCAAGAAGCCGTGCTTCCCAAGCTCTGCTGTCTCCACTGCCTTGCTTGCTTGCCTTGGATTGCCCTTGCTAGACCTGGAAAATTCCAATGTTAGACCAATTCACAAGATGATTAAACACTTGAGCACATACATCTTTTAAATCCCTTCCCTTTTTGCCCAAATTTCCAATGTGTGCCCCCTGGCTTCCTAGTCCCAAACTAGGTGAACCTCAAAATAGCTTATCCAAAAATAGATGTATTCTTTATGAAAAAAACAGTTGAGGTCACGTAGTACTCGTTACGAGCTTTCTAACGAGCTATTAAGCTCAAAAAACGGACTTCGGATGAAAGAGTTATGAGCATTCAGGCCCTGGGGGGTAAAAACTGACAATCCAGTTTTCCTTTAAATATGAGCTAAGGGGTCTCCTATGAGTCTAATGGTCCAAAAATTTTTCAAAAATACCCTCAAATTTGGTCAAAAATTGAAGTCCAAAATTTGCGATGGGGGTGGGCAATCGCGATGGTCTGGGACCGTCGCGATGGTCCAAGCGAACCGTCGCGATGGCGTGGAATTTGGACAATCGCGATGGCCCGAAAAAGCGAACCGTCGCGATGGCGTGATCGGGCGGACAATCGCGATGGCGCGGTCAACGGTCAACGGTGGACAATCGCGATGGTCCGAAGTGAACCGTCTGGTCCGCGATGCGATGGCTTGAGCCAATCGCGATGGTCCGATTTTGGGCTGTCGCGATGGTCCAAAAGTTGAACCGTCGCGATGGTCTATCGTGACACGTGGCACTGTCGTGGCGATGGCATAAGCCAATCGCGATGGTCCGGGGTCAAATGAACCGTCGCGATGGTCCAAGTGGACCGTCGCGATGGCTCAAGTGAACCGTCGCGATGGTCCGAAAAAGCGAACCGTCGCGATGGTCCGGCCGAGCCGTCGCGATGGCGTGAGCCTATCGCGATGGTGCGACACAATCGCGATGGTGCGACACAATCGCGATGGTCCGAGCCAATCGCGATGGTCCACCAAATGACGAATTTTTGAAATGCAACTATGGTGCCGTGTGTGCGCAAGGATCGCCTACCTCGTGGTGTGGTCGCCTACCTAAAAATCCGAACTTGGCGGACCATAGCGATGGTCCGACACAGTCGGAAATTTCTGACAGAAAGTACATTTTTTACCTTTTGGAAGCTTTCCTGATGCTCTGAAGCTCTGTACCTGCAAGAAAACTCAAGAAAACACAAGCACACACAAGCACAAAAGTTCTCTCTCGCTCTCTCGCATGCACAAATGAGGGGAAATGAGGTGAATGGGGGGATATGGTGAATTTTCTGATTTTTTTGGAGATGGAGATGATGATGCGATGATGAAGATGGAGTATGGGGAAGGTGAAAAACACTAAAAACTAAGTAAAAACAACAACGAAAACTGAAATTTTTACCTTCCAACGCCACTTCTTGCTATACTCTTACCATCACACATTCGTCCTAGACTCGATCCCCGGCAACGGCGCCAAATTTGGTGTTGCTCTAGCACAATGGTGAGAACCACGTTAAGAAGCTTCACCTCCTTAATGTCAATCTGAGGGAGAGGTAGGAGTGATATGAAGATCGTGAAAGTGTGATGATGTGAGAGTGAAGGTGAGAAGCACAAAGATGCACACACACATACACACACAAAATGAAGAGACAAGCAAGACACAATGGAAGGTGGAAATTAGCTCTATTACTCAAGAATACTCTTACAAGCTCAAACTAGCTCTATGCTCACACTAACCAAAATGAACCAACCTCAAAAATGAGCTCTCTAGCTCTTTTTATAGTTTCTAGACTAGTTTTGACCGGTTTCACATCTAGTGACCGGCCTAGTTAAAAAATAGGTCCTAGATGCTATTTGGAAGGGTAAACGATGTCTAAAAATAACGAAAATTGGTACGCGCATTCTACCTAAGCTCCTCAAGCTCGAGGACTCCTCGGCTTGCACAAAATGGAGCTACGGATTACAAAATGGGGTTTTCTTATGATACATATGTTACAATTAGTGATAACAATCACTGTTGAATGTTTGGAGAATTAATAAGAAATATATTTGTTTTAAAAAATTGATCCGCCTGGCTCCCTGCTTCATCTTCACATGCTTCCATGGCGTCTGTGCCTCTGACTGCTTCCAACAGTCGTGATAGAGGTTGTCTTTCACGGTGGACGGCCTGTGTCGTGGGATGCTTTCTGTTGTCTATCATGCTCTGTCTCTCGCGATAGACTGAGGTTGTCGTTTGTCATGCTTTTGGTCTATCGCGTTAGACGGTGTCTATCACGATAGACGGTCTCTATGGTTGGTCTCTGTCTGTCATGATAGGCGGGTGTCTGTCAAAATAGACCAGGTCTATTGTCTGTCCTGGTCTGTCTATCGTGATAGACGGTTTCTATCGCGATAGACTAAGGCTGTCGTGGGATGCTGTCTGTCGCGATCGATAGTGTCTGTTGCGATAGACTAAGAAAACGCAACTGTTTTAAAACTTTTAAGTGATATGGAGTGCTCTCATGGTGTAGGTTATTGTGTAGTATGTACCACGAGCTTTCGGACAAACGCTAGAGCTCAAAAAACGGATTTCATATTAAAAAGTTATGACAGTTCAGGGTTTAGGAGGTTAAACAGGCAAACAGATCCCTTCAAGAGTTTAATGTATTTTTCTAAGGCCTTTGTAAGTGTAGGAATAATTGAGTACGCAAATATGCCCAAAATGTATCTTAAATTTACAAAAATTTACCCCTTTATTTTGGTGCTGCAAATGCCTATCTATCGCGATAGACGGTGTCTGTCGCGATAGAGAAGTGTCTCTCATGATAGAGAAGTATCTATCGCGATAGACAGGGTCTATCGTGGGTGCCTGTCTGTCGTGATAGACCAGTGTCTGTCACGATAGACGGGGTCTGTCGTCTATTGTTGGCCTCTCTTTCGTGATAGACGGTGTCTGTCGCGATAGACGGCCTCTATCGTGGGGTGCTGCCTGTCGTGATAGATGGTTGGCTCTCACGATAGACGGGGTCTATCGTGATAGACGGTGTCTGTCGCGATAGACGGTCTATATTGTGGGTCTCTGTCTGTCGTGATAGATGGGTGGCTCTCATGATAGACGGGGTCTATCGTCTGTCGTGGTCTGTCTATCGTGATAGACGGTGTCTATCGCGATAGACTGAGGCTGTCGTGGGATGTTGTCTGTCGCAATAGACAGTGTCTATCGTGATAGACTCAAAAAACACAAATTTTATAGAACTTTTTAGTGATTTGGAGTGCTCTCATGGAGTTCTCTCATGGTATAGGTTATCGTGTAGTGTATGCCACGAGCTTTTCGACAAGCCCTAGAGCTCAAATTGTATTTTTCGAAGGCCTTTGTAAGTGTAGGAGTAATTGAGTATGCAAATATGCAAATATGCAAATTGATTGTCTGTCGCAATAGAGGAGTGTCTGTCGCGATGGACGGGGTCTATCATGGGTGTCTGTCGCGATAGACGGGTGTCTCTCGCGATAGACGGGTGTCTGTCGCGATAGACGGTGTGTGTCGCGATAGACGGGTGTCTGTCGCAATAGACGGGGTCTATCGTCTGTCGTGGGCCTCTTTGTCATGATCGATGGTATTTGTCGTGATAGACGGCCTCTATCATGGGGTGCTATCTGTCATTTTTCTTGGTCTGTCTATCGCCATAGATTGAGGTTGTCGTTTGTCCTGCCTTTTGCTCTATCGAGATAAACGGTTTCTATCGCGATAGATGGTCTCTATCGTGGGTCTTTGTCTATCACGATAGACGGGTGTCTGTCATGATAGAGGAGGTCTCCCGTCTGTCGTGGTCTCTCTATCGTGAACTTTTTAGTGATTTGGAGTGTTCTCATGGAAAGCTCTGATGGTGTAGGTTATAATGTAGTATATGCAACGAGCTTTCCGACAAGCCCTAGAGCTCAAAAAATGGATTTCATATGAAAAATTTATGACAGTTCAGGGTTTAGGAGGTTAAACAGACAAACATATCCTTTCAGGAGTTTAATGTATTTTTCTAAGGCCTTTGTAAGTGTAGGAGTAATTGAGTATGCAAATATGTCCAAAATTTAGCATAAATTTTGAAAAATTTACCCCTTTACTTTTTTGCCAAAAATACCTATCTATCGCAATAGACGGTGCCTGTCGCAATAGACATTGACTGTCGCATGGCCCTGTCTCTCGCGATAGACAGTGTCTATCGTGATAGAGGAGTGTTTGTCGCGATAGACGGGGTCTATCGCGGGTGTCTGTGTGTCGCGATAGACGGGTGTCTCTCGCGATAGACGGGGTCTGTCGTTTGTCCTGGGTGTGTAGACGAGGTCTATAGTCTATCGTGGTCTATGTATCGTGATAGATGGTGTCTATCGCGATAGAGTGAGGGTGTGGCGGGATGTTGCATGTCGCGATAGACAGTGTCTGTCGTGATAAACTGAAAAAACACAAATTTCTTAGAACCTTTTAGTGATTTGGAGTGCTCAAAAAACGGATTTCATATGAAAAAGTTATGACAGTTCAGGGTTTAAGAGATTAAACAGACAAACAGATGCTTTCAAGAGTTTAGTGTATTTTTTAAAGGCCTTTGTAAGTGTAGGAGTAATTGAGTATGCAAATATGCCTATCTATCACGATAGACGGTGTTTGTCGTGATAGACACTGACTGTCGTGTGGGCCTATCTGTCACGATAAATGATGTCTGTCGTGATAGAGGAGTGTTTGTCACGGTAGATGGGGTCTATCGTGGGTGTCTGTCTATCGCGATAGACGGGGTCTGTCGTCTGTCGTGGACCTGCCTGTGGTGATAGGCAGTGTCTGTCGCAATAGACGGCCTCTATCGTGGGGTGCTATTTGTCGTTTGTCGTGGTCTGCCTATCGCGATAGACTGAGGTTGTTGTTTGTCGTGCCTTTTGGTCTATCGTGATAGATGATCTCTATCGTGGGTCTCTGTCTGTCGTGATAGACGGGTATCTGTCACGATAGACGGGGTCTATCGTCTGTCATGGTCTATCTATCGTGATAGACGGTGTCTATCGCGATAGACTAAGCCTGTCGTGGGATGATGTATGTCGCGATAGATAGTGTTTGTCGCAATAGACTGAAAAAACACAATTTTTTAAGAACTTTTTAGTGATTTGGAGTGCTCTCACTGAGTGCTCTCATGGTGTAGGTTATCGTGTAGTATATGCCACGAGCTTTCCGATAAGCCCTAGAGCTCAAAAAATGGATTTCATATGAAAACATTTTGACAGTTCAGGGTTTAGGAGGTTAAACAGACAAACAGATCCTTTCAAGAGTTTAGTGTATTTTTCTAAGGCCTTTGTAAGTGTAGGAGTAATTGAGTATGCAAATATGCCCAAAATTTAGCCTAAAGTTCCAAAAATTTACCCCTTTATTTTCTTGCTGAAAATGCCTATCTATCGCGATAGATAGTGTCTGTCGGGATAGAAACTGACTGTCGCATGGGCGTGTCTGTTACAATAGACGGTGTCTGTCGTGATAGAGGAGTGTGTATCGCGATAGACGGGGTCTATCGTGGGTGTCTTTCTGTCACGATAGACGGGTGTCTGGCGTGATATACGGGGTCTGTCGTCTATCAAGGGCCTCTCTGTCGTGATAAACGGTGTCTGTCGCGATAGACGACCTCTATCGTGGGGTGCTGTCTGTTGTCTATCGTGGTCTGTCTGTCCCGATAGACTAAGATTCTCGTTTGTCGTGCCTTTTGGTCTATCGCGATAGACGATGTCTGTCGTGATAGACGGTCTCTATCGTGGGTCTCTCTCTATCGCGATAGATGGGTGTCTGTCACGATAGACGGGTCTATCGTGTGTGGTGGTCTGTCTATCGTGATAGACCTAGTCTATCGCGATAGACTAAGGCTGTCGTGGGATGCTCTATGTCGCGATAGAAAGTGTCTGTCGTAATAGACAGTGTCTGTCGTGGTAGACTGAGAGAACGCAAATTTTTTAGAACTTTTTAGTGATTTGGAGTGCTCTCATGGAGTGCTCTCATGGTGTAGGTTATCATGTGTATATGCCACGAGCTTTTCAACAAGTCCTAGAGCTCAAAACATGGATTTCATATGAAAAATTTATGACAGTTCAGGGTTTAGGAGGTTAAACAGACCAGATCTTTTCAAGAGTTTAGTGTATTTTTCTAAGGCCTTTGTAAGTGTAGGAGTAATTGAGTATGCAAATATGCCCAAAACTAAGCCTAAATTTCCAAAAATTTATCCCTTTATTTTTTTGCCAAAAATGTCTATCTATCGCGATAGACGGTGTCTATTGCGATAGACACTAACTGTAGTGTAAGCCTGTCTCTCGCGATAGACGGTGTCTGTCCTGATAGAGGAGTGTCTATCGCGATGGACGGGGTCTATCGTCGGTGGCTGTCTGTCGCGATAGATGGGTGTCTGTCACGATAGACGGGGTCTGTCGTTTGTCGTCTGTCGTGGACCTATTCGTCCTGATAGGCGATCTCTTTCGCGATAGACCGCCTATATCGTGGGGTTCTGTATGTCATTTGTCATGGTCTGTCTGTCGTGATAGACTGAGGATATCGTTTGTCATGCCTTTTGGTCTATCGCGATAGACGGTGTCTGTCGCGATAGACGGGTGTGTGTCACGATAGACGGGTGTCTGTCATAATAGACGGGGTCTATCGTCTGTCGTGGTTTAACTATCGTGATAGAGGGTGTCTATCGCAATACACTAAGCCTTTCGTGAGATGTTGTATGTCGTGATAGACAGTGTCTGTCACGATAGACTGAGAAAACGCAAAATTTTTAGAACTTTCTAGTGATTTGGAGTGCTCTCATGGCTCTGTCTGTCGCAATAGATGAGTGTCTGTCACGATAGACGGGGTCTATCGTCTGTCGTGGTTTGTCTGTCGTGATAGAAAGTGTCTATCGCGATAGACTAAGCCTGTCGTGGGATGTTGTATGTCATGATAGATAGTCTCTATCGCGATAGACTGAGAAAACGTAAATTTTTTAGATTTTTTTAGTGATTTGGAGTGCTCTCATGGTGTAGGTTATCGTGTAGTATATGCCACGAGCTTTTCGACAAGCTCTAGAGCTCAAAAAAAGGATTTCATGTGAAAACGTTATGACAATTCAAGGTTTAGGAGGTTAAACAGACAAACAGATTCTTTCAAGAGTTTAGTGTATTTTTCTAAGGCCTTTGTAAGTGAAGGACTATCATGATAGACAGTGTCTGTCGCGATAGAGGACTGTCTGTCACGATAGACGGGGTCTATCGAGGGTGTCTGTCTATCGCGATAGATGGGTGTCTATCGCGATAGACAGGGTCTGTCGTCTGTCGTGGGCCTCTTTGTCATGATAGACGGTGTTTGTCGCGATAGACGGCCTCTATCGTGGGGTGCTATCTGTCATTTGTCGTGGTCTCTCTGTCGCCATAGATTGAGGTTGTCGTTTGTTGTGCCTTTTGCTCTATCGCTATAGACGATGTCTGTCGCGATAGAGGGTCTCTATCGTGGTTCTCTATCTATCGCGATAGACGGGTGTCTGTCACGATAGAGGAGGTCTCTTGTCTGTCCTGGTGTGTCTATCGTGATAGACGGTGTCTATCGCGATAGACTCAAGCTGTCATGGGATGTTGTATGTCGCGATAGACAATGTCTTTCACGATAGACTCGAAAAACACAAACTTTTTAGAACTTTTTAGTGATTTGGAGTGCTCTCATGGTGTAGGTTATCGTGTAGTATATGCCATGAGCTTTCCGACAAGCCCTAGAGCTCAAAAAACGGATTTCATATGAAAAAGTTTTAAGAGTTCAGGGTTTAAGAGATTAAACAGACAAATAGATCCTTCCAAGAGTTTATTGTATTTTTCTAAGGCCTTTCTAAGTGTACGAGTAATTAAGTATGCAAATATGCCAAAAATTTAGCCTAAATTTCCAAAAATTTACCCCTTTATTTTTTTGCCGAAAATGCCTATCTATCGTGATAGACGGTGTCTGTCCGGATAGACACTAACTATCGCGTGGGCCTGTCTATCGCGATAGAGGATTGTATGTTGTGATAGACAGGGTCTATCGTGGGTGTCTGTCTGTCGCGATAGACGGGTCTTTGTCGGGATAGACGGGTGTGTATCGCGATAGATGGGTGTCTGTCGCGATAGACGGGTGTCTGTCACAATAGAGGGGATTTATCTTCTGTCCTGGGCCTATCTATCGTGATAGAGGTTGTCTGTCAAGGTAGACGGCCTTTGTCGTGGGGTGCTGTCTGTTGTCTGTCCTGGTCTGTCTGTCAAAATAGACTAAGGTTGTCGTTTGTCATGCCTTTTGGTCTATCACGATAGACGGTGTCTATCGCGATAGTCGGTCTCTATCGTTGGTCTCTATCGGAGTCTGTCGCAATAGACGGTCTCTATCGTGGTCTATCTGTCGCAATAGACTGAGGTTGGCGTTTGTCGTGCCTTTTATTCTATCGCGATAGACGGTCTCTATCGTGGGTCTCTGTCTGTCGCGATGGACTGGTGTCTGTCATGATAGACGGGGTCTATCGTCTGTCATGGTCTGTCTATCGTGATAGACGGTGTCTATCGCGATAGACTGAGCCTGTCGTGGGATGCTGTATGTCGCGAGACTCAAAACACACAAAGTTTTTAGAACTTTTTAGTGATTTGGAGTGCTCTCATGGTGTAGGTTATCGTGTAGTATATGCCACGAGCTTTCTGACAAGCCTCAGAGCTCAAAAAAGGGATTTCATATGAAAAAGTTATGACCGTTCAAGGTTTAGGAGGTTAAATAGACAAATAAATCCTTTCAAGAGTTTAGTGTATTTTTCTAAGGCCTTTGTAATTGTAGGAGTAATTGAGTATGCAAATATACCCAAAATTTACCCTAAATTTCCAAAAATTTACCCCTTTATTTTTTTGAAAATGCCTATCTATCTCCATAGATGGTGTCTGTCGCGATAGACACTGACTGTCGTGTGGGCCTGTCTCTTGCGATAGACGGTGTCTGTCGCGATAGAGGAGTGTCTGTCGTGATAGAGGGGGTCTAGCGTGGGTGTCTATCTGTCGCGATAGACGGCTGTCTGTCGCCATAGAGAGGGTCTGTCGTCTGTCGTGGGCCTTTCTGTCTTGATAGAGAGTGTCTATCACCATAGACGGCCTTTGTCATGGGGTGCTTTCTGTCGTCTGTCGTGGTCTGTCTGTCGCGATAGACTGAGGTTGTCGTTTGTTGTCCCTTGTGGTCTATCGCCATAGAGGGTGTCTGGTGCGATAGACGGTCTCTATTGTGGATCTTTGTCTGTCGCGATAGACGGGTTTCTGTCACGATAGACGGGGTCTATTGTCTATCGTGGTCTGCCTATCGTTATAGACGGTGTGTATCGCGATAGACTGAGGCTATCGTAGGATTCTGTCTATCGCCATAGACAGTGTCTGTCGTGATAGACTAAAAAAAACGCAAATTTTTTAGAATTGTTTAGTGATTTGGAGTGCTCTCATGGTGTAGGTTATTGTGTAGTATATGCCACGAGCTTTCAGACAAGCCCTAGAGCTCAAAAAGCAGATTTCATATGAAAAATTTATGACAATTCAGGGTTTAGGAGGTTAAACAGACAAATAGATCCTTTCAAGAGTTTAGTGTATTTTTCTAAGGCCTTTGTAAGTGTAGGAGTAATTGAATATGCAAACATGCCCAAAATTTAGCTTAAATTTCTAAAAATTTACCCCTTTATTTTTTTGCCGAAAATGCCTATCTATCGTGATAGATGGTGTCTGTCGCGATAGAAATTGACTGTCGCGTGGGCCTCTCTGTCTTGATAGATGGTGTCTGTCGCGATAGAGGAGTGTGTGTCACGATAGACGGGGTCTATCATGGTTGTCTGTCTGTCGCAATAGACGGGTGTCTATCGTGATAGACGGGGTCTGTCATCTGTCAAGGGCCTCTCTGTCATGACAGACGGTGTCTGTCGCAATAGACGACCTCTATCGTGGGGTGTTGTCAATGGTCTGTCGTGGTCTGTCTGTCATGATAGATTAAGATTGTCGTTTGTTGTGCCTTTTGGTCTATCGCGATAGACAGTGTCTGTCGCGATAGACGGTCTATATGAAAGATTTATGGCAGTTCACGGTTCAGGAGGTTAAACAGACAAACAGATCCTTTCAAGAGTTTAGTGTATTTTTCTAAGGCCTTTGTAAGTGTAGGAGTAATTGAGTATGCAAATATGCCAAAAATTTAGCCTATATTTCCAAAAATTTACCCTTTTATTTTTTTGCCGAAAATGCCTATCTATCGCGATAGACGGTGTCTCTCGCGATAGACACTGACTGTCGCGTGGGCCTGTCTATCGTGATAGACGGTGTCTGTCGCGATAGAGGAGTGTCTGCCATGATAGACGGGGTCTATCGTGGGTGTCTGTCTGTCGCGATAGATGGGTGTCTATCACGATAAACGGGTGTGTGTCGTGATAGACGGGGTCTGTCATCTGTCGTGGGCCTGTGTGTCGTGATAGACAGCATCTATTGCGATAGACGGTCTTTATCGTAGGGTGTTGTGTATCATCTGTCGTGGTCTCTCTATCGTGATAGATTGACGTTGTCGTTTGTTGTGCCTTTTGGTCTATAGTGATATATAGTGTCTATCGCGATAGACGGTGTCTATTGTGGGTCTCTGTCTGTCGCAATAGATGGGTGTCTGCCATGATAGACGGGGTCTATCATCTATCCTCAGTCGTGGTCTATCTATCATGATAGATGGTGTCTATCGCGATAGACTGAGGCTGTCGTGGGATGTTGTATGTCCCGATAGATAGTGTCTGTCGCGATAAACTAAGAAGATGACAATTTTTTAGAACTTTTTAGTGTTTGAAATGCTCTGATGGAGTGCTCTTATGGTGTAGGTTATCGTGTAGTATATGCCATGAGCTTTCGGACAAGCCATAGAGCTCAAAAAACGGATTTCATATGAAAAAGTAATGACAGTTCAGGGTTTAGGAGGTTAAACAGACAAACAGATCCTTTCAAGAGTTTAGTGTATTTTTCTAAGGCTTTTGTAAGTGTAAGAGTAATTGAGTATGCAATTTTGCCCAAAATTTAGCTTAAATTTCCAAAAATTTACCCCTTTATTTTTTTGTCGAAAATCCCTATTTATCGCAATAGAGGGTGTCTATCACGATAGACACTGAGTGTCACGTGGCCCTGTCTGTTGCGATAGACGGTGTCTGTCGCAATAGAGGAGTGTCTGTCGCGATAGACGGGGCCTATCGTGGATATATGTCGGTCGCGATAGACGGGTGTCTCTCGCGATAGACGGGGTCTGTCGTCAGTCGTGGGCCTGTGTGTCATGATAGACGGTGTCTGTCCCGATAGGCGGCCTATATCGTGAGATGATGTCTGTCGTCTATCGTGGTCTGTCTGTCGCAATAGACTGAGGTTGTCGTTTGTCGTGTCTTTTGGTCTATCGCGATAGACGGTGTCTATTGCGATAAACGGTCTCTATCGTGGGTCTCTGTCTATCTTGATAGATGGGTGTCTATCACGATAGACGCCATCTATCGTCTATCGTGGTCTGTGTATCGTGATATGCCCAAAATTTAGCCAAAATTTCCAAAAGTTTACCCCTTCATTTTTTTGCCGAAAATTCCTATCTATCGCGATAGACGGTGTCTGTCGCGATAGACACTAACTATCGCGTGGGCCTGTCTGTGAGGATAGACGGTGTCTCTCACGATAGAGGAGTGTCTGTGGCGATGGACGGGGTCTATCGTGGATGTCTGTCTGTCGCGATAGACGGGTGTCTGTCGCGATAGACGAGGTCTATCGTCTATCGTGGGCCTCTTTGTCGTGATAGACGGTGTCTCTCACGATAGACGGCCTCTATCGCGGGTTTCTATATGTCGTTTGTCGTGGTCTATCTGTCGCGATAGATTGAGGTTATTATTTGTCGTGCCTTTTGCTCTATCGCGATAGACGGTGTCTTTTGCAATAGACGGTCTCTATCGTGGGTCTCTGTCTGTCGCGATAGACGGGTGTCTATCACGATAGACGACATCTGTCATCTGTCGTGGTCTGTCTATCGTGATAGACGGTGTCTATCGCGAAAGAC
The DNA here is from genome assembly GCA_020310875.1 of Ceratopteris richardii. NCBI lineage: Eukaryota > Viridiplantae > Streptophyta > Polypodiopsida > Polypodiales > Pteridaceae > Ceratopteris > Ceratopteris richardii. The sequence goes on from CM035424.1 coordinate 120,547,436, forward strand.
TCAAGCTGTCGTGGGATGTTGTATGTTGCGATAGACAGTGTCATTCGCAATAGACTAGAAAAATGCAAATTTTTTTGAACTTTTAAATGATTTGGAGTGCTCTCATGGAGTGCTCTCATGGTGTAGGTTATCGTGTAGTATATGCCATGAGCTTTCCGACAAGCCCTAGAGCTCAAAAAACGGATTTCATATGAAAAAGTTATTAGAGTTCAGGGTTTAGGAGATTATACAGACAAACAGATCCTTTCAAGAGTTTATTGTATTTTTCTAAGGCCTTTCTAAGTGTAGGAGTAATTAAGTATGCAAATATGCCCAAAATTTAGGCTAAATTTCCCAAAATTTACACCTTTATTTTTTTGCCGAAAATGCCTATCTATCGCGATAGATGGTGTCTCTCGTGATAGACACTGACTATCGCGTGGGCCTATCTGTCGCGATAAACGGTGTCTCTCACGATAGAGGAGTGTCTATTGCGATAGAGGGGGTCTATCGTGGGTGTCTATCTATCGCGATAGACGAGTGTTTGTCACGATAGACGGGTGTCTGTCGCGATAGACGGGATCTGTCTTCTGTTGCGGACCTGTCTGTCATGATAGATGTTGTCTATGATGGTCTATATGTCGCGATAGACTAAGGTTGTTGTTGTCGCCATAGACTAAGGTGTCTATCGTGATAGACTCAGGCTGTAATGGGATGTTGTCTGTCACGATAAACTGAAAAAATGCAAATGTTTTAGATCTTTTTAGTGATTTGGAGTGCTCTCATGGTGTAGGTTATTGTGTAGTATATGCCACGAGCTTTCGGACAAACCCTAGAGCTCAAAAAAGGGATTTCATATGAAAAAGTTATGACAGTTCAAGGTTTAGGAGGTTAAACAGACAAACAGATCCTTTCAAGACTTTAGTGTATTTTTCTAAGGCCTTTGTAAGTGTAGCAGTAATTGAGTACGCAAATATGCCCAAAATTTAGCCTAAATCTACAAAAATTTACCCTTTTATTTTTGTGCCAAAAATGCCTATCTATCGCGATAGACAGTGTCTGTCGCGATAGAGAAGTGTCTGTTGCGATAGAGAAGTATCTGTGGCGATAAACAGGGTCTATCGTGGGTGCCTTTCTGTCGTGATAGATGGGTGTCTATCACGATAGACGGGGTCTGTCGTCTATCGTTGGCCTGTCTTTCGTTATAGACGGCCTCTATCGTGGGGTGCTCTCTGTCGTGTATCGTGGTCCGTCTGTCGCGATGGACTGAGGTTGTTGTTTGTCGCGCCTTTTGGTCTATCGCGATAGACGGTGTCTGTCGCAATAGACGGTCTTTATCATGGGTCTGTGTGTGTCGCGATAGATGGGTGGCTGTCACGATAGACGGGGTCTATCGTCTGTCGTGGTCTATCTATCGTGATAGACGGTGTCTATCGCGATAGACTGAGGCTGTCCTGGGATGTTGTTTGTCGCAATAGACAGTGTCTGTCGCGATAGACTCAAAAAACGCAAATTTTTTAGAACTTTTTAGTGATTTGGAGTACTCTCATGGAGTGCTCTCATGGAGTGCTCTCATGGTGTAGGTTATCATGGAGTGCTTTCATGGAGTGCTCTCATGGTGTTGGTTATCATGTAGTATATGCCACGAGCTTTTCGACAATCCCTAGAGCTCAAAAAACAGATTTCATATGGAAAAGTTATGAGAGTTCTGGGTTTAGGAGGTTAAACAGACAACTAGGTCCTTTCAAGAGTTTAGTGTATTTTTCTAACGCCTTTGTAAGTGTAGGAGTAATTGAGTATGCAAATATGCCCAAAATTTAGCCTAAATTTCCAAAAATTTACCACTTTATTTTCTTGCCAAAAATGCCTGTCTATCGCAATAGACGGTGTCTGTCGCGATAGATACTAACTGTCCCGTGGGCCTATCTGTCGCGATAGAGGGTGTCTGTCGCGATAGAGGAGTGTTTGTCGCGATAGACGGGGTCTATCATGGGTGTCTGTCTGTCGTGATAGACGGGTGTCTGTCACGATAGACAGGGTCTGTCGTCTGTCCTAAGCGTGTCTGTCGCGAAAGACGGCGTCTGTCGCGAAAGACGGCCTCTATTGTGGGGTGTTGTCTGTAGTCTGTCGTGGTCTGTCTGTCACGATAGACTGAGGTTGTCGTTTGTGGTGCCTTTTGGTCTATCACGATAGACGGTGTCTATGGCAATAGACGGTCTCTATCGTGGGTCTCTCTCTGTCGCGATAGATGGGTGTCTGTCACGATAGACGGGGTCTATCGTCTGTCGTGGTCTGTCTATAATTATAGACAGTATCTATCGTGATAGACTGAGGCTGTCGTGGGATGTTCTATGTCGCGATAGATAGTGTCTGTCACGATAGACTGAAAAAATGCAAATTTTTTAGAACTTTTTAGTGATTTGGAGTGCTCTCACGGTGTAGGTTATCATGTAGTATATGCCACGAGCTTTCCGACAAGCCCTAGAGCTCAAAAAATGGATTTCATATGAAAAATTTATGACAGTTTAGGGTTTAGGAGGTTAAACAGACAAACAGATCCTTTCAAGAGTTTAGTGTATTTTCCTAAGGCCTTTGTAAGTGTAGGAGTAATTGAGTATGCAAATATGTCCAAAATTTAGCCTAAATTTCCAAAAATTTACCCCTTTATTTTTTTGCCGAAAATGCCTATCTATCGCGATAAAGGGTGTCTATCGCGATAGACACTGACTTTAGTATGGGCTTGTCTGTCACGATATACGGTGTCTGTCACCATAGAAGAGTGTGTGTCGCGATAGACGGGGTCTATCGTGGGTGTCTGTCTGTCGCGATAGACGGGTGTTTGTCGCGATAGACGGGGTCTCTCGTCTGTCGTGGACCTGTCTGTCGTGAGAGGCAGTCTCTATCGCGATAGACGGCCTCTATCGTGGGGTGCTGTCTCTCATTTGTTGTGGTCTGTCTGTCGTGATAGACTGAGGTTGTCGTTTGTCGTGCCTTTTGGTCTATCACGATAAGCGATGTCTAACATGATAGACGGTGTCTAACATGATAGACGGTCTCTATCGTGGGTCTCTGTCTGTCGCCATAGACGAGTGTCTGTTACGATAGACGGTTCTATTGTCTGTTGTGGTCTGTCTATCATGATAGATGGTGTCTATCGCGATAGACTAAGCCTGTGGTGGGATGTTGTATGTCACTATAGACAGTGTCTGTCGCAATAGACTGAAAAAACGTAAAATTTTTAGAACTTTTTAGTGATTTGGAGTGCTCTCATGGTGTAGGTTATCGTGTAGTATATGCCACGAGATTTTCGACAAGCCCTAGAGCTCAAAAAACGGATTTCATATGAAAAAAATATGACAGTTCAGAGTTTAGGAGGTTAAACAGACAAACAGATCCTTTCATGAGTTTAATGTATTTTTCTAAGGCCTTTGTAAGTGTAGGAGTAATTGAGTATGTAAATATGCCCAAAATTTAGCCTAAATTTCCAAAAATTTACCACTTTATTTTTTTGCCAAAAATGCCTATCTATCGCGATAGACGGTGTCTGTCGTGATAGACAATGACTGTCCCGTTGGCCTGTCTATCACGATAGATGGTGTCTGTCGCGATAGAGGAGTGTCTATCTCCATACACGGGGTGTATCATGGGTGTCTATCTGTCGCGTTAGACGGGTGTCTATCGCGATAGACGGGTGTCTACCGCGATAGACGGGGTCTGGCGCGGTAGAGTGAGGTTGTCGTTTGTTGTTCCTTTTGGTTTATCACGATAAATGGTATCTGTCGCGATAGACGGTCTCTATCGTGGTTCTTTGTCTGTCGCAATAGACGGGTGTATGTCACGATAGACGGGGTCTATCGTCTGTTGTGGTCTGTCGATCGTGATAGATGGTGTCTATCACGATAGATTGAGGCTGTCGTGGGATGTTGTGTGTCGCGATAGACAGTGTCTCTTGCGATAGACTGAAAACACGCAAATTTTGTAGAACTTTTTAGTGATTTGGAGTGCTCGCATGGTGTAGGTTATCCTGTAGTATATGCCGTGAGCTATCCGACAAGCCCTATAGCTCAAAAAATGGATTTCATATGAAAAATTTATGACAATTCAGGGTTTAGGAGGTTAAACAAACAAAATGATCCTTTCAAGAGTTTAGTGTATTTTTCTAAGGCCTTTGTAAGTGTAGGAGTAATTGAGTATGCAAATATGCCCAAAATTTAGCCTATATTTCCAAAAATTTACCCTTTTATTTTTTTGCCGAAAATGCCTATCTATCGCGATAGACAGTGTCTCTCGCGATAGACACTGACTGTCGCGTGGGCCTGTCTGTCGTGATAGACGGTGTCTGTCGCGATAGAGGAGTGTCTGCCGCGATAGACGGGGTCTATCGTAGGTGTCTATCTGTCGCGATAGATGGATGTCTGTCACGATAAACGGGTGTGTGTCATGATAGATGGGGTCTGTCATATGTCGTGGGCCTGTGTGTCGTGATAGACAGCGTCTATTGCGATAGACGGTCTCTATCGTGGGGTGTTGTCTATCATCTGTCGTGGTCTCTCTGTCGCGATAGACTGACGTTGTCGTTTGTCGTGCCTTTTGGGTCTATCGCGATAGAGAGTGTCTGTCACGATAGACGGTCTCTATCGTGGGTCTCTATCTGTCGCAATAGATGGGTGTCTGTCATGATAGGCGGGGTCTATCGTCTATCGTCTGTCGTGGTCTGTCTATCATGATAGATGGTGTCTATCGCGATAGATTGAGGCTGTCGTGGGATGTTGTATGTCGTGATAGATAGTGTCTGTCGTGCTAGACTAAGAAGATGACAATTTTTTAGAACTTTTTAGTGATTTGAAGTGCTCTCATGTAGTGCTCTTATGGTGCAAGTTATCGTGTAGTATATGCCATGAGCTTTCGGACAAGCCATAAAGCTCAAAAAACGGATTTCATATGAAAAAGTTATGACAGTTCAGGGTTTAGGAGATTAACGGACAAACAGATCCTTTCAAGAGTTTAGTGTATTTTTCTAAGGCTTTTGTAAGTGTAGGAGTAATTGAGTATGCAAATATGCCCAAAATTTAGCCTAAACTTCCAAAAGTTTACCCCTTTATTTTTTTGCTGAAAATTTCTATCTATCGCGATAGACGGTGTCTGTCGCGATAGACATTGACTGTCGCATGGGCCTGTCTGTCGCGATAGAGGAGTGTCTGTCGCGATAGACGGGGTCTATCGTGGGTGTCTGTATGTCGCGATAGACGGGTGTCTGTCGTGATAGATGGGGTCTGTCGTCTATCGTTGGCCTCTCTGTCGTGATAGACGGTGTCTGTCGCAATAGATGGCCACTATCGTGGGGTGTTGTCTATCATTTGTCGTGGTCTGTATGTCCCGATAGATTGAGGTTGTCGTTTGTCGTGCCTTTTGGTCTATCACGATAGACAGTGTCTGTCACCATAGACGGTCTCTATCGTGGATCTTTGTCTGTCGCTCCAAAAATTTACCCATTTATTTTTTTGCCAAAAATGCCTATCTATGACGATAAACTGTGTCTGTCGCGATAGACATTGACTGTAGTGTGGGCCTGTCTGTCGCGATAAACGGTGATTGTCGCGATAGAGGAGTGTCAGTCGCGATAGATGAGGTCTATCGTGGGTGTCTGTCTGTCGCGATAGATGGGTGTCTGTCGTGATAGACGGTGTGTGTCCCGATAGAGGAGTGTCTGTTGCGATAGACAGGGTCTATCGTGGGTGTCTGTCTGTCGCAATGGACGGGTGTCTATCGCGATAGATGGGGTCTGTCGTCTATCATGGACCTCTCTGTCGTGATAGGCAGTGTCTGTCGCGATAGACGGCCTCTATCGTGGGGTGCTGTCTGTCGTTTATCGTGGTCTGTCTGTCGCGATAGATTGCGGTTGTCGTTTGTCATGCCTTTTAGTCTATCGCGATAGATGGTATCTATCGCGATAGACGGTCTCTATCATGGATCTCTGTTTATCACAATAGACGGGTGTCTATCATGATGGACAGGGTCTATTGTCTGTCGTGGTCTGTCTATCGTTATAGACGGTGTCTATCTCGATAGACTGAGCCTATCGTGGGATGCTATATGTCGCGATAGACAGTGTCTGTCGTGATAGATTGAAAAACTGCAAAGTTTTTAAAAGTTTTTACTGATTTGGAGTGCTCTCATGGAGTTCTCTCATGGTGTAGGTTATCGTGTAGTATATGCCACGAGCTTTCACACAAGCCCTAGAGCTCAAAAAACAGATTTCATATGAAAAAGTTTTGACAGTTCAGGGTTTAAGAGGTTAACCAGACAAATAGATCCTTTCAAGAGTTTAGTGTATTTCTCTAAGGCCTCTGTAAGTGTAGGAGTAATTGAGTATGCAAATATGCCCAAAATTTAACCTAAATTTCCAAAAATTTACCCCTTTATTTTTTTGTTCAAAATGTCTATCTATTGCGATAGACAGTGTCTCTCGCGATAGACAGTGACTGTCGCGTGGGCCTGTCCGTCACGATAGATGGTTTCTATCGTGATAGAGGAGTGTTTGTCACGATAGACGGGTGTCTATCGTGATAGACGGAGTCTGTTGTCTGTCGTGGGCCTGTCTGTTACCATTGACGGTGTCTGTCGTGATAGACAACCTTTGTCGTGGGGTGTTGTCTGTCGTCTATCGTGGTTTGTCTATCGTGATAGACTGAGGCTGGCGTTTGTCCTTCCTTTTGGTCTATCACGATAGACCGTATCTCTCGTGATAGATGGTCTCTATCGTGGGTCTCTGTCTATCGCGATAGAGGGGTGTCTGTCACGATAGACGGGGTCTATCGTCTGTCGTGGTCTGTCTATCATGATAGACGGTGTCTATCGCCATAGACTAAGGCTGTCGTGGGATGCTATATGTCACGATAGACAGTTTCTCTCGTGATAGAGTGAAAAAGCATAAATCTTTTAGAACTTTTTAGTGATTTGGAATGCTCTCATGGTGTAGGTTATCGTGTAGTATATGCCACGAGCTTTCCGACAAGCCCTAGACCTCAAAAACGGATTTCATATAAAAAGGTTATGACAGTTCACGGTTTAGGAGTTTAAATAGACAAACAGATCCTTTCAAGAGTTTAGTGTATTTTTCCAAGGCCTTTGTAAGTGTAAGAGTAATTGAGTATGCAAATATGCCTAAAATTTAGCCTAAATTTTCAAAAATTTACCCCTTTATTTTTTTCTTGAAAATGCCTATCTATCGCGATAGACGGTGTCTGTCGCGATAGACACTGACTCTCATGTGGGCTTGTCTGTCCTGATAGACGGTGTGTGTTGCGATAGAGGAGTGTCTGTCGCGATAGACGGGGTCCATCGTGGGTGTCTGTCTGTCACGATAGACGGGTGGCTGTCGCGATAGACGGGTGGCTGTCACAATAGACGGGGTCTGTCGTCTGTCATGGGCCTGTCTGTCGTGATAGACGGTGTCTATCGTGATAGATGGCCTCTATCGTGGGCTGCTGTCTGTCGTTTGTCATGGTCTGTCTGTCGCGATAGACTGAGGTTGTCGTTTATCATGCCTTTTGGTCTATCATGATAGACGGTGTCTATCACGATAGACGGTCTCTATCGCGGGTCTCTATCTGTTGCGATAGACGGGTGTCTATCACGATAGACGGGGTCTATCATCAATCATGGTCTGTCTATCGTGATAGACGGTGTCTATCGCGATAGACTGAGGCTATCGTGGGATGATGTCTGTCGCGATAGACAGTGTCTGTCGCGATAGACAGTGTCTGTCGCGATAGACAGTGTCTGTCGCGATAGACTGACAAAACGCAAATTTTTTAGAACTTTTTAGTGATTTGGAGTGCTCTCATGGAGTGCTCTCATGGTGTAGGTTATCATCTAGTATATGCAATGAGCTTTCCGATAAGCACTAGAGCTCAAAAAACGGATTTCATATGAAAAAGTTATGATGGTTTAGGGTTTAGGAGGTTAAACAGACAAACAGATCCTTTCAAGAGTTTAGTGTATTTTTCTAAGGCCTTTGTAAGTGTAAGAGTAATTCAGTATGAAAATATGCCCAAAATTTAGCCTAAATTTCCAAAAATTTACCCCTTTATTTTTTTGCCGAAAACCCCTATCTATCGCAATAGACGGTGTCTATCACGATAGACACTGACTGTCACGTGGCCCTGTCTGTCGCGATAGAGGAGTGTCTGTCGCGATAGACGGGGCCTATCGTGGGTGTCTGTCTGTCGCGATAGATGGGTGTCTCTCGCGATAGATGAGGTCTGTCGTCAGTCGTGGGCCTGTCTGTGGTTATAGATGGTGTCTGTCCCGATAGGCGACCTCTATCGTGAGATGCTATCTCTCGTCTATCGTCGTTTGTCTGTCGCGATAGACTGAGGTTGTCGTTTGTCGTGCCTTTTGGTCTATCGCGATAGACGATGTCTGTTGTGATAAATGGTCTCTATCGTGGGTCTTTGTCTATCCCAATAGATGGGATCTATCAAGATAGACGGGGTCTATCGTCTATTGTGGTCTGTGTATCGTGATATGCCCAAAATTTAGCAAAAATTTCCAAAAGTTTACCCCTTCATTTTTTTGTCAAAAATGCCTATCTATCGGGATAGACGGTGTCTGTCGCAATAGACACAGACTATCGCGTGGGCGTGTCTCTCAGGGTAGACGGTGTCTGTCGCGATAGAGGAGTGTCTGTCGTGATGGACGGGGTCTATCGTGGGTGTCTGTCTATTGCGATAGGCGGGTGTGTGTCGCTATAGACGGGGTCTGTCATCTGTCGTGGGCCTCTTTGTCATGATAGACGGTGTCTATCATGATAGACGGCCTCTATCGTGGGGTGCTATCTGTCGTTTGTCGTGGTCTGTCTGTCGTGATAGATTGAGGTTGTCGTTTGTCGTGCCTTTTGCTCTATCGTGATAGACGGTGTATGTCGCAATAGATGGTGTCTGTCGCGATAGACGGTCTCTATCATGGGTCTCTATCTGTCGCGATAGACGGGTGTCTATCACGATAGACGACGTCTGTCGTTTGTCGTGGTCTGTGTATCGTGGTCTATTGCGATAGACAGTGTCTGTCGCGATACACGGTCTCTATCGTGGATCTCTTTCTGTCGCGATAGACGGGTGTCTGTCACGATAGACGAGGTCTATTGTCTGTCACGGTCTCTCTATCGTGATAGACGGTGTTGTTCGTGATAGACTGAGGCTGTCATAGGATGTTGTCTGTTGCGATAGACAGTGTCTGTCGTGATAGACTAAAAAAAATGCAAATTTTTAAGAACTTTTTAGTGATTTGAAGTGCTCTCATGGTGTGGGTTATCGTGTAGTATATGCCACGAGCTTTCCGACAAGCCCTAGAGCCCAAAAAGCGGATTTCATATGAAAAATTTATGACAGTTCAGGGTTTAGGAGGTTAAACACACAAACAGATCCTTTCAAAAGTTTAGTGTATTTTTCTAACGCCTTTGTAAGTGTAGGAGTAATTGAGTATGCAAATATGTCCAAAATTTAGCCTAAATCTCCAAAAATTTACCCCTTTATTTTTTTCTCGAAAATGCCTATCTATCGCGATAGATGGTGTCTGTCGCGATAGACAATGACTATCGCGTGGGCCTGTCTGTCACGATAGATGGTGTCTGTCGCAATAGAGGAGTGTGTGTCGCGATAGACGGGGTCTAGTGTGGGTGTCTGTGTGTCGCGATAGATGGGTGTCTGTCATGATACACGGGGTCTGTCGTCTGTCAAGGGCCTCTCTGTCATGATAGACGGTGTCTGTCGCAATAGACGGCTCTATCGTGGGGTGATGTCTATCGTTTGTCATGGTCTGTCTGTCGTGATAGACTGAGGTTGTCGTTTGTCGTGCCTTTTGGTCTATCGTGATAGATGGTATCTGTCGCGATAGACGGTCTCTATCGTGGGTCTCTGTCTGTCGGGATAGAGGGGTGTACGATAGATGGGGTCTATCGTCTGTCGGGGTCTGTCTATCATGATAGACGGTGTCTATTGCCATAGACTGAGGCTGTCATGGGATGCTATATGTCGCGATAGACAGTTTCTCTTGTGATAGACTGAAAAAGCGCAAATTTTTTAGAACTTTTTAGTGATTTGAAGTGCTCTCATGGTGTAGGTTATTGTGTAGTATATGCCACGAGCTTTCCGACAAGCCCTAGACCTCTATCATGGGGTGTTGTCTATCATTTATCATGGTCTGTCTATCATGATAGACGGTGTCTATCGCCATAGACAGAGGCTGTCGTGGGATGCTATATGTCGCGATAGACAGTTTCTCTTGTGATAGACTGAAAAAGCGCAAATTTTTTAGAACTTTTTAGTGATTTGGAGTGCTCTCATGGTGTAGTTTATCGTGTAGTATATGCCACGAGCTTTCCGACAAGCCCTAGACCTCAAAAAACGGATTTCATATGAAAAGGTTATGACAGTTTACGGTTTAGGAGGTTAAAAAGACAAATAGATCCTTTCAAGAGTTTAGTGTATTTTTCTAAGGCCTTTGTAAGTGTAGGAGTAATTGAGTATGCAAATATGCCCAAAATTTAGCCTAAATTTTCAAAAATTTACCCCTTTATTTTTTTGTCGAAAATGCCTATCTATTGCGATAGACGGTGTCTGTCGCGATAGACACTGACTCTCACGTGGGCCTATATGTCGTGATAGACGCTGTGTGTCACGATAGAGGAGTGTTTATCGCGATAGACGGGGTCCATCGTGGGTGTCTGTCTATCGTGATAGACGGGTTGATATCGCGATAGACAGGGTCTTTCGTCTGTCATGGGCCTGTCTGTCGTGATAAACGGTGTTTGTCGTGATAGACGGCCTCTATCGTGGGGTGTTGTGTGTTGTCTGTCATGGTCTGTCTGTCGTGATAGACTGAGGTTGTCGTTTATCATGCCTTTTGGTCTACCGTGATAGACGGTCTCTATCGTGGGTCTCTATCTGTCGCGATAGAGAGGTGTCTGTCAGAATAGACGGGGTCTATCTTCTGTCATGGTCTGTCTATCGTGATATACGATGTCTATTGTGATAGACTGAGGCTGTCGTGGGATGGTTTCTGTCGCGATAGATAGTGTCTATCGCGATAAACTGACAAAATGAAAATTTTTTAGAACTTTTTAGTTATTTGGAGTGCTCTCCTCGAGTGCTCTCATGGTGTAGGTTATCGTGTAGTATATGCCACGAGCTTTCCGATAAGCAGTAGAGCTCAAAAAACGGATTTCATATGAAAAAGTTATGATAGTTCAGGGTTTAGGAGGTTAAACAGACAAACAGATCCTTTCAAGAGTTTAGTGTATTTTTCTAAGGCCTTTGTAAGTGTAAGAGTAATTGAGTATGCAAATATGACCAAAATTTAGCCTAAATTTCCAAAAATTTACCCCTTTATTTTTTTGCCAAAAATTCCTATCTATCGCGATAGACAGTGTCTGTCGCGATAGACAATGACTGTCCCGTAGGCCTGTCTGTCACGATAGACGGTGTCTGTCGTGATAGAGGAGTGTCTATCTCGATAGACGGGGTGTATCATGGGTGTCTATCTATCGCGATAAACGGGTGTCTATCGCGATGGACTGGGTCTATCGTCTCTCGTTGTCTATCTATCGTGATAGACGGTGTCTATCACGATAGACTGAGGCTGTCGTGGGATGTTGTTTGTCACAATAGACAGTGTCTGTCGCGATAGACTCAAAAAACGCAAATTTTTTAGAACTTTTTAGTGATTTGGAGTACTCTCATGGAGTGCTCTCATGGTGTAGGTTATCATGTAGTATATGCCACGAGCTTTTCGACAATCCCTAGAGCTCAAAAAACGGATTTCATATGAAAAATCTATGAGAGTTCTGGGTTTAGGAGGTTAAACAGACAACTAGGTCCTTTCAAGAGTTTAGTGTATTTTTCTAAGGCCTTTGTAAGTGTAGGAGTAATTGAGTACGCAAATATGCCCAAAATTTAGCCTAAATTTCCAAAAAATTACCCCTTTATTTTCTTGCCAAAAATGCCTGTCTATCGCGATAGACGGTGTCTGTCGCGATAGACACTAATTGTTGGTGGGCCTATCTGTCGCGATAGACGGTGTCTGTCGCGATAGAGGAGTGTCTGTCGCGATAGACGGGGTCTATCGTGGGTGTCTGTCTGTCGCGATAGACGGGTGTCTGTCGCGATAGACAGAGTCTGTCGTCTGTCCTAGGCCTGTCTGTCGTGATAGACGGCATCTGTCGCGAAAGACGGCCTCTATTGTGGGGTGTTGTCTGTAGTCTGTCGTGGTGTGACTGTCACGATAGACTGAGGTTGTCGTTTGTGGTGCCTTTTGGTCTATCACGATAGACGGTGTCTATGGCAATAGACGGTCTCTATCGTGGGTCTCTCTCTGTCGCGATAGATGGGTGTCTGTCACGATAGACGGGGTCTATTGTCTGTCGTGGTCTGTCTATAATTATAGACAGTATCTATCGTGATAGACTGAGGCTGTTGTGGGATGTTCTATGTCGCGATAGACAGTGTCTGTCGCGATAGACTAAAAAAATGCAAATTTTTTAGAACTTTTTAGTGATTTGGAGTGCTCTCATGGAGTGCTCTCACGGTGTAGGTTATCATGTAGTATATGCCACGAGCTTTCCGACAAGCCCTAGAGCTCAAAAAATGGATTTCATATGAAAAATTTATGACAGTTTAGGGTTTAGGACGTTAAACAGACAAACAGATCCTTTCAAGAGTTTAGTGTATGTTTCTAAGGCCTTTGTAAGTGTAGGAGTAATTGAGTATGCAAATATGTCCAAAATTTAGCCTAAATTTCCAAAAATTTACCCCTTTATTTTTTTGCCGAAAATGCCTATCTATCGCGATAAAGGGTGTCTTTCGCGATAGACACTGACTTTAGTGTGGACTTGTCTGTCGCGATATACGGTGTCTGTCACCATAGAAGAGTGTGTGTCGCGATAGACGGGGTCTATCGTGGGTGTGTGTCTGTCGCGATAGACGGGTGTTTGTCGCGATAGACGGGGTCTCTCGTCTGTCGTGGACCTGTCTGTCGTGGACCTGTCTGTCGTGAGAGGCGGTCTCTGTCGTGAGAGGCGGTCTCTGTCGCGATAGACGGCCTGTATCGTGGGGTGTTGTCTCTCATTTGTCGTGGTCTGTCTATCGCGATAGACTGAGGTTATCGTTTGTCTTGCCTTTTGGTCTATCATGATAAGCGGTGTCTAACATGATAGACGGTGTCTAACATGATAGACGGTCTTTATCGTGGGTCTCTATCTGTCGCCATAGACGAGTGTCTGTTACGATAGACGGTTCTATTGTCTGTTGTGGTCTCTCTATCATGATAGATGGTGTCTATCGCGATAGACTAAGCCTGTGGTGGGATGTTGTATGTCGCCATAGACAGTGTCTGTTGTAATAGACTGAAAAAACGCAAAATTTTTAGAACTTTTTAGTGATTTGGAGTGCTCTCATGGTGTAGGTTATCGTGTAGTATATGCCACGAGATTTTCGACAAGCCCTAGAGCTCAAAAAATGGATTTCATATGAAAAAAATATGGCAGTTCAGAGTTTAGGAGGTTAAACAGACAAACAGATCCTTTCATGAGTTTAATGTATTTTTCTAAGGCCTTTGTAAGTGTAGGAGTAATTGAGTATGTAAATATACCCAAAATTTAGCCTAATTTTGCAAAAATTTACCACTTTATTTTTTTGCCAAAAATGCCTATCTATCGCGATAGACGGTGTCTATCGTGATAGACAATGACTGTCCCGTGGGCGTGTCTATCACGATAGACGGTGTCTGTCGCGATAGAGGAGTGTCTATCTCGATACACAGGGTGTATCATGGGTGTCTATCTGTCGCGTTAGACGGGTGTCTATCGCGATAGACGGGTGTCTATCGCGATAGACGGGGTCTGGCGCGGTAGAGTGAGGTTGTCGTTTGTTGTTCCTTTTGGTTTATCACGATAGATGGTATCTGTCGCGATAGACGGTCTCTATCGTGGGTCTTTGTCTGTCGCAATAGACGGGTGTCTGTCACGATAGACGGGGTCTATCGTCTGTCGTGGTCTGTCGATCGTGATAGATGGTGTCTATCGCGATAGACTGAGGGTGTCGTGGGATGTTGTGTGTCGCGATAGACAGTGTGTTTGTTATTGACTTTGGAGTTGTCCTCTCCAATCATGAAGTACAAAAGAATCAACAAATCATCTTTATTTTGTCAATCCTGGGAAAATCCATAAGACCACAGCCCCTTCTAGATGATAGATTCATAGAAATAAGAGATTGATGGCTGGAATTCTGAGAAAATAAAAATGAAGAGGAAATATCTAGGGTTTACATTATCTAGAGCAAATCTTCATCATTTTCTATGATCTTTGTGTCTAATTCATGTTATTTTCTCATCAGAATACAAATATGAAATCAGAATTGGAAAATATCACCTGTATCACAGAGACGAGACAATCGCGATTCTGTACCAGTAGACGATTTTCACATTTCTGCAACATTCTTCAATCCTTCTTCACTCAATACATCAGTAATCATCTCTCTTCATACATCTTACTCAGCATTACACAAATGAAACTCACAAATCTCCATGATAAAGCAAGAAACAAGCTCTCACATCAAAGGAAACACACATAATAAGAGAAAACACGATTTCAGCAGAAACTCTCTCTTCTCTATTGATAGCATGTACAAATGACTAACCAACCTCTCCAAAATAGAGAAAATTGACTTATATACATTTTCAAGTGTCCTCTTTCACACTTGAATTTTGGTCCTTTCCTCTATTATTCTAAAAATATGCTATCTAAGAGTTTCCAAAAATTCTAGAAAAAATACATAAGATTCTATCCTACATAAGGAAGACTCTTCCTTATTTTTACAACAATTGCATAAATATTTCTACAAATTTCTATTATTTTACAATATTTTTCCTTCAAAAAAGGTTTCCAAAAATGCATCTTCCAACATCCTTCCCCTCCTAAGCCTTTCGGCTCCTGACGAAAGATTTTCCTGCTCCTCTGCACTGATCTCTTCTCTTCATTTCTTCTTTCTTTGATATACTTGTGACAGCAAATCATGACTTTTTCTTTCTGTTACATTTAGATTGTTGACCATCTCGAATAAAGCCTTTCTCCACTGTACTGCAGCTTCAGGTTTATCTATGACATCCTTTTTCAAGTACTCTGTGTAAGCAGCTTCATATGCTGTAAGTCTGGACTTGGTAACGACTGATAGGTTTCCAAAAATCTTTGACTCCCTCTCAAAAAATCCATAATCGAAGGCATCCTCAAAAATCTGTAAATAATGGCTACCCAAAAATATAATTCTGCTGTAGTAGGCCATCAGGCAGATCCTATCAGGTGTCTCACTTAGATCAAATAATAAGGCATCTGTAAGAGAATTGAAACCAATGTAATTCAAAACTCTAACATCTGTATCTGTATATGTTTCTATACAAGCTAGAAGTAATCTCATTATTCGTACAAGTAGTATGCAAGCAGGGTCATTGACATCTTTGTATGTAGTTATTACAGACTCAGCACTATTCACCATATAACTCTTGGTAGGCCATGTGCCTGCCTTCGGACCTGCTACTTTCGAGAAATTCATCCACTTTGGTGGAATTTGACCTTCTCTTCTTCTATCCCAAAAAGTTGTCCATTCTCTTCGTCGTGCTACTGGACAATAGGCTGGATTGATCTTTAAATGAAGAGGTGCCTCTTTCCAGATTTTCCTACATTCTTTGTTGGCATCCAACCATTTATTTCTCCACTTAGGGTTGGCTCTCTCAAATAGTTCTTTAGTGACATTGATGTCCTCTTCATACTCAAAGTATTTGTTTGGAGGTAGCCCAACTCTGGCCATCTGGTAGTTCTTTACACTCTCCAAAATCATACAAAATGGTATCCCCAATCCATCTGCTGCCCAGTGATGCTGATCTGGATTGATTCCCTTATTCAATGCGAATGTGACAATTTGTTCTTCGTACTCATCATGCATCTTTCTGATGAACTCCATTCTAGAATCTCTACTTGTCAGCAATTTCTTTACAAAATCCTCTGAATATTCTTCTTCTGATTTTTTGTCTACTGATTCATTGTCATGTTGTACTCCCTCAATATTGTCTACCCCATGTTCTTCTGCATGTGTGGTTTCCACATGTGTCTCTTCCTAGATTTGTCGCTTATTCAACTTCTTCCGCAATTCTTCTATAGTCAACATCAGACTCCCATTCTGTTGTGCCCATAATTCTCTTTCTTTTTTCCACTCATTCCATTCCTTTTCCCTCTTTGTCTGCCACTCATTTCTTTCCTTTTCCATATCCAGGTGTAGCTTATTATAGCCTCTCATAGATGTAGCAGCATGTGTACTAGCCTACCTTTCTAATTCTTTGGCTTCTTTCAATTCTCTTTGTAATTCCTGAATCTCTTTGAGTAATCCTTCCTTTTCTCCCTCTGTCATCTGGACTGTCTGACTTTCCTCCTTCAATTGCCCTTCCTCCAATAGTAGCTTATTGATTTCTTCATTAGCTTTAGTCAAAATCTGATAGGAAGTTTGTAGAGTTCTATATCTCCCCTTAATCGTTCTCAATTCTTTTTCCAATTTATCGTTCTGCTCTGTTAGTTGCATACTCTTCTCTTCCAAGTATTGAATCTTGTTTTGCTTCTGTACTTCCAGCTCTTCCAAAGCAATTATTTTATTGGAAAACTCCTCATTCTTCTCTTGCACCTTCCTTAGTTGCTCTGCCATATGCTCCTTTTCCCTTTTATGCTCTTTAATAATCATACTGCCTTTTTCAAATTCCGACTCTGCTACCATCCCTGAAATGATCATATTTCGGCTTAAGGGTCTGAACTGTTCAATATTATTCATAATGAGTTGACATGCTGATCTAATACTCTTTGGGATTCTTTCCAGTCCTCCTTCTATTGCTATTTGTTTGGTTTCTAGCTGTTTGTCCTCTTTGCATTCACTCTCCTCTTCCTCTTCTCCCTCATATTCTATAATTTTGGCCTTATTTTCTTCATGGCTTGGCTGAGTGTCCAATGTTTCTAAATCTACCATGTCTTCTTGAACACCTGAACTCTTTTGCTCCAAAACATCTGAGATTAGTTTTATTTCTTGTACCTTTTCTTTCTCCAACACCTGTTGAGTTTCTTCAGAAAGATATCCTTCCTTGTTTGCATCTCCTTTTCATGGCTTAGAGTTTCCTAGACCAAATTGTATTCAGTTTCTTCACCAAAATTTCCCTGACATTCACCTGCTTGTTCCTCCTGTCTCTCCTTTTCCTGTGCTAAAACTGTTTCAGCTATTTCTAAATTTTTGACCTGATCATTGCCTCTATCTTCTTTATATCCTTCCTCCTGTTCATCAATGTCCATGATGTCTGCTCCTTCCTCTTGTTCTTGATCATCCTTGGATGTAAATTCCTCACTACTTTTTATATCATGTAATACATCCTTTATACTTTGAATGATCTCTTCTTCCACAACTCTCCCTGTGACCTTTGGAGCACTCTTTCCCATTTCTATCTTCTTTATTTCTTGATCCTTATTCACATCCTTCTGTTCTTTAAATGAACTATTCTGTATCTCCTTTGTCAACTCTTCTAGCTTTTCATCCAATTTGAAGTGTGTTGGTTTTGTCCATATGGGTTTTATTCCTGTATGCACCCACCCATAACTGACTTCTCTTATTTCACTTGCTTGTTCTATCATTACTGCTTTTCCCTTCATTATCCTTCTTTCATCTTCCAGACTGAGCTGTTTTTCTGCCTGTTCCTGAATTGGTTCCTCCTGAGACTTCTTCTTCAATTCCTCAGGTGTCTTTTGTTTCTCAGAGGTCTGTATGATGACATTAGGAGTATTTGGTATTGATAAATTTAAACTCTTTAACAGGAAACTCTCAATATCACTCTCAGAATCAGATGAGAAGTGTGAAGGTCCTCCTTTTTCTGGTTCTGTGGGTCTTGATACTTCTTCCACAATGGATGGCTTCTGTGTTTCTTCCATGACTACTTCCTCCCTCTCTTTGATAACAGTTTCAGCTATGGATTTACCCTTTCCCTTCTTGGTCAATTTCTTCTTTTGTACTGGTTTCCTTGGAACCTTCTTTTTTACCACAACAGTGGTTCTGGTTTCTGGAGGTCCTTGTAATTCCTTAAAATAGGCCAACAACTCCACTTCTTTCCTGACAAACACCTCCTCAGTTTCCGCTGTCATCATTTGATCATGGAGTGCTTCATAGTGCTCCACCTCCTCCTAAACCCAGTCTGTAGCTTTGCATGAATAGTCTTCCAGCATTTTCTGGTATTGTGCTTCATACATAACTCTCTTGTTATTCCCTTGGGTTAGATAGGTGTATAATTGCTCTTTGCTTGTTTGGGGTGGATGTGGTTCACTAGAGGCTTGAACCTGCTTCTGTGCCTCCTCATGTTCCTCTTTTGTGGCTTCCTCCATTTCTAGTTCCACCTTCCTTGGGTCCAACCTTCTTTTCTTTACAGAAATTACTTCCTCAGATATCATCTTCCTTTTCATACCTGTTCCCCTCATGCGGGTTTGTCCTTCTGTTTCTCTTTCAGTCATTTTCCTTGGAGGACTCTTGATTCCAGCCATAAGATTCCTGAAATACTGTGCTTTTGGAGCCAATTTCAGTTGATCTTCCATCCCTGGAACATGATAAATGATTCTTGTTAAGAACTGGGCCCCATTCATGAACTTCTTCTATTCCCAGTGTTTTGCTACTTCCCTTAGCTGTTCATGGATGTATGGTGAGACATCCATTACTCCAAAAGGTTTGGTTCTCTCCTTGTTGTTGAGCATCAATAATGTCACTGACTTATGTGGTATTGTGTATCTTGGTAGTTTTGGAAAACAAAAATATTGTAAAAACATCCTTACAGCATATTCCTCATTCTCCCTTCCTTTGAAATCAGTGAATTTTACATATCCTGTGTAAGTTTCCTTATTCTTTTTGACGAAACTCGGGTCAAGTTTGGTTCCCATTGTGTAGAATTGCAGTGCTGCTCTGATATGTTCTCCCTTGATGGTGATACCTACTTCCTGGTTATCCTTGTTTTTGACTTTGCATCTGAAATAGGCATCATTCCCTCTTCCTATTTCTGTCAAACTGTTCATTACTTGTGATACTCTCTCGAAATCAATGAAAAAGATGGGCTCCTCCAATATTCTGTGCAGCCCTACTGCCTTCCATCTTTTCATATTGACAGCCACTCTTTGGAACCTGTAGAACTCTTGGCACAACATTGTATACTTGTATCCTCCTACTCCCACTGTAAATATGTGTTGGCCAATGATGTTTAGGGTCTCCTTAAGTTCCTTCACCACCTTCTCAGCTTCTGGAATTTTTGCTTCTTCATCTGATTCTAAGTCTACCTGTTCCTCAGCTGCATCACTATCCAGGAACCAGTGTCCTCTTGATAGCACAATTGATTCTGCCTTGAAGTCATGAATTGGCAACTCCTTTGTATTCACCATTTTCTGAGGAAAATAAAATACACAAAAAAAACTCTACCCACATAAGTCACAAAAATCAAGAAAAATTAATGTTTTCTTTTGGAATATTCTTGCCATGAAAATAAAGAAAGAAAGTCTTCCAAATAAATTTTGCTTCTTCAAAAGACTCAATTAAAGTGATCATTACAGGTGTAGCAAGATGTCTAATGTGCTTGAAGAAAGAAATGATGGAAACAATGATTAATGAAAAAACAACTTCAGAAAAATAGAAATCAAAAGATGATCATAGAAAATTGAAACAAAATAATACAAATTTTCCATAATAATTTACTTTCCTCCTCCCTATATCTTGCTTTGTGCTTTATAAATTTAAAAACAAAATAAAATACACACTGTGTCCAATTTTTCTTAACCCATTTGTTCTCTTTTTTTTTTTTTTTTTTTTTTGCTCTGTCCTCCTTTTCTTCCCCTCCTAATTCTCTTTTAAGGGAAAAAGGTTTAAAAGAAAATACTTTTGTCATCCTTCTCTCTTTTTTTTTTTTTAAATATTTTGTTCCAAAATTCTGAAGATAGGTCAAATGTGGATGATCTTTCTGCCATTGACATAATTCTGATTTTTTTACCCAATAATGTTTAACTGCAATTGTCCTTATGTCATCCAAACATCCATGCTTCCCAGACCAACATTTTGTAGCATTTTTTGGTCTCCATACCCATTTTGCTCTAACTTCCTGTTTTAATGAGTAATATCGGTGTATGCCTTCTTTCCATGTCCCTCTTGTTCTGATTTGTTGATGTTTCAAATTAGGCAATAAGTGTCTTCCTCGTTTTGTCTCACCATTCTTCTTTACTCCTGAATTCTCTTGCTGGTTTTGATTGTAAGAAGCTTGATCATTTTGTAGTGGCAATATGTCCCTGTCCTTCATTGAGAAAGTAAATCCTTCCATATCTGGGTCATGAACATCTAGATGAACTTCCTGTTTTTCATTACTCAGAAAAAACATTACAAATTTTTTGTCATTTATGGTCAAACTGAGCTTCATTTTTTCAAAGTTCAAAATAACTTTACCTTGTTTGAGCCAGGGTTGTCCCAAAATCAAATTTTCAGTCATCAAATGATCTGGCCACTCTTCACAATCTATCTTCATATATTCATTATTAAATTTAACTTTAATAACAAGTGAAGACAAACTCTGAATCATTTCTCCTTCTAATGTTTTAATCAACATTCTGCTTTTATTCCTCTTTATGCTAACTTTATTTACCAAGGCTGAACTGATCAAGTTCACTTGAGCTCCTGAATCTACCAAAACCCTTATGTTTTCATTTTGATGATCCATTTCTATCACAGGCAAATGTTCTCTTTGTTTTAGAGTGCTTTCACATAAACACACCTCCTTAAGTTCTTTCATTTTTCTTATTCTCTCCTTTGCTTGTTGTTGAGCCTCCTTTCTGATGTTTTCTTCTTCTTTTTTCCTATTTTGAGCCTTTTGCAGTCTTCTCCATTCATGAGTAGTTAATGGACACTCATACCTCTTAACTCTACATCCACTTATAAAATTTGGCATGATTTCTCCATCAATGTTAGCTAATTGAATGGCTCCACTCTTGCTTATCTTATGTATGATGTATGGCCCATGACCTTTCTTCTGAAATTTTTTCTGATGCTCCTTGACTGTGTATGCCAGAACCAAGTCTCCTTCTTGGAGATCTTTTTCTTTTATATGCACATCATGGTAGGCTTTTTGTCTTCTCTTGTCTGTATATATACTCATTACTGCTTGAAGTCGAGAAGCTCCCAGTTTTTCTAAATCTATGACCCTCTCAGATAGTTCATGTCCTGTCCAATTGTATTGACTACCCACTTTTAATGTTGGAATAAGAAATTCCATGGGTAAAACTGCATTTTGTCCATATACCAAATTGAAGGGAGTAGTCCCTAAAGCAGTTTTGTATGCCACTCTATAAGCCCAGAGAACATGATTAAGTTGAGAATCCCAATCATTTCTGTTTGTGTTGACTAATTTGGACAATACAGTGCAAATTACTTTATTAGTACTTTCTGCTAACCCATTAGCTTGTGGGTGATATGGGGCTGACTTATTATGACGAATCATGAAATATTTGGTCATGTTTTCTATGATCTGGTTCAAAAAATGAGTTCCCCTATCACTTACTAATTCAATTGGAAGTCCAAATCTAGTAATAATATTTTCATACAAAAATTTAGCAGTTGTATGAGCATCATTTCTTTTAGTGGCTTTGGCCTCAGCCCATTTTGTCAAATAATCAGTAGCCACTAATATGTATTCTGCATGAGTTTGTCTAGCTGGAGGATGTATAGGTCCAATAAAGTCCAATCCCCATTTGCTAAAAGCTCTGGCTGAAATTAATGGGATTAATGGCATGTTATCTCTTTTATTTGGTTGACTCACTCTTTGACAGATGTCACATCTTTTTACATAAGTTCTTGCATCAAGAAATAGAGTTGGCCACCAAAAGCCAGAATACAAAATGAGTTTGGTTGTTCTATCACTAGAAAAGTGTCCTCCTGCCACTCCACAGTGTGCCATTTCCAACATCTCCAAATACTTCTTTTTAGGAACACATATTCTTAAATAACCATCCATTCCTTTTTTGTATAATTGTTCTCCTATGAGTTGATATTCTTCAGAGATTTCTTGTAAATTTCTTGAATCTGTACCAGCTATAAGTTGCTTCCCTTTCTCCTTTTTCTTTAATTCTTCAACAATGTTCTCACTCCATTCAGGGTTTTTGTTAAACCAATATAGGGTTATTAATTCTGAATTCTGCAAATCTTGACATTCTTGACATTTAGCAACATATCTTTCCACATCTTGAATTTTATTTGGCCAGTGTACTCCCATCCTAGCAAGATTGCTTAAAGTGACTATTTTGGAAGCATGAGTACATGGGTTCCAGCAATGAGCTCTTCTTACATATTCATGTTGCTCCTCTTCTAGAGTACAGTATTCCAGTATACCTGACTGATTGAGGTGATACAAATGCCCGGCTAGCAAATTCCTGCTTTGTAACACCAAATGTGTGTTATTTGCTAATGATCTACAAGGTCCCATGGTTAACAAAGGAACTAATGATATGGTCCATTCAGGAACACTTTCTACTTTGAACAGGTATGTATCTGGCAGGTCATCCTCTAAGGGTGAACTAGGTTCTTTGGACTGAATTCTAGACAAATGATCTACTCTTAAGTGTGTTTTGCCTTGTCTAACCACCACCTCAAATTCAAATTCCATTAGTAAAAGAAACCATCTAACTATTCTTCCTGTATGACATGGTTTATTTACTAATAAAGTAGAGCTTGGTGATCCACAAAGAATTTAAACTTGTTGGCCAATAGGTAATGTCTGTATTTTTTAATAGCAAATATCATTCCCAACCCTTCTCTCTCAGTGGTTGTATAGTTCTTTTCTGCAATGTTCAATTGTCTACTAGCATATGCTACTGGGAAATCTAATTTACTTCCTTCTATAGGTTGTGCCAACACACATCCCAAAGCATAGTTTGAAGCATCTACATGCACATAAAATATTTTATCCCACTGAGGTGTTTTTAGAATTGGGGCTGTCACCAAACAAGTTTTCAATGTTTCAAAGGCTTGGTCACATTCTTTATTCCACTCAAACTTTGTGATGAGGGCATGTAAGGGTTTAGCTATATCAGCAAATTTGTGAACAAATTTCCTATAGTACCCACAATGTCCCATAAAAGTTTGGAGTTCCTTCACATTTGTAGGTCTTGGAAGCTCTATTATAGCTTTTATCTTCTTCTCATCAGTAGAAATTCCATTTTTTGAAACTATGTGACCCAACATTCTTCCTTGTCTTACAAAGAATACACACTTTTCAGGATTTAAGCATACTCTGTATGTCCTGCATTTCCTGAATATTCTTTCTAAATCTTGTAAATGATCCTGTCTTTTTAAAGAGAAAGTGCACAGATCATCTACATAGATTTCCATCACATTTATCAGGAATTCTTTGAAGATATGACACATCAATCTTTGAAAAGTTGTTGGGGCATTGGTCAATCCTAAGGGCATAACCCTAAAAGCATAAATCCCCCATTCTGTAGAAAAGGCAGTCTTATGTTGGTCCTCTAAGGCTATAGGTACTTGATTGTATCCTGAGAAACCATCTAGAAAGCTATAAACTTCCTTTCCTGCAACTCTTTCAAGAAGATGATCTGTTATTGGCAATGGATAACTATCCCTTATAGTTGCTGCATTCACTTTTTTCAAGTTAATGCATACCCTAAGTTTTCCATTCTTTTTTGGTACCACAACTATAGGTGATATCCATTCAGTATACTTAATTGCATAAATGAAGTTAGCAGCCAACAACTTGTCAATTTCTTCCTTTATCTTGGCAGAGTATTTATCATTGAATGTATAATGTCTCTGTTTTCTAGGTTTTGCATCTGAAGTCATAGGAATTTTGTGCTCACAGATTTTTGGATCAATTCCTTTTAAATCTTTATAACTGTAAGCAAATACATCCCTATAATTCTTTGCTAGGTTCTTTAGTGCTTCCTCTTCCTCTATGGTCATATCATCAGCTATTACAATATGTCTTTCCTCTCCTTCTTCCTGAGTAATCATGATCTTTTTAGTTTGTTCTTCATTATCATAAGCTTCTCCTTTCTTTTTTTCTCTCTTTGGTTTCATTTTTAGAAGTAGTCTGTCTTCTACTTCATAGGTTTTAAAATTTTCTGGTACATCAAAGTATTGATCCTTGTTTATTTCCTTCTCTTTCTTCTCAATTTCTTGTTCCTTTTCCATTTCTATGTGTTTATGTTCCTTGTATTTGCCTGAGATTTTATCTTTGATTGCATCTTCAGCTTTTACTATCTCCAAATATTTTGTTTTTCCTTTTTTCAATACCATTTCTGAATCTTGATCCTCCTCTGTTTTTGATACACTTATCATGTTTATACTAATGTGAAAAATATCAAACCCTTCTTCATTTTGAAATTCCACTCCTACATACTCCTCACTGGCTATGTCCATGGTAGCCAAAATTTGGTTCCAGCCGTAGGGCTCAAACTCTTCATCCTTAAATTGTTGTGGCATATAACTTTCATCTTGCACTTTTTTTTCCTTTTTCTTCTTGATTTTGATGTATTTTGTACCATTCTTGAGGAGATATATCACAGTAGTGCCCATTTCTTAAGTTCACTCTTGTTATTCTTCCTTTGCTTTGGAGATATAAACAATCATTACCCCAATCCTACACAATTTGCATTTGTCTCATGAAAGGCCTTCCTAGGATGATTTCATATGAAGTGGATTGTGGAAATTCTACTATGGCAAAAGTATGTTCTATTTCTGTTCCACATATGTCCACAATTACTTTTTCCCAAATACCTAGGGGTTTTTCTATATGCCCATCTGCAAGTTGCAATCTCATCTTAGTGGGTAGTAATTCATTGCTTCCCCATTTCTCCCAAGTTTGTTTAGTCATTATGGCCACTCCTGATCCACTGTCCAAAATGGCTTTAGCAAAGTTTTTTCCATATTGTATTTTTAGGGTTGAATTTCCTTCTTCCCCTTCACAATACCCTCCTATTTTATCAATAGGAATATACCATAATTCCTCTAATTCTTGTAATGGTGAATGAAGGTTTCCAGGTATTGTTTCCCCTTTGTTCATTTTGTTTTGTAAGTGAGGATTTTGTTTCAACAGTTCTTCCCATGTTGTGTGACATGTAATGCTACATTGTTCATCTATAATCATCTAGAATGTAATTTGTGGATTTTATTTTTTGTTAGCATTTTCCCTGGTTTTCGTTTTCTCAAGTTGTTCAACTGTTCTCTACGAGCTACCTCCTTCCCCCATTCTGAGTTGTACTTCTTGAATGATTTGTTTGCACTTTTGCATCCTTTCATGCTCTAACTCTGGCATGGGATAGGCCACTGCATGATCTGTAAGACTTGGTCCTTCTTGAATCCTTCCCTTATATGCTTTGATTAGGGTGTCTAGACTCTGAGAACTTCCTATTTCAGACTGATTTTGTGTCTTTTGAGGAGAAGTACTTTTTGACTGATCCTGATTGTCTTCTTCCAAATTTTTGCCCATCCTTCTCTTCTTTTCCCATTTGCCTTTTTGTCTATTTCTCTTCACCTTTGAGGCTGAACCTTCATTTTGTTCCTTAATTGTTCCTTGTTGCTTGGCTTGAGCTCTTGTTATAATATTTATTCCAACTTGGTCATTTTCACTCAATTCTTCCTGTTCCATAATGTTAACTGTTTTTAAAGGTATGTTATTAGGTGTGTTCTGTTGTTTTTGGGGATTCTTTGGGCAATCTTTTATCAAATGTTCTCTGCCACAATCCTTACAGTAAGCTCCCTCTATTCTCAATGTAGGAGGTTGCGGACAGTCTCTAATGAAATGCTCTCCCCCACACCTATAACAAGTTATCTTTGGTCCCCCTTTGAATTGAGGTTTTTGGTTGGCCATGTAATTGTTGGTAATATACATGAATGTTGCTGTGTCCATTTCAATTTTCCCATTTCCCAAGTCTAGGGCTTTTAACTCAGGTTCTCTTATTTCATATTCTTCCCAATCTTCTTGATATCCCTCACTCCATTGATATTACCCCTTATATGGTGATCTTAGTCTTGAATTCCCCTCCTCTATTGGTGTATACTTGATTGGTACCACATTAGTTGGTATAGGAGGTTGTTGTCCAAGCACAGGTCTTGGTTGTTCAGTATAGCCTGATTCCCTTTGAGCCATATAATCTCTTTCCTTGATGGGTTGTTTGTTATAGAAGCATTCCTCCCTGGTATGGTTTGTCCATTTTCTCTCTAGTGTAGAGTACTTAAGTGTCTTCCTATCTTGTAAGTGTGGTGGCTTCTAATATGGGCATTGTTGTGCCAGATGATTTTCTCCACAAATGTAACATTTTTTATTTTTGTCTATCCTAGAGTATATCAGATGAGTTTTAGTGCTTACCTCTAGGGCTTTAGCAATAGCCTGAGCCAACTCTTCTGCTGGAGGAATTTTGTCTTCATATGATCTAGGTTGATCAAATGCTAACAGATCTTGACCTCTGTTGTCCTCCAAATCTATTGCTTCCTTTACACAGGCTGCTAAATCAGGACATCTTCTATAATACACTAGGGTTCTTAGTTGGGCACTTCTCAAACCCTCAATGAATAAGGATACTTGTTTTGCCATGGAAGGTACTTCCTCTCTTGGGCATCTATCAATGTATTGTTTAAATCTTCTGGATGCTTCTCTAACATTTTCATCCTTTTGTTGCTTGAAACTATGTATCAATGTGGCTGTACTATGTTTTATCCCGGTCTTAGAGAATTCCCCAATGAAGGCTTCTAAGAAAGATTCAATATCCTGGTACATTTCCTTTCTCAAAGGAATGAACCAAGATAAGGCTGGTCCTGTTAGGGTTAAACCAAATGCCTCAAATTGTACTTTGTAATCTTCTACCTCTTCAGCTCTAATCAATTGCCTAAATTCTGCAGCATGAGCATGAGGATCTGAATATCCCTCATATTGGTTCTTCATACATTTGGCAACTTGGTATGGTCTAAGCATTCTACCCTGAGGCTGCCAATGGGATCTTCTTCTGAGTGGGAAGTCATTATATCCTTCTGGTTCCTTGTCAAAGGGATTTGGGGAAATCTGTGTCCTCCTCCCATGTTGTTGTTCATTACCAGTATAGTTTTCATTTGGCCTAGGTAAATTTATCTGTTCCATGTTATGTTCCCAAGGTCCTTTGTCAGTACATTGCCCTAGATCATTTGAATTTTCTGGGTCTTGAGAGAATATGTACACACATCCTTGCCTATCTTCATATCTCCCATCTTTGAATTGAGCTACAGGGGTTATATTAAGGGGAACTTCTAAATTTCTCAATCTAATGAGGAATTTATGCATTCCATCCTGGTATACATAGGTTCCAAACCTATTTGTATACATATACTTGAGGATGTTTCTAAAATCCCCAATTTCCATAGGCTCATTTGTTCCATTTATGTTTTCCATGTTGTTTTCTTGCCCTAAACTTCTTTCTTGCCCTTTGCCTTTTACTGTTTCTGTCTCCTTCCTTGTTAGGTCTTGTTTAGAAAGTTTGTTTCCATATCTAAGTATCATTCACTTAATTTTCTCAATCTCAAACTCAACAGAGTGTTTGTCACAATTTCCTAACTAAGGTATTACTTTTTCCACAATTTTCTGACTATATTTGTGTTTTTTTCACGATTTTCTGACTATTTTTGTATTTTTCACGATTTTGTGATTATTTTTTGTATTTTTCACGATTCTCTGACTATTTTTGTATTTTTCATGATTTTGTGATCAGAATCGTGTTCCCTACGATTTTCTGCCTAAAGTATTGATTTTCCACGATTTTATGATCAGAATCGTGTTTTCTGATTATCTTTATGTTTTTCACGATTTTATGATTATAATCGTGTTTGTCACGATTTTATGATCAGAATCATGTTTTCCAAAATTTTGTGATTATTTCTGTGTTTTTTCATGATTTTGAATGAAAATCGTGTTTTTCACGATTCTGAGTGAAAATCATGTTTTTCACGATTTTGAGTGAAAATCGTGTTTTTTCACGATTTTGAGTGAAAATCGTGTTTTTCACAATTTTGTGATCAAAATCGTGTTTTTCACGATTCTGGGTGAAAATCGTGTTTTTCACGATTTTGTGATGAAAATCGTGTTTTCCACGATTTTGAGTGAAAATCGTGTTTTTCACGATTTTGAGTGAAAATCGTGTTTTTCACGATTTTGGGTGAAAATCGTGTTTTTTCACGATTTTGGGTGAAAATCGTGTTTTTCACGATTTTGTGATGAAAATCGTGTTTTCCACGATTTTGAGTGAAAATCGTGTTTTTCACGATTTTGAGTGAAAATCGTGTTTTTCCACGATTTTGAGTGAAAATCGTGTTTTTCACGATTTTGTGATCAAAATCGTGTTTTTCACGATTCTGGGTGAAAATCGTGTTTTTCACGATTTTGTGATGAAAATCGTGTTTTCCACGATTTTGAGTGAAAATCGTGTTTTTCACGATTTTGAGTGAAAATCGTGTTTTTCACGATTTTGTGATCAAAATCGTGTTTTTCAGGATTCTGGGTGAAAATCGTGTTTTTCACGATTTTGTGATGAAAATCGTGTTTTCCACGATTTTGAGTGAAAATCGTGTTTTTCACGATTTTGTGATCAAAATCGTGTTTTTTCACGATTTTGTTCCCAGACAATCGTGATTGCTCACAGATTGTTAATAACACGATTTTCTTATGAAAATCGCATCTATTGCGATAGACGGTCTCTATCGTGGGGTGTTGTCTATCATCTGTCGTGGTCTCTCTATCGTGATAGACTGACGTTCTCGTTTGTCGTGCCTTTTGGGTCTATCGCGATAGAGAGTGTCTGTCGCGATAGACGGTCTCTATCATGGGTCTCTGTGTGTCGCAATAGATGGGTGTCTGTCATGATAGACGGGTTCTATCCTCTATCGTCTGTTGTGGTCTGTCTATCATGATAGATGGTGTCTATCGCGATAGACTGAGGCTGTCGTGGGATGTTGTATGTCGCGATAGATAGTGTCTGTCACGCTAGATAGTGTCTGTCACACTAGACTAAGAAGATGACAATTTTTTAGAACTTTTTAGTGATTTGAAGTGCTCTCATGGAGTGCTCTTATGATGCAAGTTATCGTGTAGTATATGCCAAGATCTTTCGGACAAGCCATAGAGCTCAAAAAACGGACTTCATATGAAAAAGTTATGACAGTTCAGGGTTTAGGAGGTTAACGGACAAACAGATCCTTTCAAGAGTTTAGTGTATTTTTCTAAGGCTTTTGTAAGTGTAGGAGTAATTGAGTATGCAAATATGCATAAAATTTAGCCTAAATTTCCAAAAGTTTACCCCTTTATTTTTTTGCCGAAAATGTCTATCTATCGCGATAGACGGTGTCTATCGCGATAGACATTGACTGTCGCATGGGCCTGTTTGTCGCGATAGAGGAGTGTCTGTCGCGATAGACGGGGTCTATCGTGGGTGTCTGTACGTCGCGATAGACGGGTGTCTGTCGTGATAGATGGGGTCTGTCGTGTATCGTGGGCCTCTCTGTCGTGATAGACGGTGTCTGTCGCAACAGACGGCCACTATCGTGTGGTGTTGTCTATCATTTGTTGTGGTCTGTATGTCACGATAGATTGAGGTTGTCGTTTGTCGTGCCTTTTGGTCTATCACGATAGACAGTGTCTGTCGCAATAGACGGTCTCTATCATGGGTCTTTGTCTGTCGCTCCAAAAATTTACCCATTTATTTTTTTGCCGAAAATGCCTATCTATGACGATAAATTGTGTCTGTCACGATAGAGAAGTGTCTATCATCTATCCTCTGTCGTGGTCTATCTATCATGATAGATGGTGTCTATCGCGATAGACTGAGGCTGTCGTGGGATGTTGTTTGTCTTGATAGACAGTGTCTGTCGCGATAGACTAAGAAGATGACAATTTTTTAGAACTTTTTAGTGATTTGAAGTGCTCTGATGGAGTGCTCTTATGGTGTAGGTTATCGTGTAGTATATGCCATGAGCTTTCGGACAAGCCATAGAGCTTAAAAAACGGATTTCGTATGAAAAAGTAATGACAGTTCAGGGTTTAGGACGTTAAACAGACAAACAGATCCTTTCAAGAGTTTAGTGTATTTTTCTAAGGCCTTTATAAGTGTAGGAGTCGTGGGCCTGTGTGTGGTGATAGACGGTGTCTGTCCCGATAGGCGGCCTCTATCGTGAGATGCTGTCTGTCGTCTATCGTGGTCTGTCTGTCGCAATAGACTGAGGTTGTTGTTTGTCGTGTCTTTTGGTCTATCGCGATAGACGGTGTCTGTTGCGATAAACGGTCTCTATCGTGGGTCTCTTTCTATCCTGATAGATGGGTGTCTATCACGATAGACGGGGTCTATCGTCTATCGTGGTCTGTGTATCGTGATATGCCCAAAATTTAGCCAAAATTTCCAAAAGTTTACCCTTTCATTTTTTTGCCGAAAGTTCCTATCTATCACGATAGACGGTGTCTGTCGCGATAGACACTAACTGTCACGTGGGCCTGTCTGTGAGGATAGACAGTGTCTCTCGCGATAGAGGAGTGTCTATGGCGATGGACGGGGTCTATCGTGGATGTCTGTCTGTCGCGATAGACGGGTGTCTCTCGCGATAGACGGGGTCTATCGTCTTTCGTGGGCCTCTTTGTCGTGATAGACGGTGTCTCTCATGATAGACGGCCTCTATCGCGGGTTTCTATCTGTCGTTTGTCGTGGTCTGTCTGTCGCGATAGATTGAGGTTATCGTTTGTCGTGCCTTTTGCTCTATCGCGATAGACGGTGTCTTTCGCGATAGACGGTCTCTATCGTGGGTCTCTGTCTGTCGCGATAGACGGGTGTCTATCACGATAGACGACGTCTGTCGTCTATCGTGGTCTGTCTATCGTGATAGATGGTGTCTATCGCGATAGACTCAAGCTGTCGTGGGATGTTGTATGTTGCGATAGACAGTGTCAGTCGCAATAGACTAGAAAAATGCAAATTTTTTAGAACTTTTTAGTGATTTGGAGTGCTCTCATGGTGTAGGTTATCGTGTAGTATATGCCATGAGCTTTCCGACAAGCCCTAGAGCTCAAAAAACGGATTTCATATGAAAAAGTTATGAGAGTTCAGGGTTTAGGAGATTATACAGACAAACAGATCCTTTCAAGAGTTTATTGTATTTTTCTAAGGCCTTTCTAAGTGTAGGAGTAATTAAGTATGCAAATATGCCCAAAATTTAGGTTAAATTTCCAAAAATTTACACCTTTATTTTTTTGCCGAAAATGCCTATCTATCGCGATAGACGATGTCTGTCGTGATAGACACTGACTATCGCGTGGGCCTATCTATCGCGATAAATGGTGTCTCTCACGATAGAGAAGTGTCTATCGCGATAGAGGGGGTCTATCGTGGGTGTCTATCTGTCGCGATAGATGAGTGTTTGTCGCGATAGACGGGTGTCTGTCGCGATAGATGGGATCTGTCTTCTGTTGTGGATCTGTCTGTCATGATAGATGTTGTCTATCGTGGTCTATCTGTCGCGATAGACTAAGGTTGTTGTTGTCGCGATAGACTAAGGTGTCTATCGCGATACACTAAGGCTGTAATCGGATGTTGTCTGTCGCGATCGACAATGTCTGTCACGATAGACTGAAAAAATGCAAATGTTTTAGAACTTTTTAGTGATTTGGAGTGTTCTCATGGTGTAGGTTATTGTGTAGTATATGCCACGAGCTTTCGGACAAACCCTAGAGCTCAAAAAAGGGATTTCATATGAAAAAGTTATGACAGTTCAAGGTTTAGGAGGTTAAACAGACAAACAGATCCTTTCAAGACTTTAGTGTATTTTTCTAAGGCCTTTGTAAGTGTAGCAGTAATTGAGTACGCAAATATGCCCAAAATTTAGCCTAAATCTAGAAAAATTTACCCTTTTATTTTTGTGCCAAAAATGCCTATCGCGATAGACGGTGTGTGTCGCGATAGAGAAGTGTCTGTTGCGATAGAGAAGTATCTGTGGCGATACAGAGGGTCTATCGTGGGTGCCTGTATGTCGTGATATACGGGTGTCTGTCACGATAGACGGGGTCTGTCGTCTATCGTTGGCCTGTCTTTCGTTATAGACCACCTCTATCGTGGGGTGCTGTCTGTCGTCTATCGTGGTCCGTCTGTCGCGATGGACTAAGGTTGTCGTTTGTCGCGCCTTTTGGTCTATCGCGATAGATGGTGTCTTTCGCAATAGACGGTCTGTATCGTGGGTCTCTGTCTGTCCCGATAGATGGGTGGCTGTCACAATAGACGGGGTCTATCGTCTGTCGTGGTCTATCTATCGTGATAGACAGTGTCTATCCCGATAGACTGAGGCTGTCGTGGGATGTTGTCTGTCGCAATAGACAGTGTCTGTCGCGATAGACTCAAAAAACGCAAATTTTTTAGAACTTTTTAGTGATTTGGAGTACTCTCATGGAGTGCTCTCATGGAGTGCTCTCATGGTGTAGGTTATCATGTAGTATATGCCACGAGCTTTTTGAGAATCCCTAGAGCTCAAAAAATGGATTTCATATGAAAACGTTATGAGAGTTCTGGGTTTAGGAGGTTAAACAGACAACTAGGTCCTTTCAAGAGTTTAGTGTATTTTTCTAAGGCCTTTGTAAGTGTAGGAGTAATTGAGTATGCAAATATGCCCAAAATTTAGCCTAAATTTCCAAAAATTTACCCCTTTATTTTCTTGCCAAAAATGCCTGTCTATCGCGATAGACGGTGTCTATCCAGATAGACACTAACTGTCGCGTGGGCCTCTCTGTCGCGATAGACGGTGTCTGTCCCGATAGAGGAGTGTCTGTCGCGATAGACGGGGTCTATCGTGGGTGTCTGTCTGTCGCGATAGACGGGTGTCTGTCGGGATAGACAGGGTCTGTCGTCTGTCCTAGGCCTGTCTGTCGTGATAGACGGTGTCTGTCGCGAAAGAGAGCCTCTATCGTGGGGTGTTGTTTGTAGTCTGTCGTGGTTTGTCTGTCACGATAGAATAAGGTTGTCGTTTGTCGTGCCTTTTGGTCTATCACGATAGACGGTGTCTATGGCAATAGACGGTCTCTATCGTGGGTCTCTCTCTGTCACGATAGATGGGTGTCTGTCATGTAAGACGGGGTCTATCGTCTGTCGTGGTCTGTCTATAATTATAGACAGTATCTATCGTGATAGACTGAGGTTGGCGTGGGATGTTGTATGTCGCGATAGACAGTGTCTGTCGCGATAGACTGAAAAAATGCAAATTTTTTAGAACTTTTTAGTGATTTGGAGTGCTCTCATGGAGTGCTCTCATGGTGTAGGTTATCATGTAGTATATGCCACGAGCTTTCCGACAAGCCCTAGAGCTCAAAAAATGGATTTCATATGAAAAATTTATGACAGTTTAGGGTTTAGGAGGTTAAACAGACAAACAGATCCTTTCAAGAGTTTAGTGTATTTTTCTAAGGCCTTTGTAAGTGTAGGAGTAATTAAGTATGCAAATATGTCCAAAATTTAGCCAAAATTTCCAAAGATTTACCCCTTTATTTTTTTGCCGAAAATGCCTATCTATCGTGATAAAGGGTGTCTATCGCGATAGACACTGACTTTAGTGTGGGCTTGTCTGTCGCGATATACGGTGTCTGTCACGATAGAAGAGTGTGTGTCACGATAGACGGGTCTATCGTGGGTGTCTGTGTGTCGCGATAGACGGGTGTTTGTCGCGATAGACGGGGTCTCTCGTCTTTCGTGGACCTCACTGTCGTGATAGGCGGTCTCTATCGCGATAGAAGGCCTTTACCACTTTATTTTTTTGCCAAAAATGCCTATCTATCGCGATAGACGGTGTCTGTCGCGATAGACAATGACTGTCTCGTGGGTCTGTCTATCACGATAGACGGTGTCTGTTGTGATAGAGGAGTGTATATCTCGATACACAGGGTGTATCATGGGTGTCTATCTGTCGCGTTAGATGGGTGTCTATTGCGATAGACGGGGTCTGGCGCGATAGAGTGAGGTTGTCGTTTGTCGTTCCTTTTGTTTTATCACGATAGATGGTATCTGTCGCGATAGACGGTCTCTATCGTGGGTCTTTGTCTGTCGCAATAGACGGGTGTCTGTCACGATAGACGGGGTCTATCGTCTGTCGTGGTCTGTCGATCGTGATAGACGGTGTCTATCTCAATAGACTAAGGCTGTCGTGGGATGTTGTGTGTCGCGATAGACAGTGTCTCTTGCGATAGACTGAAAACACGCAAATTTTGTAGAACTTTTTAGTGATTTGGATTGCTCTCATGGAGTGCTCTCATGGTGTAGGTTATCATGTAGTATATGCCATGAGCTATCCGACAAGCCCTATAGCTCAAAAAATGGATTTCATATGAAAAATTTATGACAGTTCAGGGTTTAGGAGGTTAAACAAACAAAATGATCCTTTCAAGAGTTTAATGTATTTTTCTAAGGCCTTTGTAAGTGTAGGAGTAATTGAGTATGCAAATATGCCCAAAATTTAGCCTATATTTCTAAAAATTTACCCTTTTATTTTTTTGCCAAAAATGCCTATCTATCGCGATAGACGGTGTCTGTCGCGATAGACACTGGCTATCAGGTGGACCGGTCTGTCGTGATAGAAGGTGTCTGTCGCGATAGAGGAGTGTCTCTCGCGATAGATGGGGTCTATCGTGGGTGTCTGTCTGTCGCGATAGACGGGTGTCTGTCGCAATAGACGGTGTCTGTCGCGATAGACCGGATCTATGGTGAGTGTCTGTTTGTCGCAATAGACGGGTGTCTCTGGCGATAGATGGGGTCTGTCGTCTGTGGTGGACCTGTCTATCGTGATAGGCGATTTCTGTCGCGATAGATGGCCTCTATCGTGGGGTGCTGTCTGTCATTTGTCATGGTAGACTGAGGTTGTTGTTTGTCGTGCCTTTTAGTCTATCGCGATAGACGGTGTTTATCGCGAAAGATAGTCTCTATCATGGGTCTCTGTCTGTCGCGATAGATGGGTGTCTGTCACGATAGACGGGGTCTATTCTCTGTCGTGGTCTGTCTATCGTCATAGACGGTGTCTATCACGATAGACTGAGCGTGTCGTGGAATGCTATATGTGGCAATAGACAGTGTCTTTCGTGATAGATTCAAAAAAACACAAATTTTTAAGAACTTTTTAGTGATTTGGAGTGCTCTCATGGAGTTCTCTCATGGTGTTGGTTATCGTGTAGTATATGCCACAATCTTTCACACAAGCCCTAGAGCTCAAAAAACAGATTTCATATGAAAACGTTTTGACAGTTCAGGGTTTAAGAGGTTAAAAAGACAAACAGATCGTGTCAAGAGTTTAGTGTATTTCTCTAAGGCCTCTGTAAGTGTAGGAGTAATTGAGTATGCAAATATGCCCAAAATTTAGCCTAAATTTCCAAAAATTTACCCCTTTATTTTTTTGCCGAAAATGCCTATCTATCGCGATAGACAGCGTCTGTCGCGATAGACAGTGACTGTCGCGTGGGCCTGTCTGTCACGATAGATGGTGTCTGTCACGATAGAGGAGTGTCTGTCGTGAAAGATGGGTGTCTGTCGTGATAGACGGTGTCTGTCGTGTGTCCTGGGTCTGTCTGTCATGATAGACGGTGTGTATCGCGATAGAAAGCCTTTGTCGTGGGGTGCTCTCGTATCTGTCGCGATAGACGGTCTCTATCGTGGGTCTCTGTCTATCAGGATAGAGGGGTGTCTGTCATGATAGACAGGGTCTATCGTCTGTCGGGGTCTGTCTATCATGATAGAGGGTGTCTATCGCCATAGACTGAGGCTGTCGTGGGATGCTATATGTCGCGATAGACAGTTTCTCTTGTGATAGACTGAAAAAGCGCAATTTTTTTAGAACTTTTTAGTGATTTGGAGTGCTCTCATGGTGTAGGTTATTGTGTAGTATATGCCACGAGCTTTCCGACAAGCCCTACACCTCTATCGTGGGGTGTTGTCTATCGTCTATCGTGGTCTGTCTATCATGATAGACGGTGTCTATCACCATAGATTGAGGCTTTCGTGGGATGCTATATGCCGCGATAGACAGTTTCTCTCGTGATAGACTGAAAAAGTGCAAATCTTTTAGAACTTTTTAGTGATTTGGAGTGCTCTCATGGTGTAGGTTATCGTGTAGTATATGCCACGAGCTTTCCGACAAGCCCTAGACCTCAAAAAACGGATTTAATATGAAAAGGTTATGAAAGTTTACGGTTTAGGAGGTTTAAAAGACAAATAGATCCTTTCAAGAGTTTAGTGTATTTTTCTAAGGCCTTTGTAAATGTAGGAGTAATTGAGTATGCAAATATGCCCAAAATTTAGCCTAAATTTTCAAAAATTTACCCCTTTATTTTTTTGCCGAAAATGCCTATCTATCGCGATAGACGGTGTCTGTCGCGATAGACACTGACTCTCACGTGGGCCTATCTGTCGTGATAGACGCTGTGTGTCGTGATAGAGGAGTGTTTATCGCGATAGACGGGGTCCATCGTGGGTGTCTGTCTGTCGTGATAGACGGGTTGATATCGCGATAGACAGGGTCTGTCGTCTGTCATGGGCTTGTCTGTCGTGATAAACGGTGTCTGTCGCGTTAGACGGCCTCTATTGTGGGGTGTTGTCTGTCGTCTGTCATCGTCTGTCTGTCACGATAGACTGAGGTTGTCGTTTATCATGCCTTTTGGTCTACCGTGATAGACGGTGTCTATCACGATAGACGGTCTCTATCGTGGGTCTCTATCTGTCGCGATAAACAGGTGTCTGTCGGGATAGACGGGATCTATCTTCTGTCATGGTCTGTCGATCGTGATATACGATGTCTATCGCGATAGACTGAGGCTGTCGTGGGATGGTGTATGTCACGATAGATAGTGTCTATCACGATAGACTGACAAAATGCAAATTTTTTAGAACTTTTTAGTGATTTGGAGTGCTCTCGTGGAGTGCTCTCATGGTGTAGGTTATCGTGTAGTATATGCCACGAGCTTTCCGATAAGCAGTAGAGCTCAAAAAACGAATTTCATATGAAAAAGTTATGATAGTTCAGGGTTTAGGAGGTTAAACAGACAAACAAATCCTTTCAAGAGTTTAGTGTATTTTTCTAAGGCCTTTGTAAGTGTAAGAGTAATTGAGTATGCAAATATGACCAAAATTTAGCCTAAATTTCCAAAAATTTACCCCTTTATTTTTTTGCCAAAAATGCCTATCTATCGCGATAGACAGTGTCTATCGCGATAGACAATGACTGTCCCGTAGGCCTGTCTATCACGATAGACGGTGTCTGTCGTGATAGAGGAGTGTCTATCTCGATAGATGGGGTGTATCATGGGTGTCTATCTGTCACGATAGATGGGCGTCTATCGTGTTGGACTGGGTCTGTCGCCATAGAGTGAGGTTGTCATTTGTCGTGCCTTTTGATCTATCATGATAGACGGTATCTGTCGCGATAGATGGTCTCTATCGTGGGTCTTTGTCTCTCGCAATACATCGTGGGTGTCTGTCTGTCGTGATAGACGGGTTGATATCGTGATAGACAGGGTCTGTCGTCTGTCATGGTCTGTCTGTCGCGATAGACTGAGGTTGTCGTTTGTCGTGCCTTTTGGTCTACCGTGATAGACGGTGTCTATCACGATAGACGGTCTCTATCGTGGGTCTCTGTCTGTCGCGATAGATAGGTGTCTGTCGGGATAGACGGGGTCTATCTTCTGTCATGGTCTGTCTATCATGATATACGATGTCTATCGCGATAGACTGAGGCTATCGTGGGATGGTGTCTGTCGTGATAGATAGTGTCTATCGCGATAGACTGACAAAATGCAAATTTTTTAGAACTTTTTAGTGATTTGGAGTGCTCTCGTGGAGTGCTCTCATGGTGTAGGTTATCATCTAGTATATGCCACGAGCTTTCCGATAAGCAGTAGAGCTCAAAAAACGGATTTCATATGAAAACATTATGATAGTTCAGGGTTTAGGAGGTTAAACAGACAAACAGATCCTTTCAAGAGTTTAGTGTATTTTTCTAAGGCCTTTGTAAGTATAAGAGTAATTGAGTATGCAAATATGACCAAAATTTAGCCTAAATTTCCAAAAATTTACCCCTTTATTTGTTTGCCAAAAATGCCTATCTATCGCGATAGACAGTGTCTGTCGCGATAGACAATGACTGTCCCGTAGGCCTGTCTGTCACGATAGACGGTGTCTGTCGTGATAGAGGAGTGTCTATCTCGATAGACGGGGTGTATCATGGGTGTCTATCTGTCGCGATAGACGGGTGTCTATCGCGATGGACTGGGTCTGTCGCCATAGAGTGAGGTTGTCATTTGTCGTGCCTTTTGATCTATCACGATAGACAACAGCGAGTTGTAACAAACGAGAACTATGTCGTAAAAAGAGAACACTCTCGTCAAAAATGAAGCAAATGGCAGCTTATGTTTGAGATTCCTTTATACCAGTATACATATATTACAGAAATGAGGTGAAAACATGTGATTTTTGACATTTTTTGTCATTTTCTCATAAAAAAAGAGCTCAAAATGTACTCAAAATTTCACTATATAAGGCATTGACATGTCCCAAAATGTATATGATAAGACATTGACATGTCCAAAATCTATATGATAAGACATTGACATGTCTAAAATCTATATAAAGAATGTAGAACTAAATAGTTCTTATACAAAAATAGCATTTTAGACATATTTTTAATGGGTGGATATCTGATTGTTATTCAAAATTGCTACAAAACATGGTTTCATTAACCAAACTACTTCGAGGCATTTACATAAGCACTAAAAATGTCTGAGAGCTTCAATGCAACTCACAACTTTGTCGATCTATGTCTACACCCTCATCATCTGATTCACTTGATTTAGTCTCATACTGTTGAGATCTCTCTTCTTCTTCTTCTCTATCCACAAGAGCTCTATCTTCATCCACGTACATACCAAATTCTGCAGGATCATGCACAACTCTTCTTGTTTGCCTATGATTTCCTGTACCACATACATCTGGAAGCTTTTGTTTTATCATGTTGATGGTTGCTTTCCTCAAGTGACCTGTTTTTGTCAAGGAAAAATCATAAACAAGAATATCTACATCATCCATTTTAAGAGTGGATGTGCTTCGAATATTCTTTTTCTTTTTTGAACCTGTTCGTTTAGTATCACACACCATCTCTAAGTTATATTTACCTGTGAATGCATTACTACTTTTACTGTAATACCAATGCACCATCAAAGCCTCTATTCTTCTCTGATCAATCTCTTTAGTTATCTCTAAAACCTTTGCAATCCAAAATGGTCTGGTAGCCTCATCACCATCAGCAAGAACTGCAATAAGTGTTCCAACATTTATCTCTATTAAATTTCCTTGCCATCTTGCTTCTGCCTGTTTTGTCATCCTTGGGCCTACATAAATATTTCTTTCTGGTGGATGTATAAAACTTTGAAGTGCATCTGCATTACATGCTTGGGCCACATTCACGGATCTTTGTGTACAAAAATCCCATGTGAATGGAACATCAACTGGCCAGTGACCTGCAATTGTATACTGTATAATCTCTTCTTGATGATTGAAAAAGTCCTCCCACCAAGATACATCTTTATCTCCAGCATATTTTTTTGCACGCTCAATATGTCTCTTCTTTTCAATGAGTGTATGCATCCAGCTTTTACTTTGATCAACCACATTTCCACATCTTTCTGTATTGTTTTTATCTTCATATGGTGATTGTTCTGCACCATACACTGTTACAGTAGAAAAATTAGGCACCTGCAATAAGAATCTGCATCCCTCTTTAGGCTCCCACCCAAGAGAAGATGAATACTGCTTTGCAAATAAAAGGGTTATTTCATCAACCCTCCTCATCAAGAATACATGGTTGAAACTAATATTGTGCAATGGAGCCAAAACCTTAGCACTGTTATCAAGGCCCATTGAGCAAAAGTGCTTAAAGTCATAAATCTGTGTGAGGTGTTGAACTTCTGGTTTTGGAGTATATGCTTCTGAAATCAACTCAAATAAAATCGGAAGAGTAAAAGCATTGTTACGTGCCAACTTCTTAGAGAAAGTACTGAACATTTGATCAATGTGATCATGAGTGTGGCCAACTAGAAGGAAATTTACCTTAACCTTCTGAAATACCTGTTTTTCAACAAGCATGCTTAAATATCCAAAGACTGTAGAATTTTTATTCTCTCTTGCAGTATTATCTAGTTGCAAATATAGAGTTGGTGGCAAAAGACCCTTCCATGATTGCAAAACACGATGAATGACAGTAACTGTAAGGTTTGGATCATTATGCACATTCGGATATGTGAAGAAAACCTTGGACATTACAGTTCCATTGTATACCAAAGCACCAACCAAATGCATTTGCACAAGGACTTCATCTCCAATGTCCTTAGGGATGCGATAAAAATGTGGCAAACAAGTTTTTTTTTTATCCATACCATCGATCAACAAACACATATAATGCTCCGGATTTCTGAGTGCTTTACTTCGATGATGAATTGCTTTCTTTCTCTCTAAAGCTTGACTCTCACGATGGTTGTTAAGAAGGTTTTTAAAATTATTCTTTTCCTGTGGTGTTGTAGCCCCTTTTGCCATGTTTTTCAAAGTGGCGCAAACTGAACATTCACCCATTCTAACTTTACGAGGAATAGAAACATTGTTAAACTCTTCCTTCCATAATCGAGTAAAGTGACGATACAACACATACTTCTCATTTCTATTTTCCATGTCTTCTCTATATATTTGAAATACCTCTCGATGAGTAAAGTTATCTGACAAGTGCAACCTTCCAGTTGTAGGCATAACCTCACAATGCAAGCTAAAATAGTTCATCATCCAATTCATTGCATGACGTCCAACAGATCCTTTGGTCCCAGCATGGAACGTATCCAAAATGAGATCCCCATTCAAAAGCCCTTGTTGAACCCTATGTATTCTAAAATTTCCCACACCCATTGCAATTTTAAATGC
Source organism: Ceratopteris richardii (assembly GCA_020310875.1). Taxonomy (NCBI): domain Eukaryota; kingdom Viridiplantae; phylum Streptophyta; class Polypodiopsida; order Polypodiales; family Pteridaceae; genus Ceratopteris; species Ceratopteris richardii. Next base: position 120,588,495 of record CM035424.1, read on the forward strand.
AGCCCTACAACATCGCATCCCTTGACTAAAGAAATATTCAAAACCAACACGCGTTACTGACATGTTATCCTCAACCATTTGCATGTGAGAAACAAGGTATATATCCTGCCTTTCACTATCTAAATGGAGGAATTTTTCTCTTAGGTGCTTTAATTTCTTCATTCCTAAATTGTACAAACATTTCAAACCACAACAATGCTTCACAATATCCAATGCAATCTGTCTATCTGAAGTAAGAAATTTAAATCTTTTTTTACTTACTTCACGAGGCCTTCTTTTAAATCGTAGATTGAGCTTGCTTTGCTTTTCCGTTGCTCCACATGCACTTGAGTCAGAAGGAAGATCAATGGTTGGATCAGATGGGAGATCAAGAGGTGCATTTGGTTGAGCAGCATTGCACTGTGAATTGGATAACTTAAATGAATCAACAGAAAACATGGAATCATCAGCACGTTCTAAATCATAGGGATCATCACTTCTGTGGAAAGGGTCAACTGAGAACAACGAATCCGAAACTCTATCAATATAAGCAGAGGAAGCTGATGCCCAAGCATCCACTGAAAAGATTGAGCATATCTTCACTGAGTTCACAGAAGACTAAAGATGAATGACCTTTTTAAATAAGTAGAAATCCGAGATCAAGTGAAGATGTCACATCCAATGTCACATCAAGAAGATATGAAATCAAAAGTTTATTAAAGTAACATTAAATAACATTAAACATCAAATTACATCAAATCACTTAATTACTCAAATATACCCTAATAAGGGAACCAAAGATTTGATTCACTTTTGAAATGAGAAACATAGTTGATTTCTAACTAGATATGAGTCATTGAGTCTTAGCATTGTGAGTGAATCAAAATATATCCAAGTTGAGTTCCAATTGGATTATATATTAAAATTGTTTGGAGTAGTGCAAGAAGAAATTTTACCTTTGGTAAATAAGATTTCAAGGATTAGGTTTTATTGTGGTCTTGGCTAGATCTCAAAGAGGTAGATGAAAGTATATTAAAAAAGAATTATGTGTAAAAGAGGTACACGGAATTTTTATTCATACATTGATTTTCCATTTCAACAATGTGTTACAAGATAAATGTGAATATGAACTAAAAAGAGCAGGATAACACTATAAAGATGTCATTAATCTCCCATATTCAACACAACTTAGACTTGATTTTCTCCCAAGAAAGAGATTCTAAGAAAACATTTCTACATGAGATTAGACATCCTCATGTACATACCATACTCTTGCCATTGAAGTGTAATTTCCATGCAAATGTATATAAATAGTTGCAAGGATCTTTACTTGAATGTTTATTCATACATTGATTTTCTATTTCAACAATGTGTTACAAGATAAATGTGAATATGAACTAAAGTGAGCAGGATAACACTATAAAGATGTCATTAATCTCCCATATTCAACACAACTTAGACTTGATTTTCTCCCAAGCAAGAGATTCTAAGAAAAAATTTCTACATGAGATTAGACATCCTCATGTACATACCATACTCTTGCCATTGAAGTGTAATTTCCATGCAAATGTATATAAATAGTTGCAAGGCTCAATGAATATTTCATTAAAGTGGCTCTGAAACAGCCTATTTGTGTGGGTGGTATTCCCTGGTTAGATAAGTTGACAGATATAGTTAGCAACTGGACTCATTCAGTTAGATCTAGTTAGTCTTTGGTTCAAGTTACCCAATTGCCTATAAATAGCAGAGGAGGAGATCATTCTCATTTTCAAAATCCACGAGCAAGAGAGAGCAACAGAGCATAGACAGCCATGGAGCACAGAGCTCAGCATACCAGCAAGGCAACTCTGATGGAGAAGAAGAATGTTGGCAAGAGTACGAAGAGGTAGAAAAAATCATACCATATAAAAAGATTCCTAAAAGATTCCCTTTGTATTTTTGTGTAAAGAGTGTGCTTTCTAGGTTTTTATATTTCTTAGCTCTAAACATATAGATCCAATGAGGGTACAACTCGATGCCTGGCATCGACTTTTAGGTGTAAGTCGATGCCAGGCATCGACTTTGAGGCTGCAAGTCGATGCCAGGCATCGACTTGAGGCCTCAAGTCGATGCCAGGCATCGACTTTTCGGTGCAAGTCGATGCCTGGCATCGACTTACACGTAAGATTCGATGCCAAGCATCGACTTTGTGTGCAAGTCGATGCCACGCATCTACTTGGAGGTGCAAGTCAATGCCAGGCATCGAGTTTTCCGTGCAAGTCGATGCCTGGCATCGACTTACACCTAAAAGTCGATGCCAGGCATCGACTTGCCTGGCATCGAAGTTGGCCTGAAAGTCGATGCCAGGCATCGACTTTAGGGTGCAAAGTCGATGCCTGGCATCGACTTTTGGGTTCAAGTCGATGCTAGGCATCGACTTTTAGGTACAAGTCGATGCCAGGCATCGACTTTTAAGTGCAAGTCGATGCCAGGCATCGACTTTGTGTGCAAGTCGATGCCCGGCATCGACTTGGGGGTGCAAGTCGATACCTGGCATCGACTTGCACACAAAGTCGATGCCTGGCATTGACTTGTAGCTAAAAGTCGATGCCCAGCATCGACTTGGGCCTTTGAAAACCACATTTACGTATGAGCTGATATTTCCAATCGCCTTCAGGGATGCGGAGTCCAAGAGTGAGAGGCCCTTCAAGAAGCTGAGAGTCACCATGGGCTCTGGTGATTAGCAACGTGACAAAGGCATTGGTCCATGCAACAGTCAATGTCTATCGCGACAGACACCGTCTATCGCGATAGATAGACATTTTCGGCAAAAAAATAAAGGGGTAAACTTTTGGAAATTTAGGCTAAATTTTGGGCATATTTGCATACTCAATTACTCCTACACTTACAAAAGCCTTAGAAAAATACACTAAACTCTTGAAAGGATCTGTTTGTCTGTTAACCTCCTAAACCCTAAACCGTCATAAGTTTTTCATATGAAATCCGTTTTCTGAGCTCTATGGCTTGTCCGAAAGCTCATGGCATATACTACACGATAACCTGCACCATAAGAGCACTCCATGAGAGCACTTCAAATCACTAAAAAGTTCTAAAAAATTGTCATCTTCTTAGTCTAGCGGGATAGACACTATCTATCGCGACATACAACATCCCACGACAGCCTCAGTCTATTGCGATAGACACCATCTATCATGATAGACAGACCACGACAGACGATACACGATAGACCCCGTCTATCATGACAGACATCCATCTATTGTGACAGACAGAGACCCACGATAGAGACCGTCTATCTCGACAGACACTCTCTATCGCGATAGACCCAAAAGGCACGACAAACGACAACGTCAGTCTATCGCGATAGAGAGAGCACGGCAGATGATAGACAACACCCCACGATAGAGACCGTCTATCGCAATAGACGCTGTCTATCATGACACACAGGCCCATGACAGATGACAGACCCCGTCTATCATGACACACACCCGTCTATCGTGACAGACATCCATCTATCACGACAGACAAACACCTACGATAGACCTCGTCTATCGCGGAAGACACTCCTCTATCGCGACAGACACCGTCTATCACCACAGACAGGCCCACGCGACAGTCAGTGTCTATCGCGACAGACACCGTCTATCGCGATAGATAGGCATTTTTTGCAAAAAAATAAAAGGGTAAATTTTTGGAAATATAGGCTAAATTTTGGGCATATTTGCATACTCAATTACTCTTACACTTACAAAGGCCTTAGAAAAATACACTAAACTCTTGAAAGGATCTGTTTGTCTGTTTAACCTCCTAAACCCTAAACTGTCATAAATTTTTCATATGAAATCCATTTTTTGACCTATAGGGCTTGTCGGAAAGCTCATGGCATATACTACAGGATAACCTACACCATGAGAGCACTCCATGAGAGCACTCCAAATCACTAAAAAGTTCTAAAAAATTTGCGTGTTTTCAGTCTATCACAAGAGACACTGTCTATCTCGACACACGGCATCCCACGAAAGCCTCAGTCTATCGCGATAGACACCGTCTATCACGATCGAGAGACCACGACAGACGATAGACCCCGTCTATCGTGACAGACACCCGTGATTGTTAGTCGCCATAGACGGGGTCTATCGCGGGTGTCTGTATGTCGCGATAGACGGGTGTCTGTCGTGATAGATGGGGTCTGTCGTCTATCGTGGGCCTCTCTGTCGTGATAGACGGTGTCTGTCGCAATAGACGGCCACTACCATGGGGTGTTGTCTATCATTTGTCGTGGTCTGTATGTCGCGATAGATTGAGGTTGTTGTTTGTCGTCCCTTTTGGTCTATCACGATAGACAGTGTCTGTCGCCATAGACGGTCTCTATCGTGGGTCTTTGTCTGTCGCTCCAAAAATTTACCCATTTATTTTTTTGCCGAAAATGCCTATCTATGACGATAAACTGTATCTGTCGCGATAGACATTGACTGTAGTGTGGGCCTGTCTGTCGCGATAAACGGTGATTGTCGCGATAGAGGAGTGTCAGTCGGGATAGATGAGGTCTATCGTGGGTGTCTGTCTATCGCGATAGATGGGTGTCTCTCGTGATAGACGGTGTGTGTCCCGATAGAGGAGTGTCTGTCGCGATAGACGGGGTCTATCGTGGGTGTCTGTCTGTCGCAATAGACAGGTGTCTATCACGATAGATGGGGTTTGTCGTCTGTCATGGACCTCTCTGTCGTGATAGGCGGTGTCTGTCGTGATAGACGGCCTCTATCGTGGGGTGCTGTCTGTCGTTTATCGTGGTCTGTCTGTCGCGATAGATTGAGGTTGTCGTTTGTCATGCCTTTTAGTCTATCGTGATAGATGGTGTCTATCGCGATAGACGGTCTCTATCATAGATCTCTGTTTGTCACGATAGACGGGTGTCTGTCATGATGGATAGGGTCTATTGTCTGTCATGGTCCGTCTATCGTTATAGACGGTGTCTATCCCGATAGGCTGAGCCTGTCGTGGGATGCTATATGTGGCGATAGACAGTGTCTGTCGTGATAGATTGATAAAACGCAAAGTTTTTAGAAGTTTTTAGTGATTTGGAGTGCTCTCATGGAGTTCTCTCATGGTGTAGGTTATCGTGTAGTATATGCCACGAGCTTTCACACAAGTCCTAGAGCTCAGAAAACAAATTTCATATGAAAACGTTTTGACAGTTCAGGGTTTAAGAGGTTAAACAGACAAATAGATCCTTTCAAGAGTTTAGTGTATTTCTCTAAGGCCTCTGTAAGTGTAGGAGTAATTGTGTATGCAAATATGCCCAAACTTTAGCCTGTCAGTGACTGTCGCGTGGGCCTGTCAGTCACGATAGATGGTGTCTATCATGATAGAGGAGTGTTTGTCCCGATAGACGGGTGTCTATCGTGATAGACGGGGTCTGTTGTCTGTGGTGGGCATGTCTGTGATGATAGACGGTGTCTGTCGCAATAGGCAACCTTTGTCGTGGGGTGTTGTCTGTCGTCTGTCGTGGTTTGTCTATCGCGATAGACTGAGGCTGTCGTTTGTCCTTCCTTTTGTTCTATCACGATAGATGGTATCTCTTGCGAAAGATGGTCTCTATCGTGGGTCTCTGTCTGTCGCGATAGAGGGGTGTCTGTCACGATAGACGGGGTCTATCGTCTGTCGTGGTCTGTCTATCATGATAGACGGTGTCTATCGCCATAGACTAAGGCTGTCATGGGATGCTATATGTCCCGATAGACAGTTATTCTCGTGATAGAGTGAAAAAGCGTAAATCTTTTAGAACTTTTTAGTGATTTGGAGTGCTCTCATGGTGTAGGTTATCGTGTAGTATATGCCACGAGCTTTCCGACAAGCCCTAGACCTCAAAAAACGGATTTCATATAAAAAGATTATGACAGTTCATGGTTTAGGAGGTTAAACAGACAAACAGATCCTTTCAAGAGTTTAGTGTATTTTTCCAAGGCCTTTGTAAGTGTAAGAGTAATTGAGTATGCAAATATGCCTAAAATTTAGCCTAAATTTTCAAAAATTTACCCCTTTATTTTTTTCTTGAAAATGCCTATCTGTTGCGATAGACGGTGTCTGTCGCGATAGACACTGACTCTCATGTGGGCTTGTCTGTCGTGATAGACTATGTGTGTCGCGATAGAGGATTGTCTGTCGCGATAGACGGGGTCCATCGTGGGTGTCTGTCTGTCGCGATAGACGGGTGGCTGTCGTGATAGACGGGTGGCTGTCACGATAGACGGGGTCTGTCGTCTGTCATGGGCTTGTCTGTCATGATAGACGGTGTCTATCGTGATAGGTGGCCTCTATCGTGGGGTGTTGTCTGTCGCTTGTCATGGTCTGTCTGTCGCGATAGACTGAGGTTGTCGTTTATCATGCCTTTTGGTCTATCGCGATAGACGGTGTCTATCACGATAGACGGTCTCTATCCTGGGTCTCTATCTATCGCGATAGACGGGTGTCTGTCACGATAGACGGGGTCTATCATCTATCATGGTCTGTCTATCGTGATAGACGGTGTCTATCGCGATAGACTAAGGCTATAGTGGGATGATGTCTGTCGCGATAGACAGTGTCTGTCACGATAGACTGACAAAACGCAAATTTTTTAGAACTTTTTAGTGATTTGGAGTGCTCTCATGGAGTGCTCTCATGGTGTAGGTTATCGTGTAGTATATGCCACGAGCTTTCCGATAAGCACTAGAGCTCAAAAAACGGATTTCATATGAAAAAGTTATGATAGTTTAGGGTTTAGGAGGTTAAACAGACAAACAGATCCTTTCAAGAGTTTAGTGTATTTTTCTAAGGCCTTTGTAAGTGTAAGAGTAATTGAGTATGAAAATATGCCCAAAATTTAGCCTAAATTTCCAAAAATTTACCCCTTTATTTTTTTGCCGAAAACCCCTATCTATCGCAATAGACGGTGTCTATCACGATAGACACTAACTGTCGCGTGGCCCTATCTGTCGCGATAGCGAAGTGTCTGTCGCGATAGCGGAGTGTCTGTCGCGATAGACGGGGCCTATCGTGGGTGTCTGTCTGTCGCGATAGACGGGTGTCTCTCGCGATAGACGGGGTCTGTCGTCAGTCGTGGGCCTATCTGTGATTATAGACGGTGTCTGTCCCGATAGGCGGCCTCTATCGTGAGATGCTGTCTGTCGTCTATCGTGGTTTGTCTGTCACGATAGACTGAGGTTTTCGTTTGTCGTGCCTTTTGGTCTATCGCAATAGACGATGTCTGTTGCGATAAACGGTCTCTATCGTGGGTCTTTGTCTTTCCCAATAGATGGGATCTATCACGATAGATGGGGTCTATCGTCTATCATGGTCTGTGTATCGTGATATGCCCAAAATTTAGCAAAAATTTCCAAAAGTTTACCCCTTCATTTTTTTGTCGAAAATACCTATCTATCGCGATAGACGGTGTCTCTCGCAATAGACACTGAGTGTCGCATGGGCCTGTCTGTCAGGGTAGATGGTGTCTGTCGCAATAGAGGAGTGTCTGTCGTGATGGACGGGGTCTATCGTGGGTGTCTGTCTATCGCGATAGACGGGTGTGTGTCGCGATAGACAGGGTCTGTCATCTGTCGTGGGCCTCTTTGTCATGATAGACGGTGTCTATCATGATAGACGGTGTCTATCATGATAGACGGCCTCTATCGTGGGGTGCGATCTGTCATTTGTCGTGGTCTGTCTGTCGTGATAGATTGAGGTTGTCGTTTGTCGTGCCTTTTGCTATATCGCGATAGACGGTGTCTGTCGCGATAGACGGTGTCTGTCGCGATAGACGGTCTCTATCATGGGTCTATTGCGATAGACGATGTCTGTCGCGATACACGGTCTCTATCATGGATCTCTTTCTGTCGCGATAGACGGGTGTCTGTCATGATAGAGGAGGTCTATTGTCTATCATGGTCTCTCTATCGTGATAGACGGTGTCTATCGTGATAGACTCAGGCTGTCATAGGATGCTGTCTATCGCGATAGACAATGTTTGTCATGATAGACTAAAAAAATTGCAAATTTTTAAGAATTTTTTAGTGATTTGAAGTCCTCTCATGGTGTGGGTTATCGTGTACCATATGCCACGAGCTTTCCGACAAGCCCTAGAGCCCAAAAAGCGGATTTCATATGAAAAATTTATGACAGTTCAGGGTTTAGGAGGTTAAACAGACAAACAGATCCTTTCAAAAGTTTAGTGTATTTTTCTAAGGCCTTTGTAAGTGTAGGAGTAATTGAGTATGCAAATATGCCCAAAACTTAGCCTAAATTTCCAAAAATTTACCCCTTTATTTTTTTCTCGAAAATGCCTATCTATCGCGATAGATGGTGTCTGTCGCGATAGACAATGACTGTCGCGTGGGCCTGTCTGTCACGATAGACGGTGTCTGTCGCAATAGAGAAGTGTGTGTCGCGATAGACGGGGTCTAGTGTGGGTGTCTGTGTGTCGCGATAGACGGGTGTCTGTCATGATAGATGGGGTCTGTCGTCTGTCAAGGGCCTCTCTGTCATGATAGACGGTGTCTGTCGCAATAGACGGCTCTATCGTGGGGTGATGTCTATCGTTTGTCGTGGTCTGTCTGTCGTGATAGACTGAGGTTGTCGTTTGTCGTGCCTTTTGGTCTATCGCGATAGATGGTGCTTGTCGTGATAGACGGTCTCTATCGTGGGTCTCTGTCTGTCGCGATAGACAGGTGTCTGTCACGATAGACGGGGTCTATCATCTATCGTGGTTTGTCTATAATGGTAGATGCTTTCTATCGCGATAGACTCAGGCTATCGTGGGATGTTGTATGTCGTGATAGACAGTGTCTGTCGCGATAGACTAAAACAACACAAATTTTTTAGAACTTTTTAGTGATTTGGAGTGCTCTCATGGAGTGCTCTCATGGTGTAGGTTATCGTGTAGTATATGCCATGAGCTTTCCGACAAGCCCTAGAGCTCAAAAAATGCCTATCTATCGTGATAGACGGTGTCTATCGCGATAGACACTCACTATCATGTGGGCTGGTCTATCGCGATAGTCGGTGTCTGTCACGATAGAGAAGTGTCTGTCACGATAGAGAAGTGTCTATCATCTATCCTCTGTCGTGGTCTATCTATCATGATAGATGGTGTCTATCGCGATAGACTGAGGCTGTCGTGGGATGTTGTATGTCCCGATAGACAGTGTCTGTCGCGATAGACTAAGAAGATGACAATCTTTTAGAACTTTTTAGTGATTTGAAGGGCTCTCATGGAGTGCTCTTATGGTGTAGGTTATCGTGTAGTATATGCCATGAGCTTTCTGACAAGCCATAGAGCTCAAAAAACGGATTTCATATGAAAAAGTAATGACAGTTCAGGGTTTAGGAGGTTAAACAGACAAACAGATCCTTTCAAGAGTTTAGTGTATTTTTCTAAGGCTTTTGTAAGTGTAAGAGTAATTGAGTATGCAATTTTGCCCAAAATTTAGCCTAAATTTCCAAAAATTTACCCCTTTATTTTTTTGCCAAAAATCCCTATTTATCTCAATAGAGGGTGTCTATCACGATAGACACTCAGTGTCACGTGGCCCTGTCTGTTGCGATAGATGGTGTGTGTCGCGATAGAGGAGTGTCTGTCGCGATAGACGGGGCCTATCGTGGGTGTATGTCTGTCGCGATAGACGGGGTCTCTCGTCAGTCGTGGGCCTGTGTGTCGTGATAGACGGTGTCTGTCCCAATAGGCGGCCTCTATCGTGAGATGCTATCTGTCGTCTATTGTGGTCTGTCTGTCGCAATAGACTCAGGTTGTCGTTTGTCGTGTCTTTTGGTCTATCGCGATAGACGGTGTCTCTTGCGATAAACGGTCTCTATCGTGGGTCTCTGTCTATCCTGATAGATGGGTGTCTATCACGATAGACGGGGTCTATCGTCTATCGTGGTCTGTGTATCGTGATATGCCCAAAATTTAGCCAAATTTTCCAAAAACTTTACCCCTTCATTTATTTGCCGAAAATTCCTATCTATGGCGATAGACGGTGTCTGTCGCGATAGACACTAACTGTCGCGTGGGCCTGTCTGTGAGGATAGACGGTGTCTCTCGCGATAGAGGAGTGTGTGTGGCGATGGACGGGGTCTATCGTGGATGTCTGTCTGTCGCGATAGACGGGTGTCTGTCGCGAAAGACGGGGTCTATCGTCTGTCGTGGGCCTCTTTGTCGTGATAGACGGTGTCTCTCACGATAGACGGCCTCTATCGCGGGTTTTTATCTATCGTTTGTCGTGGTCTCTCTGTCGCGATAGATTGAGGTTATCGTTTGTCGTGCCTTTTGCTCTATCGCAATAGACGGTGTCTTTCGCAATAGACGGTCTCTATCGTGGGTCTCTGTCTGTCGCGATAGACGGGTGTCTATCACGATAGACGACGTCTGTCGTCTGTCGTGGTCTGTCTATCGTGATAGACGGTGTCTATCGCGATAGACTCAAGCTGTCGTGGGATGTTGTATGTTGCGATAGACAGTGTCAGTCGCAATAGACTAGAAAAATGCAAATTTTTTAGAACTTTTTAGTGATTTGGAGTGCTCTCATGGTGTAGGTTATCGTGTAGTATATGCCATGAGCTTTTCGACAAGCCCTAGAGCTCAAAAAATGGATTTCATATGAAAAAGTTATGAGAGTTGAGGGTTTAGGAGATTATACAGACAAACAGATCCTTTCAAGAGTTTATTGTATTTTTCTAAGGCCTTTCTAAGTGTAGGAGTAATTAAGTATGCAAATATGCCCAAAATTTAGGCTAAATTTCCAAAAATTTACACTTTTTTTTTTTGCCGAAAATGCCTATCTATCGCGATAGACGGTGTCTGTCGTGATAGACACTGACTATCACGTGGGCCTATCTGTCGTGATAAACGGTGTCTCTCATGAAAGAGGAGTGTCTATCGCGATAGAGGGGGTCTATCGTGGGTGTCTATCTGTCGCGATAGACGAGTGTTTGTCGTGATAGACGGGTGTCTGTCGCGATAGACGGGATATGTCTTTTGTTGTGGACCTGTCTGTCATGATAGATGTTGTCTATCGTGGTCTATCTGTCGCAATAGACTAAGGTTGTTGTTGTCGCGATAGACTAAGGTGTCTATCGCGATAGATTGAGGCTGCAATGGGATGTTGTCTGTCGCGATCGACAATGTCTGTCATGATAGACTGAAAAATACAAATGTTTTAGAACTTTTTAGTGATTTGGAGTGCTCTCATGGTGTAGGTTATTGTGTAGTATATGCCACGAGCTTTCGGACAAACCCTAGAGCTCAAAAAAGGGATTTCATATGAAAAACTATCAAGGTTTAGGAGGTTCAACAGACAAACAGATCCTTTCAAGACTTTAGTGTATTTTTCTAAGGCCTTTGTAAGTGTAGGAGTAATTGAGTACGCAAATATGCCCAAAAATTAGCCTAAATCTACAAAAATTTACCCTTTTATTTTTGTGCCAAAAATGCCTATCTATCGCGATAGACGGTGTCTGTCGCGATAGAGAAGTGTCTGTTGCGATAGAGAAGTATCTGTGGCGATAGATAGGGTCTATCGTGGGTGCCTGTCTGTCGTGATAGACGGGTGTCTGTCACGATAGACGGGGTCTGTCGTCTATCATTGGCCTGTCTTTCGTTATAGACGGCCTTTATCGTGGGGTGGTGTCTGTCGTCTATCGTGGTCCGTCTGTCGCGATGGACTGAGGTTGTCGTTTGTCGCGCCTTTTGTTCTATCGCGATAGACGGTGTCTGTCGCAATAGACGGTCTCTATCGTGGGTCTCTGTCTGTCGCGATAGATGGGTGGCTGTCACGATAGACGGGGTCTATCGTCTGTCGTGGTCTATCTATCGTGATAGACGGTGTCTATCGCGATAGACTGAGGCTGTCGTGGGATGTTGTCCGTCGCAATAGACAGTGTTTGTCGCGATAGACTCAAAAAATGCAAAATTTTTAGAACTTTTTAGTGATTTGGAGTACTCTCATGGAGTGCTCTCATGGAGTGCTCTCATGGTGTAGGTTATCATGTAGTATATGCCACGAGCTTTTCGACAATCCCTAAAGCTCAAAAAACGGATTTCATATGAAAAATTTATGAGAGTTCTGGGTTTAGGAGTTTAAACAGACAACTAGGTCCTTTCAAGAGTTTAGTGTATTTTTCAAAGGCCTTTGTAAGTGTAGGAGTAATTGAGTATGCAAATATGCCCAAAATTTAGCCTAAATTTCCAAAATTTTACCCCTTTATTTTCTTGCCAAAAATGCCTGTCTATCGCGATAGACGGTGTCTGTCGCGATAGACACTAACTGTCGCGTGGGCCTCTCTGTGGCGATAGACGGTGTCTGTCCCAATAGAGGAGTGTCTGTCGCGATAGACGGGGTCTATCGTGGGTGTCTGTCTATCGCGATAGATGGGTGTCTGTCGCGATAGACAGGGTCTGTCGTCTGTCCTAAGCCTATCTGTCATGATAGACGGTGTCTGTCGTGAAAGACGGCCTCTATCGTGGGGTGTTGTCTGTAGTCTGTCGTGGTCTGTCTGTCACGATAGACTGAGGTTGTCATTTGTCGTGCCTTTTGGTCTATCACGATAGACGGTGTCTATGGCAATAGACGGTCTCTATCGTGGGTCTCTCTCTGTCGCGATAGATGGGTGTCTGTCACGATAGACGGGGTCTATCGTCTATCGTGGTTTGTCTATAATTATAGACAGTATCTATCGCGATAGACTGAGGTTGTCGTGGGATGTTGTATGTCGCGATAGACAGTGTCTGTCACGATAGACTGAAAAAATGCAAATTTTTTAGAACTTTTTAGTGATTTGGAGTGCTCTCATGGAGTGCTCTCACGGTGTAGGTTATCATGTAGTATATGCCACGAGCTTTCCGACAAGCCCTAGAGCTCAAAAAATGGATTTCATATGAAAAATTTATGACAGTTTAGGGTTTAAGAGGTTAAACAGACAAACAGATCCTTTCAAGAGTTTAGTGTATTTTTCTAAGGCCTTTGTAAGTGTAGGAGTAATTGAGTATGCAAATATGTCCAAAATTTAGCCTAAATTTCCAAAAAATTACCCCTTTGTTTTTTTGCCGAAAATGCCTATCTATCGCGATAAAGGGTGTCTATCGCGATAGACACTGACTTTAGTGTGGGCTTGTCTGTCGCGATATACGGTGTCTGTCATGATAGAAGAGTGTGTGTCGTGATAGACGGGGTCTATCGTGGGTGTCTGTCTGTCGCGATAGACGGGTGTTTGTCGCGATAGACGGGGTCTCTCGTCTGTCGTGGACCTGTCTGTCGTGATAGGCGGTCTCTGTCGAGATAGACGGCCTCTATCGTGGGGTGCTGTCTCTCGTTTGTCGTGGTTTGTCTGTCACGATAGACTGAGGTTGTCGTTTGTCGTTCCTTTTGGTCTATCAGGATAAGCGGCGTCCAACATGATAGACGGTCTCTATCGTGGGTCTCTGTCTGTCGCCATAGACGAGTGTCTGTTACGATAGACGGTTCCATTGTCTATTGTGGTCGGTCTATCATGATAGATGGTGTCTATCGCGATAGACTAAGCCTGTGGTGGGATGTTGTATGTCGCTATAGACAGTGTCTGTCGCAATAGACTGAAAAAACGCAAAATTTTTAGAACTTTTTGGTGATTTGGAGTGCTCTCATGGTGTAGGTTATTGTGTAGTATATGCCACGAGATTTTCGACAAGCCCTAGAGCTCAAGAAACGGATTTCATATGAAAAAAATATGACAGTTCAGAGTTTAGGAGGTTAAACAGACAAATAGATCCTTTCATGAGTTTAATGTATTTTTCTAAGGCCTTTGTAAGTGTAGGAGTAATTGAGTATGCAAATATGCCCAAAATTTAGCTTAAATTTCCAAAAATTTACCACTTTATTTTTTTGCAAAAAATGCCTATCTATCGCGATAGACGGTGTCTGTCGTGATAGACATTGACTGTCCCGTGGGCTTGTCTATCACGATAGACGGTGTCTGTCGCGATAGAGGATTGTCTATCTCGATACACGGGGTGTATCATGGGTGTCTATCTGTCGCGTTAGACGGGTGTCTATCGCGATAGACGGGTGTCTATCGTGATAGACAGGTGTCTATCGCGATAGACGGGTGTCTATCGCGATAGAAGGGGTCTGGCGCGATAGAGTGAGGTTGTCGTTTGTCGTTCCTTTTGGTTTATCATGATAGATGGTATCTGTCGCGATAGACGGTATCTATCGTGGGTCTTTGTCTGTCGCAATAGACGGGTGTCTGTCACGATAGACGGGGTCTATCGTCTATCGTGGTCTGTCGATCGTGATAGACGGTGTCTATCGCCATAGACTGAGGCTGTCGTGGGATGTTGTGTGTCGCGATAGACAATGTCTCTTGCGATAGACTGAAGACACGCAAATTTTGTAGAACTTTTTAGTGATTTGGAGTGCTCTCATGGAGTGCTCTCATGGTGTAGGTTATCCTGTAGTATATGCCATGAGCTATCCGACAAGCCCTATAGCTCAAAAAATGGATTTCATATGAAAAATGTATGACAGTTCAGGATTTAGGAGGTTAAACAGCCAAAATGATCCTTTCAAGAGTTTAGTGTATTTTTCTAAGGCCTTTGTAAGTGTAGGAGTAATTGAGTATGCAAATATGCCCAAAATTTAGCCTATATTTCTAAAAATTGACCCTTTTATTTTTTTGCCGAAAATGCCTATCTATCGCGATAGACGGTGTCTGTCGGGATAGACACTGACTGTCACGTGGACCGGTCTGTCGTGATAGACGGTGTCTGTCGCGATAGAGGAGTGTCTCTCGCGTTAGATGGGGTCTATCGTCGGTGTCTGTCTGTCGCGATAGACGTGTGTCTGTCGCGATAGAGGAGTGTCTATCGCGATAGACGGGATCTATGGTGGGTGTCTTTTTGTCGCAATAGACGGGTGTCTGTGGCGATAGATGGGGTCTGTCGTCTGTGGTGGACGTGTCTGTCGTGATAGGCGATTTCTGTCACGATAGACGGCCTCTATCGTGGGGTGTTGTCTGTCATTTGTCATGGTCTGTTTGTCGCGATAGACTAAGGTTGTTGTTTGTCGTGCCTTTTAGTCTATCGCGATAGACGGTGTGTATCGCGAAAGACGGTCTCTATCATAGGTCTCCGTCTGTCGCGATAGATGGGTGTCTGTTATGATAGACGGGGTCTATTGTCTGTCGTGGTCTGTCTATCATCATAGACGGTGTCTATCACGATAAACTGAGCCTGTTATGGAATGCTGTATGTGGCAATAGACAGTGTCTGTCGTGATAGATTGAAAAAACACAAATTTTTAAGAACTTTATAGTGATTTGGAGTGCTCTCATGGAGTTCTCTCATGGTGTAGATTATCGTGTAGTATATGCCACAAGCTTTCACACAAGCCCTAGAGCTCAAAAAACAGATTTCATATGAAAACGTTTTGACAGTTCAGGGTTTAAGAGGTTAAAAAGACAAACAGATCCTTTCAAGAGTTTAGTGTATTTCTCTAAGGCCTCTGTAAGTGTAGGAGTAATTGAGTATGCAAATATGCCCAAAATTTAGCCTAAATTTCCAAAAATTTACCCCTTTATTTTTTTGCCAAAAATGCCTATCTATCGCGATGGACAATGTCTGTCGCGATAGATAGTGACTGTCGCGTGGGCCTGTCTGTCACGATAGATGGTGTCTCTCGCGATAGAGGAGTGTCTGTCGTGAAAGACGGGTGTCTGTCGTGATAAACGGGGTCTGTCGTGTGTCCTGGGTCTGTCTGTCATGATAGACGGTGTTTATCGCGATAGACAGCCTTTGTCGTGGGGTGCTGTCTGTTGTCTGTCGTGGTCTGTCTATCATGATAGACTGAGGCTCTTGTTTGTCCTACCTTTTGGTCTATCGCGATAGATGGTATCTGTCGCGATAGACGGTCTCTATCGTGGGTCTCTGTCTGTCGGGATAGAGGGGTGTCTGTCACGATAGACGGGGTCTATCGTCTGTCGGGGTCTGTCTATCATGATAGACGGTGTCTATCGCCATAGACTGAGGCTCTCATGGGATGCTATATGTCACGATAGAGAGTTTCTCTTGTGATAGACTTAAAAAGCGCAAATTTTTTAGAACTTTTTAGTGATTTGGAGTGCTCTCATGGTGTAGGTTATTGTGTAGTATATGCCACGAGCTTTCCGACAAGCCCTAGACCTCTATCGTGGGGTGTTGTCTATCGTGATAGAGGAGTGTTTGTCACGATAGACGGGTGTCTATCGTGATAGACGGGGTCTGTTGTCTGTCGTGGGCCTTTCTGTCATGATAGACGGTGTCTATCGCGATAGACAACGTTTGTCGTGGGGTGTTGTCTGTCGTCTGTCGTGGTTTGTCTATCGCGATAGACTGAGGCTATCGTTTGTCCTTCCTTTTGGTCTATCACGATAGACGGTATCTCTCGCGATAGATGGTCTCTATCGTGGGTCTCTGTCTGTCGCGATTGAGGGGTGTCTGTCACGATAGACGGGGTCTATCGTCTGTCGTGGTCTGTCTATCATGATAGACGGTGACTATCGCCATAGCCTGAGGCTGTCGTGGGATGCTATATGTCGCGATAGACAGTTTCTCTCGTGATAGAGTGAAAAAGCGTAAATCTTTTAGAACTTTTTAGTGATTTGGAGTGCTCTCATGGTGTAGGTTATCGTGTAGTATATGCCACAAGCTTTCCGACAAGCCCTAGACCTCAAAATATGGATTTCATATAAAAAGGTTATGACAGTTCACGGTTTAGGAGGTTAAACTGACAAACAGATCCTTTCAAGAGTTTAGTGTATTTTTCCAAGGCCTTTGTAAGTGTAAGAGTAATTGAGTATGCAAATATGCCTAAAATTTAGCCTAAATTTTCAAAAATTTACCCCTTTATTTTTTTCTTGAAAATGCCTATCTATCGCGATAGACGGTGTCTGTCGCGATAGACACTGACTCTCATGTGGGCTTGTCCGTCGTGATAGACGGTGCGTGTCGTGATAGAGGAGTGTCTGTCGCGATAGACGGGGTCCATCGTGGGTGTCTGTCTGTCGCGATAGATGGGTGGCTGTCGCGATACACGGGTGGCTGTCACGATAGACGGGGTTTGTCGTCTGTCATGGGCCTGTCTGTCGTGATAGACGGTGTCTATCGTGATAGACGGCCTCTATCGTGGGGTGCTATCTGTCATTTGTCATGGTCTGTCTGTCGCCATAGACTGAGGTTGTCGTTTATCATGCCTTTTGGTCTATCACGATAGACAATGTCTATCACGATAGACGGTCTCTATCGTGGGTCTCTGTCTGTCGCGATAGACGGGTGTCTGTCACAATAGACGGGGTCTGTCATCTATCATGGTCTGTCTATCGTGATAGACAGTGTCTATCGCGATAGACTGAGGCTATCGTGGGATGATGTCTGTCGCGATATACAGTGTCTGTCGCGATAGACTGACAAAACGCAAATTTTTTAGAACTTTTTAGTGATTTGGAGTGCTCTCATGGAGTGCTCTCATGGTGTAGGTTATCGTGTAGTATATGCCACGAGCTTTTCGATAAGGACTAGAGCTCCAAAAACGGATTTCATATGAAAAAGTTATGATAGTTTAGGATTCAAGAGGTTAAACAGACAAACATATCCTTTCAAGAGTTTAGTGTATTTTTCTAAGGCCTTTGTAAGTGTAAGAGTAATTGAGTATGAAAATATGCCCAAAATTTAGCCTAAATTTCCAAAAATTTACCCGTTTATTTTTTTCCCGAAAACCCCTATCTATCGCAATAGACGGTGTCTATCAAGATAGACATTGACTGTCGCGTGGCCCTGTCTGTCGCGATAGAGGAGTGTTTGTCGCGATAGACGGGGCCTATCGTGGGTGTCTGTCTGTCGCGATAGACAGGTGTCTCTCACGATAGACGGGGTCTGTCGTCAGTCGTGGACCTGTATGTGGTTATAGACGGTGTCTGTCCCGATAGGCGGCCTCTATCGTGAGATGCTGTCTGTCGTTTATCGTGGTTTGTCTGTCGCGATAGACTGAGGTTGTCGTTTGTCGTGCCTTTTGGTCTATCGCGATAGACGATGTCTGTTGCGATAAACGGTCTCTATCGTGGGTCTTTGTTTGTCCCAATAGATGGGATCTATCACGATAGACGGGGCTATCGTCTATCGTGGTCTGTGTATGGTGATATGCCCAAAATTTAGCAAAAATTTCCAAAAGTTTACCCCTTCATTTTTTTGTCGAAAATGCCTATCTATCACGATAGACGGTGTCTGTCGCAATAGACACTGACTGTCGCGTGGGCCTGTCTGTCAGGGTAGACGGTGTCTGTCGCGACAGAGGAGTGTCTGTCGTGATGGACGGGGTCTATCGTGGGTGTCTGTCTATCGCGATATACAGATGTGTGTCGCGATAGACGGGGTCTGTCATCTGTCGTGGGCCTCTTTGTCATGATAGACGGTGTCTATCATGATAGACGGCCTCTATCGTGGCGTGCTATCTGTCGTTTGTCGTGGTCTGTCTGTCATGATAGATTGAGGTTGTCGTTTGTCGTGCCTTTTGCTCTATCGCGATGGACAGTGTCTGTCGCGATAGACGGTCTCTATCATGGGTCTCTATCTGTCGCGATAGACGGGTGTCTATCACAATAGACAACGTCTGTCGTCTGTCGTGGTCTGTCTATCGTGGTCTATTGCGATAGACGGTGTCTCTCGCGATACACGGTCTCTATCGTGGATCTCTTTCTGTCGCGATAGACGGGTGTCTGTCACGATAGACGAGGTCTATTGTCTGTCATGGTCTCTCTATCGTGATAGACGGTGTCTATCGTGATTGACTGAGGCTATCATAGGATGCTGTCTGTCGCGATACACAGTGTCTATCGTGATAGACTAAAAAAAATGAAAATTTTTAAGAACTTTTTAGTGATTTGAAGTGCTCTCATGGTGTGGATTATCGTGTAGTATATTCCACGAGCTTTCCGACAAGCCCTAGAGCCCAAAAAGCGGATTTCATATGAAAAATTTATGACACTTCAAGGTTTAGGAGGTTAAACAGACAAACAGATCCTTTCAAAAGTTTAGTGTATTTTTCTAAGGCCTTTGTAAGTGTAGGAGTAATTGAGTATGCAAATATGCCCAAAATTTAGCCTAAATTTCCAAAAATTTACCCCTTTATTTTTTTCTCGAAAATGCCTATCTATTGCGATACATGGTGTCTGTCTCGATAGACAATGACTGTCGCGTGGGCCTGTCTGTCACGATAGACGGTGTCTGTCGCAATAGACGAGTGTGTGTCGCGATAGACGGGGTCTAGTGTGGGTGTCTGTGTGTCGCGATAGACGGGGTCTGTCGTCTATCAAGGGCCTCTCTGTCATGATAGACGGTGTCTGTCGCAATAGACGGCTCTATCATGGGGTGATGTCTATCGTTTGTCGTGGTCTGTCTGTCGTGATAGACTGAGGTTGTCGTTTGTCGTGCCTTTTGGTCTATCGCGATAGATGGTGTTTGTCCTGATAGACGGTCTCTATCGTGGGTCTCTATCTGTCGCGATAGACGGGTGTCTGTCACGATAGACGGGGTCTATCGTCTGTCGTGGTCTATCTATCATGGTAGATGCTTTCTATCGCGATAGACTCAGGCTATCGTGGGATGTTGTATGTCGTGATAGACAGTGTCAGTCGCGATAGACTAAAAAAACACAAATTTTTTAGAACTTTTTAGTGATTTGGAGTGCTCTCATGGTGTCGGTTATCGTGTAGTATATGCCATGAGCTTTCGGACAAGCCCTAGAGCTCAAAAAATGCCTATCTATCGTGATAGACCATGTCTATCGCGATAGACACTCACTATCACGTGGGCCGGTCTATCGCGATAGTCGGTGTCTGTCACGATAGAGAAGTGTCTGTCACGATAGACGAGGTCTATCGTGGGTGTCTGTTTGTCGTGATAGACAGGTGTCTGTCGCGATAGACGGGGTCTGGCGTCTCTCGTGGGCCTGTCTTTCGTGATAGACGATGTTTGTCATGATAGATGGCCTCTATCGTGGGGTGTTATCTGTCGTCTGTCGTGGTCTATCTCTCGCGATAGACTGAGGTTGTCGTTTGTCGTGCCTTTTGGTCTATCGCGATAGATGGTGTCTGTCGCGATAGACGGTGTCTATCGTGGGTCTCTGTCTATCGTGGTAGATGGATGTCTGTCACGATAGACAGGGTTTATGGTCTATCATGGTCTGTCTATCGTGATAGACGGTGTCTATCGCGATAGACTGAGGCTGTCGTGGGATGCTGTCTGTCGCAATAGAGAGTGTCTGTCCGGATAGACTGAAAAAATGCAAATTTTTTAGAACTTTTCTGTGATTTGGAGTGCTCTCATGGAGTGCTCTCATAGTGTAGGTTATTGTGTAGCATATGCAACGAGCTTTTTGACAAGCCCTAGAGCTCAAAAAACAAATTTCATATGAAAAAGTTATGATAGTTCAGGGTTTAGGAGGTTAAACAGACAAACACATCCTTTCAAGAGTTTAGTGTATTTTTCTAAGGCCTTTGTAAGTGTAGGAGTAATTGAGTATGCAAATATGGCCAAAATTTAGGCTAAATTTACAAAAATTTACCCCTTTATTTCATTGCCAAAAAAACCTATCGAGCACGATAGACGGTGTCTCCCGCGATAGACACTGACTGTCGCGTAGGCCTGTCTATCACGATAGACGGTGTCTGTTGCGATAGAGGAGTGTCTGTCGTGATAGACGGGGTATATTGTAGGTGTCTATTTGTTGCGATAGACCGGTGTCTGTCACGATAGACGGGGTCTGTCGTCTGTCGTGGGCCTGTCTGTCATGATAGACGGTGTCTGTCGCGATAGACGGCCTCTATCGTGGGGTGCAGTCTTTCGTTTGTCGTAGTCTGTCTATCACGATAGACTGATGTTGTCATTTGTCGTGCCTTTTGGTCTATCGCAATAGACGGTGTCTATCGCGATAGATGGTCTCTATCGTGGGTCTCTGTCTATCGCAATAGACGGGTGTCTGTCACGATATACGGGGTCTATCATCTGTTGTGGTTTCTCTAATGTGATAGACGATGTCTATCGCGATAGACAAAGCCTGTGGTGGGATGTTGTATGTTGCAATAGACAGTGTCTGTCGCGATAGACTGAAAAAACGCAAATGTTTTAGAACTTTGTAGTGATTTGGAGTGGTCTCATGGTATAGGTTATCGTGTAGTATATGCCACGAGCTTTTCGACAAGCCCTACAGCTCAAAAAACGGATTTCATATGAAAACGTTTTGACAGGTCAAGGTTTAGGAGGTTAAACAGACAAATAATTCCTTTTAAGAGTTTAGTGTATTTCTCTAAGGCCTTTGTAAGTGTAGGAGTAATTGAGTATACAAATATGCCCAAAATTTAGCCTAAATTTCCAAAAATTTACCCCTTTATGTTTTTGCTGAAAATGCCTATGTATCGGAATAGACGGTGTCTATCGCGATAGACACTGACTGTCGCGTGGGCCTGTCTGTCACAATAGACGGTGTCTGTCGTGATAGAGGAGTGTCTGTCACGATAGACGGGGTCTATCGTGGGTGTCTGTCTGTCGCGATAGATGAGTGTCTGTCGCAATCGACAAGGTCTGCCGTCTGTCGTGGGCCTGTCTGTCATGATAGACGGTCTCTATTGTGGGTCTCTATGTGTCGCGATAGATGGGTATTTGTCACAATAGATGGGGTCTATCGTCTGTCGTGGTCTATCTATCGGGATAGAGGGTGTCTATCGCGATAGACTAAGGCTGTCGTAGGATGCTATATGTTGCGATAGACAGTGTCTGTCGCGATAGACTAAAAAAAATGCAAATTTTTTAGAACCTTTTAGTGATTTCGAGTGCTCTCATGGAGTGCTCTCATGGTGTAGGTTATCGTGTAGTATATGCCACGAGCTTTCCGACAAGCCCTAGAGCTCAAAAAACGGATTTGATATGAAAAAGTTATAATAGTTCAGGCTTTAGGAGGTTAAACAGACAAATAGATCCTTTCAAGAGTTTAGTGTACTTTTCTAAGGCCTTTGTAAGTGTAGGAGTAATTGAGTATGCAAATATGCCCAAAATTTAGCCTAAATTTCCAAAAATTTACCCCTTTATTTTTTTGTTGAAAATGCATATCTATCACGATAGACGGTGCCTGTCGCGATAGACACTGACTATCGCGTGGGCCTGTCTATCGCGATAGACGGTGTCTGTCGCGATAGAGGAGTGTCTATCGGGATAGACGAAGTCTATCGTGGGTGTCGATCTGTCGCGATAGATAGGGTCTGTCGTCTGTCGTGGGCCTGTCTGTCATGGTCTGTCTATCGCGATAGACGGCCTCTGTTGTGGGGTGCTGTGTGTTGTATGTCGTTGCCTGTTTGGTGCGATAGAGTGAGGTTGTCGTTTGTCATTCCTGTTGGTCTATCACGATAGACGGTGTCTATCACGATAGACAGTCTCTATTGTGGGTCTCTGTTTGTCACGGTAGACGGGTGTCTGTTACACTAGACGGGGTCTATCGTCTATCATGGTCTCTCTATCATGAAAGACAGTGTCTATCGCGATAGAATGAGGCTGTGTGGGATGTTGTATGTTGCGATAGATAGTGTCTGTTGCGATAGACTTAAAAAACGCAATTTTTTTAGAACTTTTTAGTGATTTGGAGTGCTCTCATGGAGTGCTCTCATGGTGTAGGTTATCGTGTACTATATGCCACGAGCTTTCTAACAAGCCCTAGAGCTCAAAAAACTGATTTCATATGAAAACGATATGACAGTTCAGGGTTTAGGAGGTTCAACAGACAAACAGATCCATTCAAGAGTTTAGTGTATTTTTCTAAGGCCTTTGTAAGTGTAGGAGTAATTGAGTATGCAAATATGCGCAAAATTTAGCCTAAATTTTTAAAAATTTACTTGTTTATTTTTTAACGAAAATGCCTATCTATAGAGATAGGCATTGTCTGTCGTGATGGACAGTGACTGTCACGTGGGCCTGTCTGTTGCGATAGCCGGTGTCTATCGTGATAGAGGAGTGTATGTCGTGATAGACGGGGTCTATCATCGCTGTCTATCTGTCGTGATAGACGGGTGTCTGTCGCGATAGACGGGATCTAACGTCTGTCGTGGGCCAGTCTATCGTGATAGACGGTGTCTGTCACGATAGACTGCGTCTATCGTGGGGTGCTGTCTGTCGTCTCTGGTGGTCTGTCTGTCGCGATAGACTGAGGTTGTCTTTTGTCGTGCCTTTTGGTCTATCGCGATAGACGGTGTCTGTCGCGATAGACGGTCTCTATTGCGGGTCTCTGTCTGTCGTCATAGACGGGTGTCTTTCATGATAGACGGGGTCTATCATCTATCGTGGTCTGTTTATCGTGATAGACGGTGTCTATCGTGATAGGCGATGTCTATTGCGATAGACTGATGCTCTCGTGGGATGCTGTATGTCGCGATAGACAGTGTCTGTCGGGATAGATTGAAAAGCACAAATTTTTTAGAACTTTTTAGTGATTTGGAGTGCTCTCATGGAGTGCTCTCATGGTGTAGATTATCGTGTAGTATATGCCACGAGCTTTCCGACAAGCCCTAGAGCTCAAAAAACGGATTTCATATGAAAAGGTTATGACAGTTCAGGGTTTAGGAGGTTACACAAACAGACAGATGCTTTCAAGAGTTTAGTGCTTTTTTCTAAGGCCTTTGTAAGTGTAGGAGTAATTGAGTATGAAAATATGCCCAAAATTTAGTCTAAATTTCCAAAAATTTACCCCTTTACTTTTTTGCCAAAAATGCCTATCTATCGCGATAGACGGTGTCTGTCGCGATAGACACTGACTGTCGCGTAGGCCTGTCTGTTGCGATAGATGGGGTTCTATCGTGGGTGTCTGTCTGTCGCGATAAAGGGGTGTCTGTTGCGATAGGCGGGGTCTGTCGTCTATCGTGGGCCTGTTTGTCATGATAGACAGTGTCCGCACGATACGCCTTTGTCGTGCGGTGTTGTCTATCATCTGTCGTGGTCTGTCTGTCGAGATAGACTGAGGTTGTCGTTTGTCATGCCTTTTGGTCTATCGCGATAGACGGTGTGTGTCGGGATAGACGGTCTCTCTCGTGGGTCTCTGTTTGTCATGATAAATGGGTGTATGTCATGATAGACGGGCTCTATCGTCTGTCGTGATCTGTTTATCATGATAGATGGTGGCTATCGCGATAGACTGAGGCTGTCGTAGGATGTTTTCTATCGCGATAGATAGTCTCTATCGTGATAGACTGAAAAACGCAAATTTTTTAGAACTTTTTAGTGATTTGGAGTGCTCTCATGGTGTAGGTTATCGTGTACTATATGCCATGAGCTTTCCGACAAGCCCTAGAGCTCAAAAAACAGATTTCATATGAAAAAGTTATGACAGTTCAGGGTTTAGGAGGTTAAACAAACAAAGAGATCCTTTCAAGAGTTTAGTGTATTTTTTTAAGGCCTTTGTAAGTGTAGGAGTAATTGAGTATACAAATATGCCTAAAAGTTAGCCTAAATTTCCAAAAATTTACCCCTTTATTTTTTTGCCAAAAAATGCCTATCTATCGCGATAGACGGTGTCTATCGTGACAGACACTGACTGTCGCGTGGGCCTGTCTGTCGTGATAGACGAGTGTCTATCGTGATAGACGAGGTCTATCGTGGGTGTCTGTCTGTCGTGATAGAAGGGTGTCTATCGTGATAGACGGGATCTGTTGTCTGTCGTGGGTCTGTCTGTCGCGATAGACGGTGTCTGTTGCGATAGACGGCCTCTGCCGTGAGGTGCTGTCTGTCGTGATAGACGGTGTCTGTCGCGATAGACGCTGCCTGTCGTCTGTCGTGGTCTGTTTGTCGTGGTAGACTGAGGCTGTCGTTTGTCGTGCCTTTTGGTTTATCGCGATAGACGGTGTCTGTCGGGATAGATGGTCTCTATCGTGGGTCTCTGTCTGTCGTGATAGACGGGTGTTTGTCACGATAGACGGGATCTATCGTCTGTCGTGGTCTGTCTATCATGATAGACGGTGTCTATCGTGATAGACTGAAGCTGTCGTGGGATGCTATCTGTCGCGATAGACAGTGTCTATCGTGATATAGATTGAAAAAATGCAAGTTTTTTAGAACTTTTTAGTGATTTGGAGTGCCCTCATGGTGTAGGTTATCGTGCCACACATGCATTCAAAAAATATTAAGTTCTTCTGTCTGTCGCGATAGATAGAGGTCGTCATTCTGGGACCTGTGCAGAGTCTGTCCTACCTACGCAAGCTGTTGGAGATGGTGGTACAGCTTGATCCTGCAGTAAAAGCTGAAAAAACACACAAGAACTGATAGCATGCAAGCTCTCTCTCGCTCTCTCTCACAAGTGAAATGAGGTAAATGAGGTGGGGAGTGGAATATGATAAAAAATTGAAATTTTTGTGAAGATGGAGATGGAGGTGGGAGATGGTGAGGATGATGATGATGGTGAGGATGATGATGATGGTGATGATGGTGATGCAAAAACAAGAAAAATTGAAGAAAAATAAGGAAAAAAAGGATATTACCTATGACTCCAATGTCTCAACTCTACGTCTTACATCACACGCTCGTCCTCAAAGCTCTCTCCCGGGCAATAGCGCCAAATTTGGTGTCACTATAGCACAATGGTGAGTACCAACTTGAGGAGATCCACCTCATAATTGTCAATCCGTGGAGACGTGAGGACTAGTATGAAGACTATGAACAAGTGATGGCACAAGTGTGTGAGTGAGAAGCACACAAACATGCACACACATACACACATGCGCACACAATGTAAGATGCCACGTTGATTTTCCACCAAGAAAAAAAAAGATGTGTAGGTAATAATGAAATTGTATGTTTAGGATATTTTGATCATGTCTGCAAAATTTTGTAGCAATAAGTTTTTACATTCTCTCTCTTGAAAGTTGTCGCGTGAAATTTGTATGTTAATTTCGAGCATGAAGATGAAGGAATCTGAAAAAGTGTTGTATGAGAGAAAGGTAGAGTATTCTTAGTAGAAAAACTTTACCTGATTGAATTTTTTGTAGTTCCTATGTTTTATGTCTCATTTGGTTCCATGAAGATAGGTTAATGAAGAGATTTTTCATGTTTTTTCATCTCTCTCTAGAATTTTCGATTTTGCAGGGCCCAAAAGTGATATCTGGAAGCAGATTTGGACTTGAGGCGTCTCTAACATTGGGTGTATCCTCTATCGTGGTCTGTCTATCATGATAGACGGTGTCTATCCAGATAGACTCAGGCTGTGATGGAATGTTGTATATCGCGATAGACTGTGTTTGTTGCGATAGATTGAAAAAACACAAATTTTTTAGAACTTTTGAGTGATTTGGAGTGCTCTCATGGAGTGCTCTCATGGTGTAGGTTATCGTGTAGTATATGCCACAAGCTTTTCGACAAGCCCTAGAGCTCAAAAAACAGATTTCATATGAAAAGGTTATGATAGTTCAGGGTTTAGGAGGTTACACAGACAAACAGATGCTTTCAAGAGTTTAGTGTATTTTTCTAAGGCCTTTGTAAGTGTAGGAGTAATTGAGTATGCAAATATGCCCAAAATTTAGCCTAAATTTCCAAAAATTTACTGCTTTATTTTTTTGCCAAAAATGCCTATCTATCACGATAGATAGTGTCTGTCGCTATAGACACTGACTGTCGCGTGGGCCTGTCTGTCACGATAGATGGTGTCTGTCGCGATAGAGGAGTGTCTCTCGCGATAGATAGGGTCTATCATGGGTGTCTGTCTCTCGTGATAGACGGGTGTTTGTCGCGATAGACGGCGTCTGTCGTCTCTCGTGGGCCTCTCTGTCGTGGTCTGTCTGTCGTGATTGACGGCCTCTCCCATGGGGTGCTGTCTGTTGTCTATCGTGGTCTATCTGTCGCGATAGACTGAGGTTGTCGTTTGTCGTTCCTTTTGGTCTATCACGATAGACGGTGTCTGTCGCGATAGACGGTCTCTATCGTGGGTCTTTCTCTGTCGTGGTGGACGGGTGTCTGTCATACTAGACGGGTTCTATCATCTATCGTGGTCTGTCTATCGTGGTTTGTCTATCATGATAGACGGTGTCTATTGTAATAGACTGAGGCTGTTGTGGGATGTTGTATATCACGATAGATAGTGTCTATCACAATAGACTGAAAAAACGCAAATTTTTTAGAACTTTTTAGTGATTTGGAGTGCTCTCATGGAGTGCTCTCATGGTGTAGGTTATCGTGTAGTATATGCCACGAGCTTTTTGACAAGCTCTAGAGCTCAAAAAACGGATTTCATATAAAAAAGTTATGAGAGTTCAGGGTTTAGGAGGTTAAATAGACAAAGAGATCCTTTCAAGAGTTTAGTGTATTTTTCTAAGGCCTTTGTAAGTGTAGGAGTAATTGAGTATGCAAATATGCTCAAAATTTAGGCTAAATTTCCAAAAATTTACCTCTTTATTTTTTTGCCAAAAATGCCTATCTATTGCGATAGATGGTGTCTGTCGCGATAGACAATGACTGTCACGTGGGTCTGTCTGTCGCGATAGATGGTGTCTGTCGCGATAGAGGAGTGTCTGTCGTGATAAACGGGGTCTATCATGGGTGTCTGTCTCTCATGATAGATGGGTATCTGTCACGATAGACGGGGTCTGTCGTCTGTCGTGGGCCTGTCTGTCGTGATAGATGGTGCCTGTCACGATAGATGGCCTCTATCGTGGGGTGTTGTCTGTCGTCTGTGGTGGTTAGTTTGTCCCGATAGACTGAGGTTGTCTTTTGTCATGTCTTTTGGTCTATCACGATAGACGGTGTTTGTCGCGATACACAGTCTCTATCGTGGGTCTCTGTCTGTCGCGATAGACAGGTGTCTGTCACGATAGATGGAGTGTATCCTTTATCGTGGTCTGTCTATCGTGATAGACGGTGTCTATCCAGATAGACTCAGGCTGTCATGGAATGTTGTATGTCATGATAGACAGTGTCTGTTGCGATAGATTGAAAAAACACAAATTTTTTAGAACTTTTGAGTGATTTGGAGTGCTCTCATGGTGTAGGTTATCGTGTAGTATATGCCACCAGCTTTTCGACAAGCCCTAGAGCTCAAAAAACGGATTTCATATGAAAAGGTTATGATAGTTCAGGGTTTAGGAGGTTACACAGACAAACAGATGCTTTCAAGAGTTTAGTGTATTTTTCTAAGGCCTTTGTAAGTGTAGGAGTAATTGAGTATGCAAATATGCCCAAAATTTAGCCTAAATTTCCAAAAATTTACCCCTTTACTTTTTTGCCAAAAATGCCTATCTATCGCGATAGACGGTGTCTGTCGCGATAGACACTGACTGTCGCATAGGCCTATCTGTCGCGATAGAGGAGTGTCCGTCGCAATAGATGGGGTCTATCGTGGGTGTCTGTCTGTCGTGATAGACGGGTGTCTGTCGCGATAGACGGGGTCTGGCGTCTGTCGTGGGCTTGTCTGTCATGATAGATGGTGTCTGTCGTGATAGACGGCCTCTATCGTGGGGTGCTGTCTATCGTCTGTTGTGGTCTGTCTATCGCGATAGACTGAGGTTGTCGTTTGGCGTGCCTTTTGGTCTATCGCGATAGACGGTGTCTATCGGGATATATGTTCTCTATCGTGGGTCTCTGTTTGTCACGATAGATGGGTGTTTGTCATGATAGATGGGGTCTATCGTCTGTCGTGGTCTATCTATCGTGATAGACAGTGTCTATCGCGATAGACTGAGGCTGTCATGGGATGTTGTCTGTCGGGATAGATAGTCTCTATCATGATAGACTGGAAAACGTAAGTTTTTAGAACTTTTTAGTGATTTGGAGTGCTCTCATTGTGTAGGTTATCGTGTAGTATATGCCATGACCTTTTCGAGAAGCCCTAGAGCTCAAAAAACGGATTTCATATGAAAATGTTATGACAGTTCAGGGTTTAAGAGGTTAAACAGACAAAGAGATCCTTTACAGAGTTTAGTGTATTTGTTTAAGTCGTTTGTGAGTGTAGGAGTAATTGAGTATACAAATACGCCTAAAAGTTAGCCTAAATTTCCAAAAGTTTACCCCTTTATTTTTTTGCCGAAAAATGCCTATCTATCGTGATAGACGGTGTCTATCGCGATAGAGACTGACTGCCGCGTGCGCCTGTCTGTTGTAATAGACGAGTGTCTGTCGTGATAGAGGAGGTCTATTGTGGGTGTCTGTGTGTCACGATAGACGGGTGTCTGTTGTAATAGGCGTGGTCTGTCGTCTGTCATGGGCCTGTCTGTCGCCATAGACGGTGTCTGTTGTGATAGACGGCCTCTATCGTGGGGTGTTGTTTGTCATGATTGACGGTGTCTGTCGCGATAGATGCTTCATGTCCTCTATCGTGGTCTGTCTGTCACGATAGACTGAAGCTGTCGTTTTTCGTGCCTTTTGGTCTATCGTGATAGACGGTATCTGTCGCGATAGATGGTCTCTATCGTGGGTCTCTGTCTATCGTGATAGATGGGTGTTTGTCACGATAGACAAGGTCTATCTTCTGTCATGGTCTCTCTATCGTGATAGATGGTGTCTATCGCGATAGACTGAGGCTGTCGTGGGATGCTCTCTGTCGCGATAGACGGTGTCTGTCGCGATAGACAGTGTCTATCGCGATATAGATTGAAAAAATGCAAATTTTTTAGAACATTTTAGTAATTTGGAGTGCCCTCATGGTGTAGGTTATCGTGCCACACATGCATTCAAAAAATATTAAGTTTTTCTATCTGTCCCAATAGATAGAGGTCGTTGTTCCGGGACCTATCCAGAGTCTGTCGTACCTGCGCAAGCTGTTGGAGATGGTGGTACAGCTCGATCCTGCAGTAAACGTTGAAAAAACACACAAAAACTGATAGCATGCAAGCTCTCTCTCGCTCTCTCTCACAATTGAAATGAGGTGGGGAGTGGAATATGACCAAAAACTGAAATTTTTGTGAAGATGGAGATGGAGGTGGGAGATGGTGAGGATGATGATGGTGATGATGGTGATGCAAAAACAAGAAAAATTGAAGAAAAATAAGGAAAAAAAAGGATATCACCTATGACTCCAATGTCTCAACTCTACGTCTTACATCACACGCTCGTCCTCGAAGCTTTCTCCCCGGCAACAACGCCAAATTTGGTGTCACTCTAGCACAATGGTGAGTACCAACGTGAGGAGATCCACCTCATATTTGTCAAGGCGTGGAGACGTGAGGACTAGTATGAAGACTGTGAGCAAGTGCTCTCATGGTGTGCTCTCATGGTGTCAGTTATCGTGTAGTATATGCCACGAGCTTTCCGACAAGCACTAGAGCTCAAAAAACGGATTTCATATGAAAAAGTTATGACACTTTAGGGTTTAAGAGATTCAACAGACAAACAGATCCTTTCAAGAGTTTAGTGTATTTTTCTAAGGCCTTTGTAAGTGTAAGAGTAATTGAGTATGCAAATATGCCCAAAATTTAGCGTAAATTTCCAAAAATTTACCCCTTTATTTTTTTGTCGAAAATCCCTATCTATCGCGATAGACGGTGTCTATCGCGATAGACACTGACTGTCACGTGGCCCTGTCTGTCGCGATAGAGGAGTGTCTATTGCGATATAGGAGTGTCTGTCACGATAGACGGGGTCTATCGTGGGTGGCTATCTATCGCGATAAACGGGTGTCTCTTGGTATAGATGGGTTTTGTCGTCAGTCGTGGGCCTGTCTGTCGTGATAGACGGTGTCTGTCCTGATAGACGGCCTCTATCGTGAGGTGCTGTCTGTCGTCTATCGTGGTTTGTCTGTCACGATAGACTGAGATTCTCGTTTGTTGTGCCTTTTGGTCTATCGCGATAGACGGTGTCTGTCTCGATAAACGGTCTCTATCGTTGGTCTCTGTCTGTCACGATGGATGGGTGTCTATCACGATAAACAAGGTCTATCGTCTGTCGTGGTCTGTGTATCGTGATAGATGGTGTCTATCGCGATAGACTGAGGCTTTCGTGGGATGCTGTTTGTCACGATATACATTGTCTGTTGCGATACACTAAAAAAATGCAGATTTTTTAGAACTTTTCAATGATTTGGAGTGCTCTCATGGTGTAGGTTATCGTGTACTATATGCCACAAGCTTTTTGACAAGCCCTAGAGTTCAAAATACGGATTTCATATGAAAATGTTATGACAGTTCACGGTTTAGGAGGTTAAACAGACAAACAGTTCCTTTCAAAATTTTAGTGTATTTTTCTAAGGCCTTTGTAAGTATAGGAGTAATTGAGAATGCAAATATGCCCAAAATTTAGCCTAAATTTCAAAAAATTTACCCCTTTATTTTTTGCCAAAAATGCCTATCTATCACGATAAACGGTGTCTGTCGGGATAGACACTGACTGTCGCGTGGGTGTGTCTGTCCCGATAGACGGTGTCTGTCGCAATAGAGGAGTGTCTGTTGCGATAGAGAGGGTCTATCGTGGGTGTCTATCTGTCCCGATAGACGGAGTCTGTCATCTATCGTGGGCGTGTCTTTCGTGATAGACAGTGTTTGTCACGATAGACGGCCTCTATCGTGGGGTGTTGTCTGTTGTTTCTCGTGGTCTATCTGTCGTGATAGACTGAGGTTGGCGTTTGTCGTGCCTTTTGGTCTATCGAGATAGACGATGTCTGTCGCGATAGATGGTCTCTATCGTGGGTCTCCGTCTGTCGCGATAGACGTGTGTCTATCACGATAGACAGGGTCTATCGTCTGTCGTGGTCTATCTATCATGATAGACTGTGTCTATCGCAATAAACTGAGGCTGTCCTGGGATGTTGTATATCGCAACAGACAGTGTCTGTAGTGATAGACTAAAAACACGCAAATTTTTTTGAACTTTTTAGTGATTTGGAGTGCTCTCATGGAGTGCTCTCATGGTGTAGGTTATCGTGTAATATATGCCAGGAGCTTTCCGACAAGCCCTAGAGCTCAAAAAAGGAATTTCATATGAAAACGTTATGATAGTTCAGGGTTTAGGAGGTTAAATAGACAAATAGATCCTTTCAAGAGTTTAGTGTATTTTTCTAAGGCCTTTGTGAGTGTAGGAGTAATTGAGTATGCAAATATGCCCAAAATTTACCCTAGATTTCCAAAAATTTACCCCTTTATTTTTTTTGGTGAAAATGCCTATCTATCTCCATAGACGGTGTCTGTCGCGATAGACACTGACTATCGTATGGGCCTGTCTCTCGCGATAGACGATGTCTGTCGTGATAGAGGAGTGTCTGTCGTGATAGAGGGGGTCTATGGTGGGTGTCTATCTGTCGCGATAGACGGGTGTCTGTCACCATAGACGGGGTCTGTCGTCTGTCGTCTGTCGTGGGCCTATCTATCATGATAGACAGTGTCTGTCGCCATAGACGGCCTCTATCGTGGGGTGTTGTCTATCGTCTGTCGTGGTCTGTCTGTCGCGGTAGACTGAGGTTGTCGTTTGTTGTCCCTTTTGGTCTATCGCGATACACGGTGTCTGTCGCGATAGACGGTCTCTATCGTGGATCTCTGTCTGTGGGGATAGACGGGTGTCTGTCACGATAGACGGGGTCTATCATCTGTCGTGGTCTGTCTATCGTGATAGACGCTGTCTATCGTGATAGACTTAGGCTGTCGTAGGATGTTGTGTGTCACGATAGACATTGTCTGTCACGATAGACTAAAAAAAACGCAATTTTTTTAGAACTTTTTAGTGATTTGGAGTGCTCTCATGTTGTAGGTTATCGTGTAGTATATGCCACGAGCTTTCCGACAAGCCCTAGAGCTCAAAAAGCGGATTTTATATGAAAACGTTATGACAGTTCAAGGCTTAGGAGACTAAACAGACAAATAGATCCTTTCAAGAGTTTAGTGTATTTTTCTAAGGCCTTTGTAAGTGTAGAATTAATTGAGTATGCAAATATGCCCAAAATTTAGCCTAAATTTCCAAAAATTTACCCCTTTATTTTTTTTCCGAAAACGCCTATCTATCTTGATAGATGGTGTCTGTCGCGATAGACACTGACTGTCACGTGGGCCTATCTGTCACGATAGACGGTGTCTGTCGCAATAGAGGAGTGTGTGTCGCGATATACGGGGTCTATCGTGGGTGTTTGTGTCACAATAGATGGGTGTCTGTCACGATAGACCAGGTCTGTCGTCTGTCAAGGGCCTCTCTATCATGATAGATGGTGTCTGTCGCAATAGACGGCCTCTATCGTGGGGTGCTGTCTATCGTCTGTCATGGTCTGTCTGTCGCGATAGACTGAGGTTGTCATTTGTCGTGCCTTTTGGTCTATCGCGATAGACAATGTCTGTCGCGATAGACGGTCTCTATCGTGGGTCTCTCTCTGTCGGGATAGATGGGTGTCTGTCATGATAGACGGGGTCTATCGTCTATCATGGTTTGTCTATCGTGATAGACATATTCTATCGCGATAGACTGAGGCTGTCGTGGGATGCTTTATGTCATGATAGACAGTGTCTGTCACGATAGATTGAAAAAACGCAAATTTTTTAGAACTTTTTAGTGATTTGGAGTGCTCTCATGGAGTGCTCTCATGGTGTAGGTTATCATGTAGTATATGCCACGAGCTTTCCGACAAGCCCTAGAGCTCAAAAAATGGATTTCATATGAAAAATTTATGACAGTTCAAGTTTTAGGAGGTTAAAGAGACAAACAGATCGTTTCAAGAGTTTAGTGTATTTTTCTAAGGCCTTTGTAAGTGTAGGAGTAATTGAGTATGCAAATATGCCAAAAACTTAGCCTAAATTTCCAAAAATTTATCCCTTTATTTTTCTTGCGGAAAATGCCGATCTATCGCGATAGAGGGTGTCTGTCGCGATAGACACTGACTGTAGTGTGGGCCTGTCTGTCACGATAGACGGTGTCACTCGCGATAGAGGAGTATTTGTCGCGATAGACGGGGTCTATCGTGGGTGTCTGTCTATCGCGATAGACGGGTGTCTGTCGTGATAGGCGAGATCTATCGTCTGTCGTGGACCTGTCTATCGTGATAGGCGGTGTCTGTCGTGATAGACAGCCTCTATCATGGGGTGTTGTCTATCGTTTGTCGTGGTCTGTGTGTCGCGATAGACTGAGATTGCGTTTGTCACACCTTTTGGTCTATGGCGATAGACGGTGTTTATTGCGATAGACGGTCTCTATCGTGGGTCTCTGTCTGTTGCGATGGACGGGTGTCTGTCACGATGGACGGGTGTCTGTCATGATAGACAGGGACTATTGTCTATCGTGGTCTGTCTATAGTGATAGACGATGTCTATCGCGATAGAATGAGCGTGTCGTGGGATGCTGTATGTCGCGATAGACAGTGTCTATCACAATAGACTGAGAAAATGCAAATTTTTTAGAACTTCTTTGTGACTTGGAGTGCTCTCATGGTGTAGGTTGTCATGTAGTATATGCCACGAGCTTTCCGACAAGCCCTAGAGCTTAGAAAACGGATTTCATATGAAAACGTTATGACAGTTCAGGGTTTAGGAGGTTAAACAGACAAACAGATCCTTTCAAGAGTTTAGTGTATTTTTCTAAGGCCTTTGTAAGTGAAAGAGTAATTGAGTATGCAAATATGCCCAAAATTTAGCCTAAATTTCCAAAAATTATCACTTTATTTTTTTGCCGAAAATGCCTATCTATCTTGATAGACGGTGTGTGTCGCGATAGACACTAACTGTCGCATGGGCCTATCTGTCACAATAGATGGTGTCTGTCGCGATAGAGGAGTGTGTGTTGCGATAGACGGGGTCTATCGTGGGTGTCTGTCTATCGCGATAGACAGGTGTGTGTCGCGATAGATGGGGTCTGTCGTCTATCGTGGGCCTCTCTGTCGTGATAGACGATGTGTGTCGCGATAGACGACCTTTGTCGTGGGGTGCTATCTGTCGTTTGTCGTGGTCTGTCTGTCGCGATAGACTGAGGTTGTCGTTTGTCGTGCCTTTTGTTCTATCGCGATAGACGGTCTCTATCATGGGTCTCTGTGTATCGCGATAGACGGGTGTGTGTCATGATAGATGGGGTCTATCGTCTATGGTGGTCTGTCTATCGTGATAGACGGTGTCTATCGCGATAGACTGAGGCTGTCGTGGGATGCTATCTGTTGTGATAGATAGTGTCTATCACGATAGACTAAAAAAACGCAAAATCTTTAGAACTTTTTAGTGATTTGGAGTGCTCTCATGGTGTAGGTTATCGCGTAGTATATACCATGAGCTTTCCAACAAGCCCTAGAGCTCAAAACAAAGATTTCATATGAAAATGTTATGACAGTTTAGGGTTTAGGAGGTTAAACAGACAAACAGATCCTTTCAAGAGTTTAGTGTATTTTTCTAAGGCCTTTGTAAGTGTAGGTGTAATTGAGTATGCAAATATGCCCAAAATTTAGCCTATATTTCAAAAAATTTACTCTTTTATTTTTTTGCCAAAAATGCCTATCTATCACGATAGACGGTGTCTGTCGCGATAGACACTGACTGTCGCGTGGGCCTGTCTGTCATGATAGACGGTGTTTGTCGCGATAGAGGAGTGTCTGTCGCGATAGACGAGGTCTATCGTGGGTGTCTGTCTGTCGTGATAGACGGGTGTTTGTCATGATAGACGGGGTCTGTCGTCTGTCGTGGGCCTGTGTGTCATGATAGATAGTGTCTGTCACGATAGACGGTCTCTATCGTGGGGTGCTGTCTGTCGTCTCTCGTGGTCTCTCTGTGGTGATAGACTGAGGTTGTCATTTGTCCTGCCTTTTGGTCTATCACGATAGACGGTGTCTCTCACGATAGACGGTCTCTAACGTGGGTCTCTGTCTGTCGTGATAGATGGGTGTCTGTCATGATAGACGGGGTCTATCATCTATCGTGGTCTGTCTATCGTTATAGACGGTGTCTATCGCGTTAGACAGAGGCTGTCGTAGGATGCTGTATGTCGCGATAGATAGTGTTTGTCGTGATAGACTAAGAAGATGACAATTTTTGAGAACTTTTTAGTGATTTGAAGTGCTCTCATGGAGTGCTCTTATGGTGTAGGTTATCGTGTAGTATATGCCACGAGCTTTCGAACAAGCCATAGAGCTCAAAAAACGGATTTCATATGAAAACGTTATGACAGTTCAGGGTTTAGGAGGTTAAATAGACAAAGAGATCCTTTCAAGAGTTTAGTGTATTTTTCTAAGGCCTTTGTAAGTGTAGGAGCAATTGAGTATGCAAATATGCCCAAAATTTAGCCTAAATTTCCAAAAGTTTACCCCTTTATTTTTTTGCCGAAAATGCCTATCTATCCCAATAGAATGTGTCTGTCGTGATAGATACTGACTGTCGCGTGGGCCTCTCTGTCGCGATAGAGGAGTGTCTGTCGCGATACACAGGGTCTATCGTCGGTGTCTGTCTGTCGCAATAGACGGGGTCTGTCGTCTCTCGTGATAGACGATATTTATCGTGATAGACGGCCTCTATCGTGGGGTGCTGTCTGTCGTCTGTCGTGGTCTGTTTGTCCCGATAGATTAAGGTTGTCGTTTGTCGTGCCTTTTGGTCTATCGCGATAGACGGTGTCTGTCACAATAGACGGTCTCTATCGTGGGTCTCTATCTGTCACGATAGACGAAGTGTGACACGATAGATGGGGTCTATCGTCTATCGTGGTCTATATATCGTGATAGACGGTGTCTATCGGGATAGACTAAGGCTGTCGTGGGATGATGTATGTCGCGATAGATTGAAATAATGCAAAATTTTCAGAACTTTTTAGTGATTTGGAGTGCTTTCATGGTTTAGGTTATCGTGTAGTATAGCCAGGAGCTTATCGACAAGCCCTAGAACTCAGAAAACGGATTTCATATGAAAAAGTAATGACAGTTCAGGGTTTATGAGATTAAATAGACAATCAGATCCTTTCTAGAGTTTATTGTATTTTTCTAAGGCCTTTGTAAGTGTAGGAGTAATTGAATATGCAAATATGCCCAAAATTTAGCCTAAATTTCCAAAAATTTACGCCTTTATTTTTTTGTCGAAAATGCCTATCTATCGCGATAGACGGTGTCTATCGTGATAGAAACTGACTGTTGCGTGGGCTCGTCTGTCGCGATAGACGGTGTCTGTCGTGATAGAGGAGTGTCTATCGCGATAGACGGGGTATATCATGGGTGTCTGTCTGTCACGATAGACGGGTTTCTCTAGCGATAGACGGGTGTCTGTCGCGATAGACGGGTGTCTGTCGCGATAGACGGGTGTCTGTCGCGATAGACGGGGTCTGTCGTCTATCGTGGGCCTGTCTCTCGTGATAGACGTTGTCTGTCGCGATAGACAGCCTCTATCGTGGCGTACTGTCTGTCGTCTGTCGTGGTCTGTCTGTCGCGATAGACTGAGGTTGTCGTTTGTCGTTCCTTTTGGTCTATCGCGATCGACGGTGTTTGTCGCGATAGACGGTCTCTATTGTGGGTCTCTTTCTATCGTGATAGATGGGTGTCTATCACAATAGATGGATTCTATTGTCTCTCGTGGTCTGTCTATCGTGATAGATGGTGTCTATCGCGATAGACTAAGGCTGTCATGGGATGTTGTCTATCGTGATAGACAGTGTCTGTCGCGATAAAGTGAAAAAACGCAAATGTTTTAGAACGTTTTAGTGATTTGGAGTGCTCTCATGGAGTGCTCTCCTGATGTAGGTTATCGTGTAGTATATGCCACGAGCTTTCCGACAAACCCTAGAGATCAAAAAACAGATTTCATATGAAAATGTTATGACAGTTCAGGGTTTAGGAGGTTAAACAGACAAACAGATTCTTTCAAGAGTTTAGTGTATTTTTCTAAGGCCTTTCTAAGTGTAGGAGTAATTGTGTACGCAAATATGCCCAAAATTTAGCCTAAATTTACAAAAATTTACCCCTTTACTTTTTTGCCGAAAATGCCTATCTATCGCGATAGACCGTGTCTGTCGCGATAGACACTGACTGTCACGTGAGCATGGCTATCGCGATAGACGGTGTCTATCGCGATAGAGAAGTGTCTGTTGCGATAGACGAGGTCTATCATGGGTGTCTATTTGTCGTGATAGATGGGTGTTTGTCACGATAGACGGGGTCTGTCGTCTGTCGTGGGCCTATCTTTCATGATAGACGGTGTCTATCCCGATAAATGGCCTCTATCGTGGGGTGTTGTCTGTCATCTATCGTGGTCTATCTCTTGCAATAGACTGAGGTTGTCGTGTGTCGTGCCTTTTGCTCTATCGCGACAGACGATGTCTGTCACGATAGACGGTCTCTATCGTGGGTCTTTGTCTGTCGTGATAGATGGATGTCTGTCATGATAGACGGGGTCTATCATCTATCGTGGTCTGTCTATCATGATAGACGGTGTCTATCGCGATAGACTGAGGCTGTCATGGGATGCTGTCTGTCACAATAGACAGTGTCTGTCGCGATAGACTGAAAAAACGCAAATTTTTTAGAACTTTTTAGTGATTTGGAGTGCTGTCATGGAGTGCTCTCATGGTGTAGGTTATCGTGTAGAATATGCCATGAGCTTCTCGACAAGCCCTACAACTCAAAAAATGAATTTCATATGAAAACGTTATGACAGTTCAGGGTTTAGGAGGTTAAACAGACAAACAGATCCTTTCAAGAGTTTAGTGTATTTTTCTAAGACCTTTGTAAGTGTAGGAGTAATTGAGTATGCAAATATGGCCAAAATTTAGCCTAAATTTCCAAAACTTTACCCCTTTATTTTTTTGCCAAAAATACCTATCTATCGTGATAGATGGTGTCTCTCGCGATAGACACTGACTGTCGCGTAGGCCTGTCTGTCAAAATAGACGATGTCTGTCGCGATAGAGGAGTGTCTGTCGTGATAGACGGTGTCTGTCGCGATAGACGGCCTCTATCGTGGGGTGCTGTCTGTCGTTTGTCATGGTCTGTCTATCACGATAGACTGAGGTTGTCGTTTGTCATGCCTTTTTGTTTATCGCAATAGACGGTGTCTATAGAGATAGACGGTCTCTATCGTGGGTCTCTGTCTGTCGCGATAGACGGGTGTCTTTCACAATAAACGGGGTCTATCGTCTCTCGTGGTCTGTCTATCCTGATAGACGGTGTTTATCAGGATAGATTGAGGCTCTAGTGGGATGTTGTATGTCGCGACAGAAAGTGTCTGTCGTGATAGACTAAAAAAACGCAATTTTTTTAGAACTTTTTAGTGATTTGGAGTGCTCTTATGGAGTGCTCTCATGGTGTAGGTTATCATGTAGTATATGGTACGAGTTTTGTGACAAGCCCTAGAGCTCAAGAAACGGATTTCAAAAAACAGGTCAGGGTTTAGGAGATTAAACACACAAATAGATCCTTTCAAGAGTTTAGTGTATTTTTCTAAGGCCTTTGTAAGTGTAGGAGTAATTGAGTATGCAAATATGCCCAAAATTTAGCCTAAATTTCCAAAAGTTTACCCCTTTATTTTTTTGCCGAAAATGCCTATATATCGTGATAGACAATGTCTGTCACGATAGACATGGACTGTCACGTGGGCGTGTCTGTCGCGATAGACGGTGTCTGTTGCGATAGAGAAGTGTCTATCGCGATAGACAGGGTCTATGGTGCGTGTCTGTCTGTCGTGATAGACGGGTGTCTTTCATGATAGACGGGGTCTATCGTCTCTCGTGCGCCTGTCTATCATGATAGACGATGTCTATCGCGATAGACTGAGGTTGTCATTTGTCGTGCCTTTTGGTCTATCGCGATAGACGGTGTTTGTCGCGATAGACGGTCTCTATCGTGGGTCTCTGTCTGTCGTGATAGACGGGTATTTGTCAGGATAGACGCGGTCTATCGTCTATCGTGGTCTGTCTATCGTGATAGACGGTGTCTATCGCGATAGACTGAGGTTGTTGTGGGATGCTATATGTCGCGATAGACAGTGTCTCTCGCGATAGACTAAAAAAACGCAAATTTTTTAGAACTTTTGAGTGATTTGGAGTGCTCTCATGGAGTGCTCTCATGGAGTGCTCTCATGGTGTAGGTTATCGTGTAGTATATGCCACGAGGTCTATCGTCTATCGTCTATCGTCTATCGTGGTCTGTCGTCTATCGTCTATCGTCTCTCATGGTCTATCATCTATCGTCTATCATCTCTCATGGTCTATCGTCTATCGTGGTCTGTCTATCATGATAGACGGTGTCTATCGCGATAGACTGAGGCTGTCGTAGGATGCTGTATGTCGCGATAGACAGTGTCTATCGTGATAGATTGAAAAAACACAATTTTTTTAGAACTTTTAGTGATTTGGAGTGCTCTCATGGTGTAGGTTATCGTGTAGTATATGCCACGAGCTTTCCAACAAGCCCTAGAGCTCAAAAAATGGATTTCATATAAAAAGGTTATGACAGTTCAGGGTTTAGGAGGTTACACAGACAAACAGATGCTTTCAAGAGTTTAGTGTATTTTCCTAAGGCCTTTGTAAGTGTAGGAGTAATTGAGTATGCAAATATGCCCAAAATTTAGCCTAAATTTCCAAAAATTTACCCCTTTACTTTTTTGCCAAAAATGCCTATCTATCGTGATAGACGGTATCTGTCGCGATAGACACTGACTGTCGCGTAGGCCTATCTGTCGCGATAGAGGAGTGTCTATCGGGATAGAGGAGTGTCTGTCGCGATAGACGAGGTCTATCGTGGGTGTCTGTATGTCGCGATAGACGGGTGTCTGTCGCGATAGACGGGGTTTGTCGTCTATCGCGGGCGTGTCTGTCATGATAGATGGTGTCTATCGCGATAGACGGCCTCTGTCGTGGGGTGCTCTCTGTCGTCTGTTGTGGTCTGTCTGTCCCGATAGACTGAGGTTGTCGTTTGTCGTGCCTTTTGGTCTATCGCGATAGACGGTGTCTGTCGTGATACACAATCTCTATCGTGGGTCTCTGTTTGTTGCGATAGACGAGTGTCTGTCATGATAGATGGGGTCTATCGTCTATCGTGGTCTGTCTATCGTGATAGACGATGTCTGTCGCGATAGACTGAGGCTGTCGTGGGATGTTGTCTGTCGCGATAGATAGTCTCTATAATGATAGACTGGAAAACGTAAATTTTTTAGAACTTTTTAGTGATTTGGAGTGCTCTCATGGTGTAGGTTATTGTGTAGTATATGCCATGAGCTTTCCGAGAAGCCCTAGAGCTCAAAAAACGGATTTCATATGAAAAAGTTATGACAGTTCAGGGTTTAGGAGGTTAAACAGACAAAGAGATCCTTTGAAGAGTTTAGTGTATTTTTTTAAGGCCTTTGTAAGTGGAGTAATTGAGTATACAAATATGCCTAAAAGTTAGCCTAAATTTCCAAATTTACCCCTTTATTTTTTTGCCAAAAAATGTCTATCTATCGCGATAGAAGTTGTCTATCGTGATAGACACTGACTGCCGCGTGGGCCTGTCTGTCATGATAGATGAGTGTCTGTTGCGATAGAGGAGGTCTATCGTGGGTGTCTGTCTATCGCGATAGACGGGTGTCTGTCATGATAGACGGGGTCTGTTGTCTGTCGTGGGCCTGTGTGTCACAATAGACGGTGTCTGTTGCGATAGACGGCCTCTGTCGTGGGGTGCTCTCTGTCGCGATAGATGGTGTCTGTCGCGATAGATGTTGCATGTCGTCTGTCGTGGTCTGTCTGTCACGATAGACTGAGGTTGTCATTTGTCGTGCCTTTTGGTCTATCGCGATAGACGGTGTCTGTCGTGATAGATGGTCTCTATCGTGGGTCTCTGTCTGTCGTGATAGACGGGTGTTTGTCACGATAGACGGGGTCTATCATCTGTCGTGGTTTGTCTATCGTGATAGACGGTGTCTATCGCGATAGACTGAGGCTGTCGTGGGATGCAGTCTATCGCGATAGACGGTGTCTGTGGCGATAGATAGTGTCTGTCGCGATATAGATTGAAAAAACGCAAATTTTTTAGAACTTTTTAGTGATTTGGAGTGCCCTCATGGTGTAGGTTATCGTGCCACACATGCATAATTTTAAAAAATATTAAGTTCTTTTGTCTGTCGTGATAGATAGAGGTCGTCGTTCCGGGACCTGTGCAGAGTCTGTCGTACCTGCGCAAGCTGCTGGAGATGGTGGTATAGCTCGATCCTGCAGTAAAAGCTGAAAAAACACACAAAAACGGATAGCATGCAAGCTCTCTCTCACAAGTGAAATGAGGGAAATGAGGTGGGGAGTGGAATATGACCAAAAACTGAAATTTTTGTGAAGATGGGGATGGAGGTGGGAGATGGTGAGGATGATGATGGTGATGATGGTGATGCAAAAACAAGAAGAAAAATAAGTAAAGAAAAGGATATTACCTATGACTCCAATGTCTCAAATCTACGTCTTATATCACACGCTCGTCCTCGTCTCTCCCTGGCAACAACACCAAATTTGGTGTCACTCTAGCACGATGGTGAGTACCAACGTGAGGAGATCCACCTCATAATTGTCAATCCGTGGAGACGTGAGGACTAGTATGAAGACTATGAGCAAGTGATGGCACAAGTGTGTGAGTGAGAAGCACACAAACATGCACACACATACACACACGTACACACAAGGCAAGAACAATGAGAGGAACAATGGAGTTCTTTGCATTAGTAAAAAAAGTCTCTTACATAAGCTCAATTCACAAACAATCTACCCTCAAAAATGAGCTCTCTAGCTCTTTTTATAGTTTTTTTACTAGATTTGGCCTTGTCCAGACCTAGTGTCCGGCCTAGTTAAAAATTAAGTTATAGAGCCTATTTGAGGGCTCAAACGGAATCTAAAAATGATGAAAATTGGTATGTTTCTAATTGTAACACTCCTCAAGCTCGAGGGCTCCTCGGCTTGAACAAAATGGAGTCTATTCTACCAAAAACAGAATTTATAATGTGTGTAGTGATGAAAATCACTTCAATTGGAAATACTTTATGGAAAAAAATGATTGGGCCTTGTTGCCGTATTGTGCATGACTTCTCCGTTGTGCCTACATGCTCTTCATATGACTTGTATGCCAACAGCCCTTGTTTGGTTAGTCATATTCTTAGCTTATTCTTCTCTATAGTTAGCCATTGCGC
Source organism: Ceratopteris richardii (assembly GCA_020310875.1). Taxonomy (NCBI): domain Eukaryota; kingdom Viridiplantae; phylum Streptophyta; class Polypodiopsida; order Polypodiales; family Pteridaceae; genus Ceratopteris; species Ceratopteris richardii. Next base: position 120,631,527 of record CM035424.1, read on the forward strand.
ACTACCTCTCTAACGAGTGAGCTAGTTTTCAGTGCCATTTTGTTTTGGTTGTAACTCCTAGTTCTGGTATCCATTTCAAGTGATTTCACTTGCATTTAATTGCTTAAAGAGTCTATTTAATATGGCATGAATTTTGTGACTATGATCCAAGTGATCTCTGAGTAAACTTGTAAATAGTGAAGGTGTGTCTCTGCACATAGGCAGACAACAGTATTGACAACTAGTCTAACTTGCAGAGGTTTAAACTCCCTATTGGAGTATCCAAATCAAGTGTTTTAAAGTGCTATGGATAGCTGATACTTCCATTTTGAAAATTATCATTATTTTTCCACGTCAGAAGTTTTTCATATAGGCAAAACAGTGACTCAAGGTCACTGTGGAAAACAACCTGTGAGGGCCTAAAACCTTCCAAAGCTACATAGGGGTGTTGAATCATTTCCCCCAATAGTAGGTAGGCATGTATTTGATTCATGCATGTCATGCATAAATGTTATTGACCAACAAGAATCAAATATCTTCATGCATATTTTTATGACAACATCAGGTATGTTTTTGAGCCTTTGTGCAATGTCTTGTTGATACCATGTATAGAGTTGTGGGGGGCCCTCTTAGTAGAATGAAGTATCCATAGTTGATCCAATCTGAACATCCCTTTCCATTCTGATAGAAATTTTAGGCCACGATTGCTTGTGGGGTACTTGAACATAGCATGGATTATACTTGATGTATAATGGAACATTTGACCATGTCCTCATAATTTCAAGGTATGTTTCAAGTAATTTAGCTCTCCAATTTGGATGAAATATGGTTTCCTTCTTAGCTTGATCTGAGAGGTCATTTGATTGAAATTTTGTTGTGAATGTTGTTGCATCTCTGATGACTCTTTTAACCTTTGCATTGTAGTCAACTAGAAGTACAAAGTACGATATTTACTGCATCTCTAAGGTGGTGATGAGCTGTCTGGGAGATAGGTTATGAAAGTATTCTTATTTAAGTACTATGTCTTCTAGATTGGAGAATGATTGAATTTGTATAATTACTCTATCATTGTGCAGATGTCTAATTTCTTCAAATTGGGACTAGTCCTTCATATGTTTCTTGTCCTTTCTTACTGACTCTACCCCCAAGGATTGGCTATGGTTCATAAGCATCTTCAAAGTTCTATTCCGCTCAAATCTCTACTAATTCCTCTAGTTTAGGCTCTACTGATGGGGATGGGGGTTGCTCGTATTATGAAAATTGTGTTTATAGGTCCTCAATTTATTTTTGAAGTGTCTCAATCTCTTGTTTGTTACCTAGAAGTGGAATGGCTTTGGGCACCTAGGTGCTGGTTGTGGATAGCTGGTTTCACACCTCATCGATATCATCTTTTAATTTTTCATAAGATTGGAGGAAATTTGCATGCTCTTCTAATAAAATGTGAGATTATATTTTCTGCTACGGGAGGTGCTTGTTTTCTTCCAAGGCTACGACCATATGTCTTCAAAGAAGACCCATGTTTCTTTGTAGCTTAGCATTTTTGTCCATCTCGTTTTTAATGGCTTCTTGATCCACATTTTGCATTATCAAATCAAGCTCATTGTGGCTTGTTGTAGTGTGTCATACTACTCTCATAATGGGCTATTTTCACCTAATGTGGTGACTCTTGTTTGTAGATGTTGCGACTCGTTAGTGATGATGGAATTGCATTCTTCTAATTGTTGATATTCCTATCATAACTGAGTTGCACATTGAATCATTGTGTCAAATGCATTATGTACAATCATGGATGTAGTATACACAAGTAGAAATCTAGAGGGAAGGTAAGTGAGAATGGGCATCGTGAATGTAGTGCAGGATGGTGTGATAGGTTCCAGTGAGGTTGGTGGAGGGAGAATGGGAGATTGTGGAAGTGTAGGGGGAGGGGACGGTGCTGTGGGAGGTGATATATACGTGGGATCACATAGTATCGTGCATGTTTGTTCTACCATATAGATAGGGATGGTAGGTGCTATGCTTGTGGTATCTATGAAGAGTGAAGATGTTGTGATGGAATAAGGGCCCCTTGATGGTTTTGTGACTGGTGCATGGTTTCTATAAATGATGCCCAAAATGGTGGTAGCGTGGTTGTGGGTGCATGGGCCTTAAGTGGGAATGAAGATATGGAACATAGAACATGTGGTAAGATGGTTGCAAATGCATGGGGTTGATTTACGAATGCAAATATGAAGTGGAAGCATAGGGATCTGTGGTACATGGCACTTCGATGATAGGAAATTTCAAAAATCTAAGAAGTCCTTCGGTTGGAGCAAGCTTTCCTACTTGAAGATGTTTGAAGGGGTGGCCTGTGGCAATTTCCTATGGCTCTGTGGAGGTAGTGTACAACGGATTGGTGATGGAAGAGAATAGTTTGGTGTGGGAGACATGAGCATGAAAACTGAAGGAAGGAGTGGAGGTGATGGTTTTGGTGGTAATTATAACTATTTTGATGTGGGGTGATGAATTAGGTGGGGTGTGAAAAGTGGGCTCTATTGGGTGGGTGGTTTTTGTGGCCATGATGGCAATTTGGGCTTGTTGGGTTCTAGGTGAAGATGGTAGAGGTGTAGGTGAGATAGGTGATGTTTGGACAAATTTTTCTACTATAAGATCCACTATTGCTATCAAGGTTGTCTCTTGAGTTCTTCTCTTTGAGATATAGGTATCTGAATATTCTTTCCAAGTTGAGGTCTCGTGATTGATCCGTCATTGATCATATGGTCTCCGTGGTCTTTGTAGCATGGTATGTACAGCTTCCACCACTCCACATGTCTCTATCATGAGCTAGAGAGATTCGATGAAGTGTGGATTGATTCCTTTTTCTCCTAAAATTTGATTGATCAAAACTGGGCCAGTTAGAATGAAAGTCTGCCTTGCTCTTAGACACTCTAGATGGTGGCATACAATTGCTGAAGTTGTGACATATAGGCTGGGGCTCCTTCAGGTTCTTTTTTAGCTTGTTTTTCTTTGTCATCCTCTTCTTCGTGTTCTTCATCCTATTGTTGCTCATCTTGTTCCTCTTCATGTTCTTGATGATCGCCTCCTGTCCAATTGAAGGTTCACATCTTTGAAGATCTGCTCCAAGTCAACATTGCCCAAAACCTCTAATCCAATACCAAAAAGAAAATCTAAATCCAAAGGTACGGGTGGGAAAATTAATTATGTATGATCAATACTTTGTTGTGGTAGTCTGAGTGTAAAAGGGTAGACAACACATATAGAGTAGGAGAAATGTCAGACATCAAGGTGGCTCCTCTATATTGAGCACACGGGACTGATCCTATCATGCTCTTGGATGGTGGTGTAGAGATATTTCTACTTCTCAATTGTTGGGCTCGGTTCCATGATAGGGCCCCTTGAATAGGTGTCATATGCCAATAACCTATAAAAAAATTGTGTGAGAGTGCAACATGTTGGGGATGTAAGGTTATGTAGTCATACTTGGTTTCACTTATGCTAGATGTTGATACAGATATGTCTAGACATGTTGGTGTTGACGATGGTGCTTTGGATGCCTTCCATACAGACATGGTTAACATGCCTAGATTAGCTAGGATAGCACAAGTTTCTTCATCATTTGGGAGTTAGATGTACGAGTTGTTATGCTAGAGACCAGACATTGCAATTGCTATTGGAGCATTTCCACTTGGAGTTGTCAGTGGTTCGATGATTGACATAGGCATAGAGTGAGTGGGAGATTTGTGAGAACTTCATCAGTTCTTGCATTAGTCAGATGTCAGCTCGACTCTTGTCGATATGATTCCAGAGCAGTTTGAGGTGCATGGATACACCTTGTTTGAGGCAGTTGGTGTAGGTTGATCAGTATGGATTGAGATAGAGAGCCTTCCTATACATTATTGTATATTCCTACATCATTCTTTGTATGTGTTGAGCCCATAAAAGTCATAAGGGTCAAAGTCAACCATAGTCAAGGTCAACTATAGTCAAAGTCCCGCATGCATTTCATTAAAAACAAAAAAAGAGATTTATATATTATATAATTATATAAATATTAAAAATTATATATATTTTTTATTTTTCATGGTCCAATGCTTTTGGCTTTAGATTGCACCTTGGATGGCCATTTTTTTCAAATTTGGGCTCATTTTCATGTATTTTGGCACCTCTGGATTCATTTTTTTCCTTAAGTTTTCCAAAATCCCACTTTTTCTCTGAATTTTGGTCAAAAACCACATGTTTTGAGCACCTTTATCACATTTTTTTATTTAAACACATGGTCCACATGGTCTGTTCTCACTTTGTTTTACCTTATGTTTCACAATTTCCCATATGCACCCTCTATAGCTCTATTGTTTGATCATTTCGGCCCTCTCCAGACCCCATAACGTACTCCCTCACCCTCCCTTTACCCTTCTGCCTAGCCACATCCTTACCCCTCCCTGCCCTATCCATATCAACCCGCTTAGCCCTCTGTTCCCCCTCCTTTCTACCCTCCCATTGCCCTCCTTTGCTTTTCCATGCAAAAATTCCACTTTTGGGTTCTTCTCTGGTGTTTTTTCTCTCCTGCTTCTGGTGAACTTGGTAGCTACTCAGGTGTCCTTTTGAAGATTTTGCAGCAGAAGAATCATCGTGTCATATCTGCTCAGAGTTTGGGTTGTAGCTCTCTAGGACGGAGAGCACATTCGGTGGTGGGCAACTGTTGAGTCCATAAAAGTCATATTGGTCAAAGTCAATCGTAGTCAAAGTCAACTAGAGTCAAAGTCTAAATGTCAAATTCAAACCGATCAAAGTCAACATGTTCAAGGTCAAAGCCAACATGGGTGAAGTCAAAGTGTTCAAAGTTGGAGGGTCAAGGTGCACAAGTAGTGCACAATTAATTGTTTACAAAGGATAAAATTGCAGAAAGTTGGTTGCAGGTTGTAGAGGTATTTTTGTAATTTCTCTAAGGTTCGAAGTGTTTTTAAAGTGTTTTGGAAGGTTCAGGTGAACCTTCTCTTAGGCGCACAACTGAAGAATTAAAAGGCAAAATGTGAAGGTATGTGAAGTGGCAGCGTACGCAGAAGTGAAAGTATGGCCCTCCAATTAAAATTTTTGTTCTAATCTAAAGTCACTATAGGACAAAACAGGGATTCGTTGGCTGCCCACTTTTGGAGACAATCTTGGGACATCAAAGTGAGCACCAAGATACTCTTGCAGTTAGGAGGGTACGTGAATCGACACTCAAATCGAGGGAAGGACTATTCTTGGAGGACTAAGCAAGGTGAGCCTAGTCTAAGCTAGGAAAGAGAGAGAAGTGCAAGAGACACACAGTGTGCGATGCAGAGAAGTGAAGTGCAAGATGTGCATGAAGAGTGACTAAGAAGTGTGTAGAGAAGTGCTAAGCTTACAACCAAAGATCCCAAGGTCCCCTTGAAGCTGTGTGCATGCCGAAAGAAGGTGTCCATCCCTCCCCCTCATTGGAAGCTTGGTGCAAGGTATGCACAAGTGCAGGCTTGCAAAAGGTGGAGGTTCGGTGCAGAGAAGGCCGGCAACAACAAGACCCTTGGGTATTTTGTATTTTGTGATTGTGTACTCTGTGGGATTTTGCACAGAATCATTGGATTGTATTGTGCATCACCATCGTATTTGTCTTTTTATAATCAATCGATAGAGTCGTCCAGTGTGTATCTTTCTTCTTATCCTTCCCTTTTATCCTACCCTTTTTGGGTACAAGAATCCCCCCCCCCCCCCAATGTATGTGTTACCAATTATGGTCACATTGACCCTTAAGTGGGAGATTGTTGGGGATGTAAGGGTCATGTGACCTTACCCCTATATTCATCTCTCTCTCTCTCTCTCTCTCTATATATATATATATATATATATATAATATATATATATATTATATATATATATATATCATTTATAGAGCATTGCCTTAGAGAGATCATTATGTGGGTTTCGAGGCTTCCACACATATGTGTGTGTCTCCCCTCTCATCTCTCTCCCTCCATCTCTTCCTTGCTCCTCTTGTTTAGCACCCAACGCCTTCACAACATCCATGCAAGATGTTTTTGCATGGCCATCTCTTGTGAGCTGCGTGAATTTGGTCTATGATCCCATGGGGAAGGTTGACGGTCAAATTCTAGGTATCTACCAAGTATAAACTGAACCACACTTTTTTATGGGGCATAGTGAACCTAACTTTCCCAAGGAAAGTGAAGTGTTGCATGCACATGCACAGGTGGACATCAATATTGGGAGTCATTGCTACCATGTCTTTAAGCTTTGTCAAATTCCTACTCTTCATTTTATCCGAGACTAATCCTTCCTTTTCGGTGGGTATGTGCATAGCATACATATCTAAAGCTTCTTAGACTAATTTTTTGGTCAGACTTAACCTTTTCAACTCATTTCCATGCAGTAAAGATGATATCACAAAGGTAATGGATGCTCTCATGTCCTTAGTGGGCTACATAGTGTTTATTAGGTAGTAATAGTGCATGAAACAAGGCTTTGGAAGCCTTTTGCTCTATCGCGACAGACGATGTCTGTCACGATAGACGGTCTCTATCGTGGGTCTTTGTCTGTCGTGATAGATGGATGTCTGTCATGATAGACGGGGTCTATCATCTATCGTGGTCTGTCTATCATGATAGACGGTGTCTATCGCGATAGACTGAGGCTGTCGTGGGATGCTGTCTGTCACAATAGACAGTGTCTGTCGCGATAGACTGAAAAAATGCAAATTTTTTAGAACTTTTTAGTGATTTGGAGTGCTATCATGGAGTGCTCTCATGGTGTAGGTTATCGTGTAGAATATGCCATGAGCTTCTCGACAAGCCCTACAGCTCAAAAAATGAATTTCATATGAAAACGTTATGACAGTTCAGGGTTTAGGAGGTTAAACAGACAAACAGATCCTTTCAAGAGTTTAGTGTATTTTTCTAAGACCTTTGTAAGTGTAGGAGTAATTGAGTATGCAAATATGGCCAAAATTTAGCCTAAATTTCCAAAACTTTACCCCTTTATTTTTTTGCCAAAAATACCTATCTATCGTGATAGATGGTGTCTCTCGCGATAGACACTGACTGTCGCATAGGCCTGTCTGTCAAAATAGACGATGTCTGTCGCGATAGAGGAGTGTCTGTCATGATAGACGGTGTCTGTCGCGATAGACGGCCTCTATCGTGGGGTGCTGTCTGTCGTTTGTCATGGTCTGTCTATCACGATAGACTGAGGTTGTCGTTTGTCATGCCTTTTGGTTTATCGCAATAGACGGTGTCTATAGAGATAGACGGTCTCTATCGTGGGTCTCTGTCTGTCGCGATAGACGGGTGTCTTTCACAATAAACGGGGTCTATCGTCTCTCGTGGTCTGTCTATCCTGATAGACGGTGTCTATCAGGATAGATTGAGGCTCTAGTGGGATGTTGTATGTCGCGACAGAAAGTGTATGTCGTGATAGACTAAAAAAACGCAATTTTTTTAGAACTTTTTAGTGATTTGGAGTGCTCTTATGGAGTGCTCTCATGGTGTAGGTTATCATGTAGTATATGGTACGAGTTTTGTGACAAGCCCTAGAGCTCAAGAAACGGATTTCAAAAAACAGGTCAGGGTTTAGGAGGTTAAACACACAAATAGATCCTTTCAAGAGTTTAGTGTATTTTTCTAAGGCCTTTGTAAGTGTAGGAGTAATTGAGTATGCAAATATGCCCAAAATTTAGCCTAAATTTCCAAAAGTTTACCCCTTTATTTTTTTGCCGAAAATGCCTATATATCGTGATAGACAATGTCTGTCACGATAGACACGGACTGTCACGTGGGCGTGTCTGTCGCGATAGACGGTGTCTGTTGCGATAGAGAAGTGTCTATCGCGATAGACAGGGTCTATGGTGCGTGTCTGTCTGTCGTGATAGATGGGTGTCTTTCATGATAGACGGGGTCTATCGTCTCTCGTGCGCCTGTCTATCATGATAGACGATGTCTATCGCGATAGACTGAGGTTGTCATTTGTCGTGCCTTTTGGTCTATCGCGATAGACGGTGTTTGTCGCGATAGACGGTCTCTATCGTGGGTCTCTGTCTGTCGTGATAGACGGGTATTTGTCAGGATAGATGCGGTCTATCGTCTATCGTGGTCTGTCTATCGTGATAGACGGTGTCTATCGCGATAAACTGAGGTTGTTGTGGGATGCTATATGTCGCGATAGACAGTGTCTCTCGCGATAGACTAAAAAAACGCAAATTTTTTAGAACTTTTGAGTGATTTGGAGTGCTCTCATGGAGTGCTCTCATGGAGTGCTCTCATGGTGTAGGTTATCGTGTAGTATATGCCACGAGGTCTATCGTCTATCGTCTATCGTCTATCGTGGTCTGTCGTCTATCGTCTATCGTCTCTCATGGTCTATCATCTATCGTCTATCATTTCTCATGGTCTATCGTCTATCGTGGTCTGTCTATCATGATAGACGGTGTCTATCGCGATAGACTGAGGCTGTCGTAGGATGCTGTATGTCGCGATAGACAGTGTCTATCGCGATAGATTGAAAAAACACAATTTTTTTAGAACTTTTAGTGATTTGGAGTGCTCTCATGGTGTAGGTTATCGTGTAGTATATGCCACGAGCTTTCCAACAAGCCCTAGAGCTCAAAAAATGGATTTCATATAAAAAGGGTATGACAGTTCAGGGTTTAGGAGGTTACACAGACAAACAGATGCTTTCAAGAGTTTAGTGTATTTTCCTAAGGCCTTTGTAAGTGTAGGAGTAATTGAGTATGCAAATATGCCCAAAATTTAGCCTAAATTTCCAAAAATTTACCCCTTTACTTTTTTGCCAAAAATGCCTATCTATCGTGATAGACGGTATCTGTCGCGATAGACACTGACTGTCGCGTAGGCCTATCTGTCGCGATAGAGGAGTGTCTGTCGGGATAGAGGAGTGTCTGTCGCGATAGACGAGGTCTATCGTGGGTGTCTGTATGTCGCGATAGACGGGTGTCTGTCGCGATAGACGGGGTTTGTCGTCTATCGCGGGCGTGTCTGTCATGATAGATGGTGTCTATCGCGATAGACGACCTCTGTCGTGGGGTGCTCTCTGTCGTCTGTTGTGGTCTGTCTGTCCCGATAGACTGAGGTTGTCGTTTGTCGTGCCTTTTGGTCTATCGCGATAGACGGTGTCTGTCGTGATACACAATCTCTATCGTGGGTCTCTGTTTGTCGCGATAGACGAGTGGCTGTCATGATAGATGGGGTCTATCGTCTATCGTGGTCTGTCTATCGTGATAGACGATGTCTGTCGCGATAGACTGAGGCTGTCGTGGGATGTTGTCTGTCGCGATAGATAGTCTCTATAATGATAGACTGGAAAACGTAAATTTTTTAGAACTTTTTAGTGATTTGGAGTGCTCTCATGGTGTAGGTTATTGTGTAGTATATGCCATGAGCTTTCCGAGAAGCCCTAGAGCTCAAAAAACGGATTTCATATGAAAAAGTTATGACAGTTCAGGGTTTAGGAGGTTAAACAGACAAAGAGATCCTTTGAAGAGTTTAGTGTATTTTTTTAAGGCCTTTGTAAGTGGAGTAATTGAGTATACAAATATGCCTAAAAGTTAGCCTAAATTTCCAAATTTACCCCTTTATTTTTTTGCCAAAAAATGTCTATCTATCGCGATAGAAGTTGTCTATCGTGATAGACACTGACTGCCGCGTGGGCCTGTCTGTCGTGATAGATGAGTGTCTGTTGCGATAGAGGAGGTCTATCGTGGGTGTCTGTCTATCGCGATAGACGGGTGTCTGTCATGATAGACGGGGTCTGTTGTCTGTCGTGGGCCTGTGTGTCACAATAGACGGTGTCTATTGCGATAGACGGCCTCTGTCGTGGGGTGCTCTCTGTCGCGATAGATGGTGTCTGTCGCGATAGATGTTGCATGTCGTCTGTCGTGGTCTGTTTGTCACGATAGACTGAGGTTGTCATTTGTCGTGCCTTTTGGTCTATCGCGATAGACGGTGTCTGTCGTGATAGATGGTCTCTATCGTGGGTCTCTGTCTGTCATGATAGATGGGTGTTTGTCACGATAGACGGGGTCTATCATCTGTCGTGGTTTGTCTATCGTGATAGACGGTGTCTATCGCGATAGACTGAGGCTGTCGTGGGATGCAGTCTATCGCGATAGACGGTGTCTGTGGCGATAGATAGTGTCTGTCGCGATATAGATTGAAAAAACGCAAATTTTTTAGAACTTTTTAGTGATTTGGAGTGCCCTCATGGTGTAGGTTATCGTGCCACACATGCATAATTTTAAAAAATATTAAGTTCTTTTGTCTGTCGTGATAGATAGAGGTCGTCGTTCCGGGACCTGTGCAGAGTCTGTCGTACCTGCGCAAGCTGCTGGAGATGGTGGTATAGCTCGATCCTGCAGTAAAAGCTGAAAAAACACACAAAAACGGATAGCATGCAAGCTCTCTCTCACGTGAAATGAGGGAAATGAGGTGGGGAGTGGAATATGACCAAAAACTGAAATTTTTGTGAAGATGGGGATGGAGGTGGGAGATGGTGAGGATGATGATGGTGATGATGGTGATGCAAAAACAAGAAGAAAAATAAGGAAAGAAAAGGATATTACCTATGACTCCAATGTCTCAAATCTACGTCTTATATCACACGCTCGTCCTCGTCTCTCCCTGGCAACAACACCAAATTTGGTGTCACTCTAGCACGATGGTGAGTACCAACGTGAGGAGATCCACCTCATAATTGTCAATCCGTGGAGACGTGAGGACTAGTATGAAGACTATGAGCAAGTGATGGCACAAGTGTGTGAGTGAGAAGCACACAAACATGCACACACATACACACACGTACACACAAGGCAAGAACAATGAGAGGAACAATGGAGTTCTTTGCATTAGTAAAAAAAGTCTCTTACATAAGCTCAATTCACAAACAATCTACCCTCAAAAATGAGCTCTCTAGCTCTTTTTATAGTTTTTTTACTAGATTTGGCCTTGTCCAGACCTAGTGTCCGGCCTAGTTAAAAATTAAGTTATAGAGCCTATTTGAGGGCTCAAACGGAATCTAAAAATGATGAAAATTGGTATGTTTCTAATTGTAACACTCCTCAAGCTCGAGGGCTCCTCGGCTTGAACAAAATGGAGTCTATTCTACCAAAAACAGAATTTATAATGTGTGTAGTGATGAAAATCACTTCAATTGGAAATACTTTATGGAAAAAAATGATTGGGCCTTGTTGCCGTATTGTGCATGACTTCTCCGTTGTGCCTACATGCTCTTCATATGACTTGTATGCCAACAGCCCTTGTTTGGTTAGTCATATTCTTAGCTTATTCTTCTCTATAGTTAGCCATTGCGCACTACCTCTCTAACGAGTGAGCTAGTTTTCAGTGCCATTTTGTTTTGGTTGTAACTCCTAGTTCTGGTATCCATTTCAAGTGATTTCACTTGCATTTAATTGCTTAAAGAGTCTATTTAATGTGGCATGAATTTTGTGACTATGATCCAAGTGATCTCTGAGTAAACTTGTAAATAGTGAAGGTGTGTCTCTGCACATAGGCAGACAACAGTATTGACAACTAGTCTAACTTGCAGAGGTTTAAACTCCCTATTGGAGTATCCAAATCAAGTGTTTTAAAGTGCTATGGATAGCTGATACTTCCATTTTGAAAATTATCATTATTTTTCCACGTCAGAAGTTTTTCATATAGGCAAAACAGTGACTCAAGGTCACTGTGGAAAACAACCTGTGAGGGCCTAAAACCTTCCAAAGCTACATAGGGGTGTTGAATCATTTCCCCCAATATTAGGTAGGCATGTATTTGATTCATGCATGTCATGCATAAATGTTATTGACCAACAAGAATCAAATATCTTCATGCATATTTTTATGACAACATCAGGTATGTTTTTGAGCCTTTGTGCAACGTCTTGTTGATACCATGTATAGAGTTGTGGGGGGCCCTCTTAGTAGAATGAAGTATCCATAGTTGATCCAATCTGAACATCCCTTTCCATTCTGATAGAAATTTTAGGCCACGATTGCTTGTGGGGTACTTGAACATAGCATGGATTATACTTGATGTATAATGGAACATTTGACCATGTCCTCATAATTTCAAGGTATGTTTCAAGTAATTTAGCTCTCCAATTTGGATGAAATATGGTTTCCTTCTTAGCTTGATCTGAGAGGTCATTTGATTGAAATTTTGTTGTGAATGTTGTTGCATCTCTGATGACTCTTTTAACCTTTGCATTGTAGTCAACTAGAAGTACAAAGTACGATATTTACTGCATCTCTAAGGTGGTGATGAGCTGTCTGGGAGATAGGTTATGAAAGTATTCTTATTTAAGTACTATGTCTTCTAGATTGGAGAATGATTGAATTTGTATAATTACTCTATCATTGTGCAGATGTCTAATTTCTTCAAATTGGGACTAGTCCTTCATATGTTTCTTGTCCTTTCTTACTGACTCTACCCCCAAGGATTGGCTATGGTTCATAAGCATCTTCAAAGTTCTATTCCGCTCAAATCTCTACTAATTCCTCTAGTTTAGGCTCTACTGATGGGGATGGGGGTTGCTCGTATTATGAAAATTGTGTTTATAGGTCCTCAATTTATTTTTGAAGTGTCTCAATCTCTTGTTTGTTACCTAGAAGTGGAATGGCTTTGGGCACCTAGGTGCTGGTTGTGGATAGCTGGTTTCACACCTCATCGATATCATCTTTTAATTTTTCATAAGATTGGAGGAAATTTGCATGCTCTTCTAATAAAACATGAGATTATATTTTCTGCTACGGGAGGTGCTTGTTTTCTTCCAAGGCTACGACCATATGTCTTCAAAGAAGACCCATGTTTCTTTGTAGCTTAGCATTTTTGTCCATCTCGTTTTTAATGGCTTCTTGATCCACATTTTGCATTATCAAATCAAGCTCATTGTGGCTTGTTGTAGTGTGTCATACTACTCTCATAATGGGCTATTTTCACCTAATGTGGTGACTCTTGTTTGTAGATGTTGCGACTCGTTAGTGATGATGGAATTGCATTCTTCTAATTGTTGATATTCCTATCATAACTGAGTTGCACATTGAATCATTGTGTCAAATGCATTATGTACAATCATGGATGTAGTATACACAAGTAGAAATCTAGAGGGAAGGTAAGTGAGAATGGGCATTGTGAATGTAGTGCAGGATGGTGTGATAGGTTCCAGTGAGGTTGGTGGAGGGAGAATGGGAGATTGTGGAAGTGTAGGGGGAGGGGACGGTGCTGTGGGAGGTGATATATACGTGGGATCACATAGTATCGTGCATGTTTGTTCTACCATATAGATAGGGATGGTAGGTGCTATGCTTGTGGTATCTATGAAGAGTGAAGATGTTGTGATGGAATAAGGGCCCCTTGATGGTTTTGTGACTGGTGCATGGTTTCTATAAATGATGCCCAAAATGGTGGTAGCGTGGTTGTGGGTGCATGGGCCTTAAGTGGGAATGAAGATATGGAACATAGAACATGTGGTAAGATGGTTGCAAATGCATGGGGTTGATTTACGAATGCAAATATGAAGTGGAAGCATAGGGATCTGTGGTACATGGCACTTCGATGATAGGAAATTTCAAAAATCTAAGAAGTCCTTCGGTTGGAGCAAGCTTTCCTACTTGAAGATGTTTGAAGGGGTGGCCTGTGGCAATTTCCTATGGCTCTGTGGAGGTAGTGTACAACGGATTGGTGATGGAAGAGAATAGTTTGGTGTGGGAGACATGAGCATGAAAACTGAAGGAAGGAGTGGAGGTGATGGTTTTGGTGGTAATTATAACTATTTTGATGTGGGGTGATGAATTATGTGGGGTGTGAAAAGTGGGCTCTATTGGGTGGGTGGTTTTTGTGGCCATGATGGCAATTTGGGCTTGTTGGGTTCTAGGTGAAGATGGTAGAGGTGTAGGTGAGATAGGTGATGTTTGGACAAATTTTTCTACTATAAGATCCACTATTGCTATCAAGGTTGTCTCTTGAGTTCTTCTCTTTGAGATATAGGTATCTGAATATTCTTTCCAAGTTGAGGTCTCGTGATTGATCCATCATTGATCATATGGTCTCCGTGGTCTTTGTAGCATGGTATGTACAGCTTCCACCACTCCACATGTCTCTATCATGAGCTAGAGAGATTCGATGAAGTGTGGATTGATTCCTTTTTCTCCTAAAATTTGATTGATCAAAACTGGGCCAGTTAGAATGAAAGTCTGCCTTGCTCTTAGACACTCTAGATGGTGGCATACAATTGCTGAAGTTGTGACATATAGGCTGGGGCTCCTTCAGGTTCTTTTTTAGCTTGTTTTTCTTTGTCATCCTCTTCTTCGTGTTCTTCATCCTATTGTTGCTCATCTTGTTCCTCTTCATGTTCTTGATGATCGCCTCCTGTCCAATTGAAGGTTCACATCTTTGAAGATCTGCTCCAAGTCAACATTGCCCAAAACCTCTAATCCAATACCAAAAAGAAAATCTAAATCCAAAGGTACGGGTGGGAAAATTAATTATGTATGATCAATACTTTGTTGTGGTAGTCTGAGTGTAAAAGGGTAGACAACACATATAGAGTAGGAGAAATGTCAGACATCAAGGTGGCTCCTCTATATTGAGCACACGGGACTGATCCTATCATGCTCTTGGATGGTGGTGTAGAGATCTTTCTACTTCTCAATTGTTGGGCTCGGTTCCATGATAGGGCCCCTTGAATAGGTGTCATATGCCAATAACCTATAAAAAAATTGTGTGAGAGTGCAACATGTTGGGGATGTAAGGTTATGTAGTCATACTTGGTTTCACTTATGCTAGATGTTGATACAGATATGTCTAGACATGTTGGTGTTGACGATGGTGCTTTGGATGCCTTCCATACAGACATGGTTAACATGCCTAGATTAGCTAGGATAGCACAAGTTTCTTCATCATTTGGGAGTTAGATGTACGAGTTGTTATGCTAGAGACCAGACATTGCAATTGCTATTGGAGCATTTCCACTTGGAGTTGTCAGTGGTTCGATGATTGACATAGGCATAGAGTGAGTGGGAGATTTGTGAGAACTTCATCAGTTCTTGCATTAGTCAGATGTCAGCTCGACTCTTGTCGATATGATTCCAGAGCAGTTTGAGGTGCATGGATACACCTTGTTTGAGGCAGTTGGTGTAGGTTGATCAGTATGGATTGAGATAGAGAGTCTTCCTATACATTATTGTATATTCCTACATCATTCTTTGTATGTGTTGAGCCCATAAAAGTCATAAGGGTCAAAGTCAACCATAGTCAAGGTCAACTATAGTCAAAGTCCCGCATGCATTTCATTAAAAACAAAAAAAGAGATTTATATATTATATAATTATATAAATATTAAAAATTATATATATTTTTTATTTTTCGTGGTCCAATGCTTTTGGCTTTAGATTGCACCTTGGATGGCCATTTTTTTCAAATTTGGGCTCATTTTCATGTATTTTGGCACCTCTGGATTCATTTTTTTCCTTAAGTTTTCCAAAATCCCACTTTTTCTCTGAATTTTGGTCAAAAACCACATGTTTTGAGCACCTTTATCACATTTTTTTATTTAAACACATGGTCCACATGGTCTGTTCTCACTTTGTTTTACCTTATGTTTCACAATTTCCCATATGCACCCTCTATAGCTCTATTGTTTGATCATTTCGGCCCTCTCCAGACCCCATAACGTACTCCCTCACCCTCCCTTTACCCTTCTGCCTAGCCACATCCTTACCCCTCCCTGCCCTATCCATATCAACCCGCTTAGCCCTCTGTTCCCCCTCCTTTCTACCCTCCCATTGCCCTCCTTTGCTTTTCCATGCAAAAATTCCACTTTTGGGTTCTTCTCTGGTGTTTTTTCTCTCCTGCTTCTGGTGAACTTGGTAGCTACTCAGGTGTCCTTTTGAAGATTTTGCAGCAGAAGAATCATCGTGTCATATCTGCTCAGAGTTTGGGTTGTAGCTCTCTAGGACGGAGAGCACATTCGGTGGTGGGCAACTGTTGAGTCCATAAAAGTCATATTGGTCAAAGTCAATCGTAGTCAAAGTCAACTAGAGTCAAAGTCTAAATGTCAAATTTGAAACCGATCAAAGTCAACATGTTCAAGGTCAAAGCCAACATGGGTGAAGTCAAAGTGTTCAAAGTTGGAGGGTCAAGGTGCACAAGTAGTGCACAATTAATTGTTTACAAAGGATAAAATTGCAGAAAGTTGGTTGCAGGTTGTAGAGGTATTTTTGTAATTTCTCTAAGGTTCGAAGTGTTTTTAAAGTGTTTTGGAAGGTTCAGGTGAACCTTCTCTTAGGCGCACAACTGAAGAATTAAAAGGCAAAATGTGAAGGTATGTGAAGTGGCAGCGTACACAGAAGTGAAAGTATGGCCCTCCAATTAAAATTTTTGTTCTAATCTAAAGTCACTATAGGACAAAACAGGGATTCGTTGGCTGCCCACTTTTGGAGACAATCTTGGGACATCAAAGTGAGCACCAAGATACTCTTGCAGTTAGGAGGGTACGTGAATCGACACTCAAATCGAGGGAAGGACTATTCTTGGAGGACTAAGCAAGGTGAGCCTAGTCTAAGCTAGGAAAGAGAGAGAAGTGCAAGAGACACACAGTGTGCGATGCAGAGAAGTGAAGTGCAAGATGTGCATGAAGAGTGACTAAGAAGTGTGTAGAGAAGTGCTAAGCTTACAACCAAAGATCCCAAGGTCCCCTTGAAGCTGTGTGCATGCCGAAAGAAGGTGTCCATCCCTCCCCCTCATTGGAAGCTTGGTGCAAGGTATGCACAAGTGCAGGCTTGCAAAAGGTGGAGGTTCGGTGCAGAGAAGGCCGGCAACAACAAGACCCTTGGGTATTTTGTATTTTGTGATTGTGTACTCTGTGGGATTTTGCACAGAATCATTGGATTGTATTGTGCATCACCATCGTATTTGTCTTTTTATAATCAATCGATAGAGTCGTCCAGTGTGTATCTTTCTTCTTATCCTTCCCTTTTATCCTACCCTTTTTGGGTACAAGAATCCCCCCCCCCCCAATGTATGTGTTACCAATTATGGTCACATTGACCCTTAAGTGGGAGATTGTTGGGGATGTAAGGGTCATGTGACCTTACCCCTATATTCATCTCTCTCTCTCTCTCTCTCTCTCTATATATATATATATATATATAATATATATATATATATTATATATATATATATCATTTATAGAGCATTGCCTTAGAGAGATCATTATGTGGGTTTCGAGGCTTCCACACATATGTGTGTGTCTCCCCTCTCATCTCTCTCCCTCCATCTCTTCCTTGCTCCTCTTGTTTAGCACCCAACGCCTTCACAACATCCATGCAAGATGTTTTTGCATGGCCATCTCTTGTGAGCTGCGTGAATTTGGTCTATGATCCCATGGGGAAGGTTGACGGTCAAATTCTAGGTATCTACCAAGTATAAACTGAACCACACTTTTTTATGGGGCATAGTGAACCTAACTTTCCCAAGGAAAGTGAAGTGTTGCATGCACATGCACAGGTGGACATCAATATTGGGAGTCATTGCTACCATGTCTTTAAGCTTTGTCAAATTCCTACTCTTCATTTTATCCGAGACTAATCCTTCCTTTTCGGTGGGTATGTGCATAGCATACATATCTAAAGCTTCTTAGACTAATTTTTTGGTCAGACTTAACCTTTTCAACTCATTTCCATGCAGTAAAGATGATATCACAAAGGTAATGGATGCTCTCATGTCCTTAGTGGGCTACATAGTGTTTATTAGGTAGTAATAGTGCATGAAACAAGGCTTTGGAAGCCTTGCACTGAAGTATTCTGTCAGGCCTACATTGCACCAAATGGGTTGGAGTTCCTCCACATTTTGAAAGCACTCAAACTCTCTGGTGAAAAAGTGATATTTTCCCCATACATTGTTATGCTGAATCTCAGCCTCCCAAAGGTAAGCAGCTTCTCCCAAAGTTCCCCCCATCTCACTAAACCAATGGAAATTCTTGTTCACTCTTGTCGTGTGACCGGTTGGTGGATCTTGAATGGGGATCACTTGGAGGTCTCTTAGAGACTTTGTTCACTCCATAGGTACATCTACAATAGGCAAGCTCTCAATGTCTATCATCTATTGACTAGGTCTTGCCTGAGAGCTAGTGCCTGCTGCTTCAGTCATAATGGTAGTAGTAATTGATGCTTTTGGATCTACTAGAGGAAAATCAGATTAGTGTTGCACCAGAGAATAGATGAGACCTTGTTTCTCTTGCAATACCAAAATGATATTTGTGATGGTTATTGGGTCAATAAAGTGGTGTAGTGTGAATGTGTGTGGATGTTAGAAGGTTAGTTTATGTTTCTCGATGCATGCTTGGGATGTGCAATGTACTCAAAATGCATCTATCCTTATGCATGGAAATTTAAAACATAGATTCAAAGGGTTTATTACAAGTTTTGACTCTCCATACTTATGTTATGGGATTACAGATATTGCTTGAGACTACACGTAAGGGTTTTAGAGATGAATTTACCCACATCTAGGACTTTGTAGGTACCCACTTCCAAGTGCTACTAAGTTTGATTTTACTTGAACACGTGCTAATGATAGCTATGTGTATCGGTTTTTGTGGAATGGGTGTAAGTGAAAATTGAATCCAACCTAAGAGCTTATGTGTGTATATTTGAGCATGCAAGCATGTCTTAGGCACCCAAATCTTTCTAGAAGTGTGTTTAGCCTTCATCGACCACTTCGGTATCCAAATGGAGATTACTAGCTCTCGTTGACATCTAGAGTATTTTCCCTTAGCCTCTTTGACTTCTTCACTCGCTTTGTATGTAATGATGGTCCTCAGAAGGGAGCAAAAAGCTGCTCACTCTTGCATCTCCAGATCTTCTTCACACCTTGAATCACCCTCCTTTGAGCTAGTCTTTGATTCTGGGATTCCATTTTCTAATTCATCTGCTTCGTTGGTTTCTTTGCTTGATTCATATTGACAGTCTTTGGAAAAGAAGGGAGTTTGATAATTCCTCTGATTATTACCTCAGTTGTTGCATCCTTCTGCATCATAGAGCTTTGGATAGAACATCATCTTTATCTTCATGATTAACCTTGGAAGGACTATGAGTTGGTGACTTTCCTAGTTTAGTGAGTGCACAACTTCCTAATTTGCCTATAACACTTTGATTGTTCACCCAAACTTGAAGAAGTCCACTTCTGAGGTTCAAGTTGACTGCATGATCATAGATCCAATCTTGACCCAAGATGAGAGGTTTTCTAAGATCCTCATCATGACACACTTGCATTTTGACTATCATATGAACATGTTGAATGGAGATGGGAAGTTCCACCTTGCCCATGCAAGGGGTTTCAACTCCTCCCAATCCTATGAGATAAGCTTCAATACGATTGATGCTTAATTGCATGTTTTGATAGCAAGAAAGTCTAATTGCACTAGTGATCAACCCTAATTCAATCAAGTCCTTAATATTCTCTACACCCATGCTTTGTCCCACTTTCATGGTGATAAAGGGACATCTATCAGTTGTGTGGTGAGGGTTTATACTCTTGGTTTGGCACATTGCAATATGATACCTTGGTACCTCATGATTAGCTTGCCTAGGATAATCTCTACCTTGTCTCCTTAGTGTCATATGTCAGATACCTTCTAAGGCCTTTGCCTAGGCTTCTTCTTGAATTTGTTGCTCTTTTTCTTTGCACTTTTTTGTTGTGTTGACCAGATTTAGCATATCTTCCATTAGGTTCTTGGTAAAGTTTCACTCTACAACCACTAATTTAACTTGGTAGTATTTCACCATCTAAAGTATCTAACTAGATCGCTCCACTAGTTGATATTATGTTGATTATCATTGGCCCATAACCAATCTTTTCTAATTTTTGAGCATGTTGATTCAATGTATATACCGAGGCCAGATCTCTTGTCTTTAGGCCTTTATCTTTTACATGTGCATCAAAGTATGCTTTTTGTCTTTTGTTAGATGCATATACTATAAAAAGAGGTAGAGAGCTCATTTTGGAGGTTGGCTTGGTAGAGACTAAAGCTCTTGTTATTGAGTTATCTATGTAACTGAAAGTGAAAGCATTCCATTATTGCTCTCTTTGTTCTTGCATTGTGTGTGTGTTTGTATCTGTGTGCATGCTTGTGTGCTTCGTACTAATGAAATTGTGGATTCCACTTGATCAAGGTCATCATACCATCCTCACATCTCCATGAATTGAAAACTATGAGGTGGATCTCCTCATGTTCATACTTATCATTTTTCTAGAGTGACATCAAATTTGGCATCGTTGTTGGGGAGAAAGCTTCAACGATGAGCATGTGATGGTAGGATGTAGACTTGTGATGTTAGATTCATAAGTAATTTGTTTACTTTTCGTTTTTCTCTTATTTCTTTCATGACCATCATCATCCTCACCATCTCCCACCTTGTGTACCTAAGTCAAGAAGACTCAAGGACTTGTGCCAAAGAGATTATACCTCATTTGCAACACAAGTGCGTATAGTGGGAAATTGACACACATTTAAATGTCAATCCGATCGAACGACCTGACCAAGTGTATGAAGACATGTGCACACATGATGGAACATGAAGTGGGTAGACTGAAATATGTGAGAAAAAGCTAATCCACCTCTTAAACACACTGAGAGATTGAAAGTGTCTGCCGCGATACCTCCTATAGTAGTTTTTAGTAAATCAAGGATTTCTCCCAGCTCCAAACTCCGAATATAGTCAATCGGGTACTTGTTTCGAAGCTCTCGATGCGAAATATCTATTGGAAGTTGTTTCACTTGATTCTGATAACTCTGCTTCAAGTTATGACCAAAATAGTAAATGGCGAGAAACACCCACACTCAAGCCACAACTCCAACAAGCTCACACATGCACTACAGTAGCTCAAAAACAGTGGGAAAGGGTAGATAACAGTCCTACATACACATTTCAAGCATTACACACACATACAAGATCAAAGAGAAGATATAAATCTGTAAGAAAGAGGCAAATTCGAAATTTTGGAGAGCTCCTCCTTCACAATGGCAAAAAGTCTCTACAAAGAGTCACAAAGTGACTTATATACATGTGCCCTAAGTTTGGTCCTTTCACACAAGGGACCGGCACTTTATTACAAAAAAGGTGAATTTCCTACTAATTTACTAGGGATATTTTACAATAAATTGGGATTATGCAACTAGAGGACTCCTCTAGTGCATTTACATGGCTTGAGGGAATTCTCTAGGACTTTGAAGAAGAAAAATATGCCCACAAATTCGAAAATTTTGGGGCTCTTCTCTTTTACTCCTTTGCTCTGCAACACTCTCCCCCTCTTTGTCTTTGTCGTCCCTTGATAGGCTTTACTTCTTGTTTGTCTCTGTCATCGCACGCATTCCTTGGTCAGTTCTGCCTACTGGTTAGACTGGCATTACGTTTTAAAGGCCCTCTTCGATATTTGTCTTGACATCCTCTAGGCTTGATGCATTTTGTTTGCCTGTTAATTCTGGTTGCCACGCACGCCATTAGTAGACATATGAGGATGTAGCTCTTCAGCCTTGATCTGAACCTTCTATGATCAAGAGGTTGAAGCACCCTCGTGTGGATCTGGAACCGTCTGATATCTTCTTGCCCTTCTTCATGGATACTTGTTGGCCCTGGTTCCTCCCTCCACCTGCGTGCTTTTCCTTGGTGTGTGTGCCCCTGCGGGGCTTTGTGCAGAGATGAGTGTGGCGCCCCTGCGGGGCTTCTTGCAGCAAGCGGTTCTTTCGATCTTTATTGAGCAGTTTTGGACTTTGATTTTCGTCTTCTTTTCTTTTTTCTTGATTCTCCCTCTACACCTCCCTCCTCCTCAACTCTGTCATCCCCGATAGGCATTTTGTGGTGACATGTGTATGTTTGTATGGCCATTTACTCTCGTTGATTCAGTAGATTAGCGTGACAAATCATGAATTCTTTCCATTGCTGGGACTTAACTCCGTCCTCTAGCGCTTGCCGATGATCCGCAAAGAAACTCGTTTCATAAGCCACCAGACGTGCATTCAGGTTTGAAGTCATTTTTACAAAAATTTCTGAATCGATTTCAAAGAAGCCGGTGAAAAATGCTTCTTCGAAAGTTTGCATATATGTTGACGGCAAAAACATGAGTCGAGAATAATATGCCATGAGAGTTAAGCAGCTGGGTATAGTAGATAGGTAAAAAAGTAGAGCTTCGGATCCTTGCGTAATGCCAATGAAACTCAAAAAAGTATATTTGGCATGCTGGAAAACTTTGATTACTGTTAGTAGCATACTGAATATTTTATTAGTCATTTTAACTGCTAAATCTAGAACTGTAGCATATCTTGCAATCCAAAATTCCATTGTTTTTACCATATACTCCTCTGTCGGTAGGTAATTGTGTGGAGGGCTAGGTAACAATGGGTAGTTTAGCCACTGATTATTGATATTGCCCTGGCGCTGTCCTTCCCAAAATTGTGTCCAGGAGCGTCTGCGGGGTACAGGACAAAAAGATGGGTTGACTTGAAGCACATATCGTGATGCTTCCCACTCTACCCGCAGTGTAGGATTCTTTTCCAAAATTTTCTTCCTCCAGATGGGATCCGCCTTCTTGAACTCCTCTTGAGTGTAATTGAAAGTATTTTTGTCGAACTAGAGGTTGCTATCGGGTTCTTTATTAGTGGTGGTTCTTATATAATGCCGCATTTGTTCCTTTAGAAGACCATATGGTACATTGAAGGGCTTCAAAATTTGCTCTAGTTGTTTGTTTTCTATGTAAGCTTCCTTCATGATCTGTATTATTTGGTCTTCAAAATCAGCAGTGATCTGGGACACCAGTAGTGCCCTTTCTGGTCGGCTCAATTCTGCAATGTCCCGATTATTATGATCAATGTGGACCTCTTGAGCCTCCCTTATCAGTGAATGATATGAGGGGGAAGAGAGAGGACGTACCTCAGTCTCCACAGTAGCCTCTGCAGATTGTGGAACTACTGGTGTCCCCTCCATTGTTTTCTGCTTTAACTGCTCTTGATGCTGTGCAATCAATGCGTCTTTCTTCTTTATTTCCTCACTAGCCTGTGCAATGGTGTCCTTGTGTTTAAGAAGTTCTCGAGCCACGATATCTAAGTGATCAGTGTCTTCTTTACACTACCGGAGATAATTATTCTCAGCTTTTTTCCATTTCGTTCTGAGAGCTGCAGTGTCATCCATGTACTTCTTTTCCCATTCTACAATGGTGAGTTGCTCTTGTCTCAGCTGATCTTCCATTTTAGTTATCTTTTCTTCCAATTCTTTGATAATCCTTTACTGAGCTTTCATTAGCCTCTATTGGTTGATCACTGAGAAGAGCTGTCATGAGCTCCTTGTTTCGGTTCCTTAGGTTTTTTGCTTCCTCCATATATACTTTGAGCTGAGATTCCAATATTTTGCTCGTAGCATTCATCCTTGCCTTCTCAGTTTCACTAATTTCATATTTTCTCTTGAGTTCTTGTAGTTGTGCTTTTAAACTTTCGTTTTTGGTCATTAACTCACTGCACTGTTGTTTAGCTGCTTGGACTTCTTTCTCTTTGTTTCTCATGTGCTCTCTTTCTAAGTTCAATTCTGCTGAAAGGTTCTTACTCTTTTCTTGAAGCTCATGTTTGTCATTCATTGCTTGGTCATAATCTTCATCAGCCTCAAGCATTAGTTGTTGCGTATCTAGAGCGGTTCTAATCATGTCTTGTACCACAGGCTTGAGTTGAGCAATATCTACATTCAACCAAGTTCTTGGTACACTTGGAGTTTCGCCTGTGAGCACATCTCTTCCTTGCTCTACATGGATGGTTTCGTTGTGTGGTTGTCTGATTTGGAGATGTACATGTGGTTCAGGTTCTTCTTTATCCATCTTAATCGCTTTTGTGGCACTCCCTTGAAATGTGACATCCATGGGGGAGGGTTCTGCCACTACCCTTATTGGTGTGAAGGGTTCCTCGTCCTCTATTTTCTCTTCCTGATTCTCCTTTTTTGGTATCTTTATGGATTTTTCACGAGGTGGTGTGGCTTCCTTGAAATGAATGGTGGAAGTCTCATTAAGTTTTATAGTATGTGTGTACTTGAGCCAAGAAGACTCAAGGACTTGTGCCAATGAGACTGTACCTCAATTGCCACACCAGTGCATATAGTGGGTACTTAACACACATCTAATTGTCAATCCGATAGAACGACGTACCAAGTGTATGAAGACGTGTGCACACGTGATTGAAAACAAAGTGGTCAAGCTAGCATGCATGAAAAAAGACTAACTACCTCTCACACTCAGTGAAATGCTGAAAGTGTTTGCCGCTGAGCCTCTTACAGCAGTTTTCAGAAATTCAAGGATTTCTCCCAGCTCCGAACTCCGAATATAGGCAATAGGGTACTCGTTTCGAAGCTCTCGCCGAGACGCACCTACTGGAAGTGGTTTCACTCAATTTTGACAACTCTGCTTCAAGTTATGGCCAAAATGGTGAATGGCGGGAAGCACCCATACTCACGCCACAACTCCTACAAGCTCACACACACACTACAACTACTCCAAATCAAGGGGAAGGGGTAGACAACAGTCATACACCTGCATATCAAGCAACACAAACACATACAAGACCAAAATGAAGATCAAAATCTGCAAGGAAGAGGCAAATTCGAAATTTCAGAAGAGCTCCTTCTTCACAATGGCAAAAAGTTTCTACAAAGAGTCACAAAGTGACTTATATACATGTGCCCTAAGTTTGGTCCTTTCACACAAGAGACCGGCACTTTATTCACTAAAAGACTAATCTCCTACTATTTTACAAGGGATATTTTACAACAACTTGGGATTATGCAACTAGAGGACTCCTCTAGTGCATTTACATGGCTTGAGGGAATTCTTGAAGACCTCGAAAAAGAAAAAATAGGCCCATCATTTTGAAAATTTTGGGACTCTACTCTTATGCTCCTTTGCTCTGCAACACTCTCCCCCTCTTTGTCTCTGTCGTCCCTTGACAGGCTTTAGCTTCTCGTTGGCTGCTTGTTTAAGTCTTTTGAGTGCACACATCCAGTGGTCGAAGAAGCAATAAGGACTGTTAGACAATTGGGTATCTTATCCGAGGTTTGTCCTTTACTTCTGTCTTTGGCTTACTTTAAGAGTTCTGAATACACGCACCCAGTGGTCGGAGAAGCAATAAGGACCGTTAGAGAATTTGTTATTTTGTCCGATCTATGTCGTTTGCTTTTGTTTTGCCCCTTGGTATTCCGTATATCACATATCTAGGTTGCTGTATTCAGTTGGGTTGCCACGCACGCCACCAGTGACCTATGTCTTGCTTGTAGTACTCTGATTTGTCCTGGTTGCAAACATGTGACCCCGTTGTATTTCTTTGAGCATGTTTTCTTTCTTTCACCGCGCAGGACCTGGATGATTCACGTTGTTGCCTGATGCACACATCCAGTGGTCTTTTGAGTGCACACATCCAGTGGTCGAAGACGCAATAAGGACCGTTAGACAATTGGGTATCTTATCCGAGGTTTGTCCTTTACTTTTGTCTTTGGCTTACTTTAAGAGTTCTGAATACACGCACCCAGTGGTCGGAGAAGCAATAAGGACCGTTAGAGAATTTTTTATTTTGTCCGATCTATGTCCTTTGCTTTTGTTTTGCCCCTTGGTATTTCGTATATCACATATCTGGGTTGCTGTATTCAGTTGGGTTGCCACGCACACCACCAGTGACCTATGTCTTGCTTGTAGTACTCTGATTTGTCCTGGTTGCAAACATGTGACCCCGTTGTATTGCTTTGAGCCTGTTTTCTTTCTTTCACCGCGCAGGACCTGGATGATTCGCGTTGTTGCCTGATGCGTGCCCCTGTGGGGCTTTGGGCAGAGGGTGGTTCTTCTGTTATCATGATCTTCATTCTTTATTGAGTTGTTTTTGACTTTGATCGTCTTCTTCTTTTCTTGCTTGATTCCCCTTCCACACGTCCCTCCTCCTGAACTCTGTCGTCCTCGATAGGCTTTTTGTGGCGACGTGTACATGTTTGTATGGCCTGTTGCTCTCTTTGATTTAGCAGATTCGCGTGACACAGCATGAATTCCTTCCATTGCTGAGACTTTACTCCGTCTTCTGGCGCCTGTCTATGATCAGCAAAGAAAATTGTTTCATAGACCACCAGTCGCGCGTTCAAGTTGGAATTCATTTTGACAAAGATTTCTGAATCAATTTCAAAGAAGCCAGTGAAAAATGCTTCTTCGAAAGTTTGCATATATGTCGAAGGCAAAAACATTAAGCGAGAATAATATGCCATGATAGTTAGTCGGATGGGAATAGTAGATAAATCAAAAATGAGTGCTTCCGATCCTTGTGTAATGCGGATGAAATTCAAAAAGGTATATTTGGCATGTTGGAACACTTTGAGTACCGTAAGCATCATGCTGAATATTTTATTTGTCATTTTTACCGCTAAATCTGGTACTGTAGCATATCTGGCAATCCAAAATTCCATAGATTTTACCATGTATTCCTCGGTCAGTAAGTAATTATGTGGCGAACTAGGTAATAGTGGATAATTGAGCCACTGACTATTAATGCTACCCTGGCGCTGGCCTTCCCAAAATTGCGTCCAAGAGCGTCTGGGGGGCACAAGACAAAAAGATGGATTTACTTGAAGCTCATATGGTGATGCTTCCCATTGTACCCGCAGTGTAGGATTCTTTTCCAAAATTTTCCTTCTCCAAACGGGATCTGCCTTCTCAAATTCTTCCTGTGTATATGTGAAGGTATCCTGCCTGAATTGGAGGTTGTTATCCGGATCTTTATTTGCCGTAGACCTTATATAATGCCGCGTTTGTTCTTTAAGTAGATCGTATGGTACATTGAATGGTTTCAAAATTTGCTCGAATTGTTTATTGTCGATTTGAGCTTCCTTCATGATCTTTATGATCTGATCTTCAAACTCAGCAGTGAGTTGGGACACCAGTAGTGCCCGTTCTGGTCGGCTCAGTTATGCAATTTCTCGAGTGTTAGGTTCAAATCGAACCTCCTTTTCTGCCCTTATTGGTGAATGATATGAGGGGGAAGAGAGAGGACGTACCTCATTCTCCACAGTAGCCTCTGCGGACTTCGGAACTACTGGTGTCCCCTCGTGTGTCATTTGTTCTAATTGATCCTGTAGCTGTTTTATCATCTCTTTCTTTTGCTTGATTTCTTCTTGAGCTTGCAAAATTGTTGATTTATTTTTTTATATTTCTGCAGCTACAATGGCGAGCTGATCGGCATCTTCTTTACAATGTAATAGGTATCTGTTTTCTGCTTTTTTCCATTTAGCTCGTAAGGCTGCAGTGTCTTCCATGTATCTACGTTCCCATTCAGCTATGGTGGCTCTTTCCTCTGTTAGGGCATCTTCATACTGAGCAACTTTGTCCTCCAATTCTTTGATATTCTGTTCTGGTTGGGCTTGCATTTCAGCTGGTTGATCGCTTAGAAGTGCGGTCATAAGTTCCTTGTTGCGTTGTCTTAAGCTTTCCGCTTCCTCCATGTACACTTTGAGCTGAGATTTGAGGATTTTGCTTCGTGCGCTCATTCCTGTTTTTTCAGCCTCATTCACTTCTAACTTCTTTGAGAGTTCTTGGACCTGTTCTTTCAGATTTGTATTTGCCACCTCTAGTATGCTGTATTGTGTTTTGACTTCTTGAAGTTCCTTTTCTTGCCTCAAAACTCGTTCCTTTTCAATTGATAACTCAATGGAAAGATTCTTACCCCAATTTTCAAGATTCTTCTTCTCCCGCATGGCTTGGTCATAATCCTTTTCAGCGTCAAGCATTAGTTGCTGTGTGTCTAGTGCTGTTCTAATCATATCTTGCACCACAGGCTTGAGCTGAGCGATATCCACATTCAGCCATGTCTTAGGCATATCCGGGATTTCTCCTGTTTGTACATCTTTTCCTTTATCTACGTGGATCGTTTCGTTGTGTGGTTGTCTGATCTGTAGTTGGACTTGTTGTTGTTCTTCGTCTTTATCCACATCAATAGTTTTAGTGGCACTCCCTTCAAATGTAACATCCATGGATGAAGGCTCTGCCACAACTCTAATGGGCGTGAACGGTTCCTCTTCTTCTGTTCTATCTTTCTGCATCTCCTTCTTGGGTATCTTCATGGATACATTTCGAGGTGGTGTGGCCTCCTTGATTTGAATGTTGGAACTTTCATTAAGTTTTAAAGTATGCCGACCTTCCATTTTTGCTTCCTTGCTCCTGGTACTTTGATCAACCTTCATTGTGTGATCCTCCTGCTTGAGGTCTTTTTGTTCTTCGTTATAGTTCACTTCATTCAATTCCTCCCATTGTCCGTCATCTTTGGATTCGCTTTGAATATCTACATCCAATAACGAAGTATTGGGCTCCTCTTGGCCGTCCGATCCAGAACTAGAGTTATCTAGGCCTATTTCCCGATATCTATGGACTTTTATGAGTTTGCTCTTTGTTTCTCTGGCTTGTTCTGACTGCTGATAATGATGACCTTGTACTGGAAGATTGATTTGCCCTCCTGTGTACTGATGAGTCTCTTCCAGGGCTTTAGCTAAGTCTTCTTCCGTTATTTGCTTCTGTCCTTCAATAGTAGTTTTTGGGAGTACATGTATCCTTTTTGTTGTTGGTGCGTCCTCTTCAGCTTGCTTGGCCTCCCGGAGTCTTTTCGTGCCTCTCATTCTGGGTTGAGAGCTAGTTTCTGCCACTTCCACGATTTTTGCTCCTTTTTTCTTTTTTGGCACAGTGGCGACTTTGACATACCTATCCATATCATTTGAAGACGGCATTTCCTCCAAATGTTCTCTTATGCCCAAAGCATGGTAAATCAAGATAGTCAAGGCCACACTGCCATTTAGAAACTTCTTATTATTCCATTGCTTTTTAGCCTCGAACAGTCTTTCCTGGATATATGGTGTCAAATTGATTTGATTCCCGATTTGCTTAATGGCATGGGAGAGTAGCTGGACAATATTTTTCTATGGTGCCGTGTATCGATTCATGTTGGGGAAGCAGAAATGTTGATGAATTAGTCTGACTTCCTCTTCTATATCAACTCTGTTAATGTCCACGAAAGTGCGTGTCTTTGCTCCACGACTTTCTTCTTTTATCGTTGTGACACCGTCCTTTTCCCATCCGAATGCTTCCTTGATCAATTCATGTGTGAATTGAATAATTACCCATTCTCCTCCTTTATCCATAACTCTGGCTTCTGGCACCAGTGGATCATGTAGTGCAGGTTGTAGGGTGTTCATGACTTGCGTGCATCTTTGGAAATCAGGTTTATAGATGGGTAATTCAAAATACTTGTGAATTCTTGCTTTCTTCATTATGTCAATGGTGGATTGCATCTCATGTAAGAGCCTGAAATCCTGGGACATAATCGGAAAATGATGCTCTGTATCCATAATTTTGATGTTTGCCAAGAATAAGTAGTCTCCAACTGGTTGCTCATCTCTAAACCAGTGTCCCTTTGCTTTCGTGAGACTTTGGGGAGGAAATTCCTGCACCTCCTCTTGTACTGTTGCTTCGGAATCCTCAGAAGCCATCTGCACTTGTAGCGAAAAGTGTGTTAGTGTCAAAGGAAAGTATGTATCTGTTCAATGCATCGTAGTGACTATTGATGTTTTTCACTCCATTTCCCATCATTGAGTGAGATCTCTTACCACCGTTTTTATAACTTTTCCTGAAAGAAGACAATCGTTAGTATAGCCGAAGCATTTACTTATGTACATAGTAAGTCCATTCCTATCAAAGTGAAGCTAAGATCTAATCTCTCTTGGAGAATGTGCGCCACTAGTTTTGTAATGTACATCATGTGCCAAATGCTTGGCCATGTAATGTGGCCCTAAAGTATCGTATCGTGCAAGCCCGTGGTATCGTATCGCCGCTTGCCATAGTATCGTATCATCCCTGTAACAAGGATAGTGTCGCGATACTAAAATTGTATCGTGTCGGGAAGGATTCTGGTATCGTATCGTGTGGATGTTCAGTATCGTATCGCGTATTGCATCCAGTATCGTATCATTTGAACTGCTAGTATCATATCGCGGCCAAGGCAGTATCGCCTAGTGTGGTATCGTCTGGAAACGGTATCGACCAGATTGACTTTAGTAGTTTTTGGTAGACAATGAGAGGCATTAGAAGAGCCACTCAGGAAGAATCTCTGGGATTTCTAGAGAGACTTAGGTGAGTGAATGAACTTGAGGTCAGGAAGAGTGCTAAGTAGCCGAAGAAGTGTCATATCTTCTGTGGGAAGTGTTGCTCAGGTCAGTCATCACTCCACCTACTCAGAGACTTCTAGTGATTCAGAGGAGGAACTACCCATGGCTTCTGAAGACATGCAGGGTCCAACACCGAATAGGAATTTCATGACTACTGTTGAAGGAGAGTACCGTACCTCCTTACAGTATGTGTCCACCAATGCCCAGGAGATCCCAATTTACTTGGATGGCTTAAATAGATCTGTGGCTAGGATGGTAACTTCCCGGAATGCCACAATTGTACCCCAACCGGCTGTCAAGTACGAGGGAGGTGCCTATGTATACAAAATTGGTCATATCTACATTGTGACTGAATTTCCTGAGAAGATCAACGAAAGGGGAGAGTTTACGGATCCAGACAACTCCGAAAGAACACACCCTGAAGAGTTTGTGACCACCCCTAGGGGCAGGTCTCAAGTATCACGAGTCTTGAGAGGAGATTTGATACCTCAAGACGACTACCTGTTGGAAGTCTATATGATCCACGGAGCAAACCTATTGCTTCAAACCGACTTACCTATTCCAGGAAGAGAAGAAAGCCCCATGACATTCTATGAGTTGAAAGACCCAGATGACGAAACTAGACTCACTTACTTGGATAAGGATCAAAGGAGATATTGGCCTGTGAGTGCCCTAGACAGGGCTCGACTGAGATATATGGGCGCACCTGTATTTCCTCAGAGAGATCAGGCAACTACCTCACAAAATCCTTTTGGAAATCAACAAGAGACGGAAGATACCACATCAGGACAGACCAGCCAACGAAGTGTGCCCAACCGTACTCATGTACAATTTGCAACTCCAGGAGTGCACACACACAATCAGGCCCACGCAGGGATAGGGAACCATTACCGACCACCGGTCAGAACACGACCACCAGTAGGAGGACAACCAGGAATACCTCCATTACGACCAGCTGCCCCAGTCTTCCCTGTAATGCCCAGACCGCCTGAACCAATGAGAAGATTGAGACCAATCCAAGTAGCTAAATGCGTGAGAAACCATTATGATGGATTAGGGGAACCATATGATCATATCGCCGAATTTAAACAAGTTCTAAGAGCGGAGCAAGTAGAGGACTTCTTTGTGCAGTATGAGTCTTTTGGGCTCACCCTCACAGGGACAGCTCTAACTTGGTTCCAACCTTTAGAACCCAATCAATTTGAAAACATGGAACAATTCTTTCAAGAATTCATTGGAGAATTCACAAAGAGAGGGATTAAACACAATTCTGCATCTTTAATCTATAGCTTTAAACAAAAACCTAATGAAACTGTGAAGACTGCTGCCCAAAGATTCAATCAATATGTGGATAGATGCCCAGTAGCTGAGAGACCCACTCAACAAAAGATGATTTCATTATTTTTAGATGGGCTCTCTAATGGAACCCTAAGAACCCTAGTGTATGTGAAAAGGCTACAAACATTAAGTGAGTGTCTTCAAGAGTGCATGGACTTGGAAGATAACCTTGCCGAGGACCTCAAAGGTACGACCGACCTCACTAAATCTGAAGACTTAAGAAGCACTGTCACATCCAACTCCAGTAACATGGAAGAACTAGCTGAACTATTAGCAAAGAAACTAGGAGTCCAAGGGCAAAGAGCTTACCAAAATCCAGCTCAAAGAGTGCCTATGTTACGGAGATGTAACTTATGTGGAGGAGAGCACCCCACACACTTGTGTGCTAGAGGAGGGGCTGGTGCACAACCTATGTATCCATACCACAGACAGCAACAACAAGGGACTTCTTGGTATTGTCACATAGAACAAAAATATACCAACCACACTACTGAGAATTGTCCTTTTAATAGGCAAGCACGTCCTTTTCAACCGCCATAGTATAGACCCTATGGATATCCGCCTACGGAACCAGGTAGAGAGATACCAAAATACAACCCGTACCCCACACCAGCAGAAGCATCACGGCCATAGGAGCAAGCACCGTATCCACCACCACAACCAGTGCTAGGACCCCAACTGTCAAAACCTCAACAAGTAATATCTGTAAAGTATGCTCAACCAGAAGAAAACTTAGAAAGAGCGATAGTTCCAGCATCGACAATGACCAATGTAGAATCAACAAACTTGGGATATGAACATCCAACAGGAGAGTACTACCCATATGAAGCCAACGCGACGGGATATGAAACGACATATGATGCTGCTTATTATGGATATGAGGACTATGATCATATTTATGGAACAGAGACCACCACCTTAATGTATACGGCTCCTAAAGCACAACCAACCGTGAGACCATCTATTAGACCACCTATGCAGAGAGGACCATGCTATAGATGTGGAGGAGACCATCTCATTAGAGAATGCCCTCGACCTTACAACCCTCCACCACCTAGAATCTGGGAAGGATATTGCAGTGATTGCGGAAAAGAACATCTTTTTAGAGATTGCCCTAAGAATCCTGCAAAAACTCAAGATACTGCACCAATTAATGTGATTGAGGTCATAGAAGGATCTGGAAGTGATAAGGAGTACACCGTACCACTAAAGGCTATTACTAGAACTCAAGCAAAACAACAAAAGGGAAAACATCCGGAAGAGAAACCAGAGAACAATAAAACAATAGGCTCTAAAATTCAGGTAGTTGAGGATTCTGAGAACCTAGGTGAGAATTCCCAAAACACAAAAGTACAAAAATGGAAAGAAAGACGAGAAAAACTCAAAGAAAAATGGGCAAGAAATAAGAGCCAAGGACAGTAAAAAGCAAACTAAGGGCTTTAAAGAGCATAAAGGACAAAAAACGCATAAGGAGATCCCCGAACCACCACGAATTAGCTCAGAGAAAGAGAAGCCAGGATCAATTCTAGCTGACCCAAAGCCAGAGGATTTGGACCTGTGGTTGAAAGCTTACCAAGCTAGAATCAAAATGGGCCCAAATATAGAGCAACATGAAAAACTCTATCCTCAAGGGGAATTAGAAAAAGAAAGATTGGCAATATGCCGGAAACTCATCGAAGTAGCACAAGCGACTCTAGAAAAGACAATCCCAATTTTACCAGAAACAAGGATCGCACAAGGTCTATACGAAGAATGCATCCAACCCAAGGATAAGGAACCTAGAAGGGAAGATGATCAAGGTGAACAAATAAAAGCACAAGAGGAACAGGTATCCATGATACCAGACCTAGATGCTGATTGGCCAAAAGACTTGTGGAATAGAATTAGAGAGGAGCAATGGAAAAAGAATGGAATCAGACCACCTCCTTTTGATGAAATAGATGGGGAAGATTGTCAACCCCATCTTAACCTGGAGGAAGCATATGAGGAAGTATCAAGATTTGATAGAGGTAGAGAGGAAGCCCTGAGCATTTCAACATTGCCTAACTACATGGGAGAATACGAAAGAGAATCTATAATAATACGAGCACCCACAGTGCATGGGAAGGAAAAAGGAAACTCAGAAGAGAGTTCACACAATCTAACAGAACTTAAGAAAACAAAGGTGCAATGCAAATTGACGGTGTAAGAGTTGCTTCAACTTAAACCACAACTATGGAGACAGTTAGCAGATCAACTAGAACCACCACCAGAAAAAGGGGAAACGAAAGGAAAGGAAAAGGAAAACCAATCCGCAATACAAATTCCAGTTGATAAAGTGGGGGAATTTAGTGAAGGAGATGAAGGTAATACATGCTTACCTGTCACCCACAATGGGTACATGACCAAGGCCATTCTAGACATGGGAGCCGGGGTAGGGATTGCCACCAAGGAGATATGGGAAAAGTGGGGAAAACCTGCATTGCGACCCACTCGCATGAAACTCCAACTAGCAGACGCTCATGTGGAAAGACCCTTGGGAATAATGGAACGAATCAAACTAACCACCTGTGGGGTAGAGTTTGAACACACATTAGCTATTTGTAAGTTCGAGAAAGCAAACAACTACGAAATGATATTAGGGCGACCCTTCATGAGACAAATGCGGGTTGTACAAGATTGGGACAGAGGTTCATTATATCTACAACATCAAGGAAACACCACCAAGATAAATTTGCACACGTTTGCTTATCGAGATGTCCCTCCATTACAATGGAATCCAGTCCACAAAGAAGAAGATGACCTATCCATTCACAGTGCTGGATCAAGTGATCAATCTTGGATGCATGAAGATGCCCAGTTATGGATGTGCAAGGAAGCAAAGAAGGAGGAGTATAAAAAACAATTGTGGCCGATAGGACACCCTAACTATTGAGCAGTAGAGGACCCAACTTACATGCCTCAAATTTTTCTTGATGAGATTTTTGAGCCACATGGATGGATGGAAATTTTGGCAACTCTAGATGTATGCGTAAACAAGGAAGTTTTGACGATGAATGAATGCATAGATGAGGAAGGCTATGATGTAAACTTCTATATGGTTGTTCTTCAAGAAGTAGAAGAAGGGGAAATCCTGGAAAAAGAATGGAAAGAGGAATATGAAAGCATAGAGATGGAACCAGAATTTCCGAAGAAAGCTACTTAAATACTATTCAAAACCAGAAGGAACAGGAACCAACAAAGATCTTAGCAATTGAAACTGCTACGGCAATACACAGGCAGGAGGAAGACATGAGTAAGGTAGGGCCGGACCCAGATCTTTTTGAAGTTCCTGACACTTTAAAAAATACAAAGTAGAGGAAAGAAAAGTAGCTATTCAAATGCCTAGACGAGAGGCACGAGACGGAGAAGCGTATGACAACAAGGAACAAACAAAAAAAATTGTTGTAACAGTTGAGGAGGGAGAAGAAAGATGCACATATATTGGTAAAGATGTATCTGAAGAGGAAGAAGAGGAACTCATACACCTTATCCGAGAGTACCGAGATGTATTCGCATGGACCTATAAGGATCTCAAAGGTGTAGAACCCACTATTTGTTCCCATCGAATACCAATGACAGCAGATGCAAAACCCTCCAAACAACGTCCTTATACATACAATGAAGTCTATGCAGCAAAGATTAAGGAAGAAATAGACAAACTACTAGCGGCAGGATTCATATATGAGATAGAACATACCGAGTGGGTATCGCCATTAGTAGTAGTGCCTAAGAAAAATGGAAAATTGAGAGTGTGCATAAATTTGAAGAAGGTGAATGCAACCACTATACGTGACAGCTACCCACTACCTATCACCGACCATTTATTAGAAAGAGTAGCAGGTAAGGAGGTCTATAGTTTCTTAGATGGATTCTCCGGATACAATCAGGTAGCTATTACGACTGAGGATCAACATAAGACGGCGTTCGCCACCGAATGGGGAGTGTATCCATTCAGAGTGATGCCTTTTGGACTCACTAATGCACCGGCTACCTTCCAACGATTGATGTGTCACGTTTTCAAGGAATTTTTGAAAAAAAGCATGGAAGTATATGTAGATGACCTCTGCACGTAGTCTAATCAAAGATGCGATCACATACCCGAACTGAGGAAGATATTCAACAAATGCAGGCAGTATAGAGTCTGCTTAAACCCAGAAAAATGTGTCTTCATGGTAAGACAAGGGAAAAT
Organism: Ceratopteris richardii; assembly: GCA_020310875.1. NCBI lineage: Eukaryota > Viridiplantae > Streptophyta > Polypodiopsida > Polypodiales > Pteridaceae > Ceratopteris > Ceratopteris richardii. The sequence continues at coordinate 120,667,301 of CM035424.1, forward strand.
TCTAGGACACATAGTCTCGAGAAATGGAATATCTACGGATGAGGACAAGATTAAAGTCATCTTAGACTTACCAAGACCCAAGAATGCAAAGGAAGTGCAAGCCTTTATGGGACATTGTGGATACTACCGTAGGTTCATTCACATGTATGCCATAATAGCAAAACTCTCGTATGGTCTCTTGACTCAATTTACTTGGACAGAAGAGTGCGAGAAGGCATTCACCGAGTTGAAAAAGAGACTTAGTACAACCCCAATTCTGAAATCACCAAACTGGAGCAAGCCTTTTCATATTGATGTGGATGCTTCTAACTATGCCATTGGATGTTTCCTAGCCCAACCAGCTGACGAAGGCAAGCTCGATCATCCAATTGCCTATGCTAGTAGACAACTGAATCAAGCGGAACGAAATTATACCACTATTGAACGAGAAGGCTTAGGGATGGTCTATGCATTGAAGAAATTCAAACACTACCTTTTAGCAAACAAGTTCAAATTCTTCATAGACCATCAAGCTTTGTTGTATTTAGTCAATAAGCCTTGTAACACGGGAAGGTTGGTACGATGGTTCTTACTACTCATGGAGTTCGATTTTGAAGTAATAGTGAAAAAAGGAAACACACATGTGAGAGCAGACCACCTTTCTAGGCTAACACACGGAGAGCCACCAAGTCAACACTCACTCAACAGGAATAGCAAAAAAGAAATTCTTCAATCAAGGAATTTACACATCGTGGCAGGAAGTGTGTACTACAAGGAACCCAATGGTGTGTTACTCAGATGTGTCGAGGAGGATGAACAAAAGCAACTGATCAAGCAAGCACACGTGAACAAATGGAGAACACACCAAGGGACTCATGGAACAATACGAAAACTAAAAAGATTAGGAGTGTACTGGCCTGACTTACCAAAGAATGTTCACGATCATGTAAGCAATTGTGCAGAATGCCAAGAGATGATCCCGGAAGATCATGTGTCTCTACCTTTTTCGACCATAGCGCCCAATTGGAGTAAGACATTAGTACAATTTCTCAAAACGAAAGAGCATGAGATAGGAGCTAGTTTAGCAAGAAAGCGATCCTTAGAGGAAATGAGCAAGGATTATACACTCATGGGCAAACAATTGTTTAGACGAGGGAAAGATAACCAACTCAGATTATGTGTGCATGAAGGAGAATATTTACCCATATTAGAGATGGCACATGCAGGTGCCGCAGGAGGTCATTTTTCGGCTGAAAGAACTGTCAAAATGATTCTCTTTGCGGGACTGTGGTGGCCAACTCTACATATGGATGTTGAAACATATGTACGAGGTTGTGAGACTTGTCAGAGAACTAAATACCCAATTCGGAGAGATGACATGCCATTAAGACCCATGATATGCGCGAGAGCCTTCACAAAATGGGGTATTGACTTCATAGGACCTATCAATCCACCTGCCAAAGGATCACATGCGGAGTACATCATAGTAGCCACGGATTACTTGACCAAATGGGTAGAAGCAAAAGCCACTAGAAAGAACGATGCTCAAACCACTGCCAAGTTTCTCTTCGAGCATATTTTCACCCATTTTGGATTACCCATCGAGATTGTGAGTGATCGGGGAACGCACTTCCTCAACGAAGTAATCGAGTCTTTAATGAATGAGTTTTTAGTGATTCATAAAAAATCAGCCCCATACCATCCCCAAGCCAATGGACAAGCAGAGAGTTCCAACAAGGTACTGTGTACAGTATTGACAAAGATTGTCAATAATGGAAGGTCAGATTGGGACAAACAATTGCATCATGCAATTTGGGCCTTCCGGGTTGCATATAAAATGGCTATTGGAACCACACCATTTAACTTAGTGTATGGGCAAAATGCAATTTTGCCAATTGACCTTTTAGTACCAACACTAAAAGTGGCACAACAGTGTGCGTGGAACGGACATGAACTATCCCAACAACTAGAACAAATCGAGAAGTTACATGAGACTAGGTTACAAGCAGTGGCAGGAATTTATGCAACAAAAAGAAGACAAAAAGCATATATGATGCACATATAAAAGACAAGGGACTTAAAGAAGGTGACTTAGTCTTAGTGTACACCCTAAAACAACATGCCAAGAAATTACAAAAACGCGGATATGGACCGTTGCTCATAAATCGAATCTCGACTGGTGGAGTAGTCAATCTAGCAACCCTAGATGGCGACATTCTTCCTAACTACATCAGTGGATGTAGAGTGAGACGATTCATGGAACCTTTGACCGATCAAATGCTAGCACGATTACTAGGTGCCCAAAATAGGAAGAAGAAAGAGGAGCGAATTAGAGAGGAAGCTCGACAAGAAGCATTGGAACGCATTAGGAAATGGAAAGAATGGATTAGACAACGAGATGAACGCTATCTCCAAGGAGAAGAGCCTATCCCTATGGCAAATTTCCAAGTCGATAATCATGATACAACGGGTGTGTGCAAAACGCAACCTTACCTAAACCTAGGGATTGGCAAGACAGAGTACAAGTTGATAGATGCATTGATAGACTCAAGAGCAGGACTTAGCTGCATGCGAGGTAGAATAGCAAAAGATCTGCAATTAAATTTGAATCCCACAAAAGCCCGATTAATCGGAATAGGAGGTCACACCCTAGAATGTATTGGAACGACAAATGTATCCCTCCACCTAGGCAATTCCTCCATGGAACAGATAGTCTTAGTGTGCAAAGATGAGGATTTAATAGAAGACTTAATTCTAGGACAAGACTGGATTATTGAGAATGAAGTGTGTATCCATCTAGCTCAAGGCTACATTTCGGCAAAGATAGGGCATAAGGAGATTTTCAGCCTATTAGAAGTAAAACCTCTAATTCAAACACAGATGATCACAAGCCCTGAGAGCTGTCTGAAAACGACATTAGAAGGTAATTCGGCTACTCAAATATCAGAAATCAACCTAGAAGCAGCAGATCGCGATGCTTCACTAGGGAATATGGCGATACGATACTGGTGGGGTCAACGATACGATACGAATATGCAAGGCGATACAATACCACGATTCACTCGATACGATACCACGGTACCCAGACGATACGATACTTATGACGGTATCGTGATACTATCCAGGTGAGCGGTGATACGATACCGGAGCGGTGTTGTGATACCAAATGCCAAGTGACACGATATGATACCAACTTAGCAAGGTAAGATCGCGATACCAACTCGGGGTCACGATACCAATATGGTATCGCGATACCAAGACAGGTATCAAGCGATACGATACCTCGGCGAGTATCGCGATACAAGGGAGTTTTGGTATCGCGATACCAAACCTCAACCGATCGCGATACTCAAGCCAAAGTGCAAGGAAATTCCAAGTTTTTTGCACCCCCTTGCTCTCCTTACACCCCTCTTCACTACTGTGTCACACAAAGAGACTATAATGATATCAGTTTTTCCCCCCCGCGATATTGCGCATGCCCTTAATCATGTGTTTATGCATGTTTAGAGAGTTTTTGGCCAAGGTTCTTTGTGAAATCTTACCAGTGTATTGCTCTTCTTGCGCCTGGAACTCAAACCCTAGCTTTGACAGCCTGAAAACCACGATACTTCACTCGCGACACCGATCGCTGCTAGCAGACGATACCAGAATACAGTGAAGTGTCAAATGAGCCAAATTTTTTGGTTTTTATACTTTTTTTGATAGAATTTGAATTTTGCTAATTTTCTTAGTGATTTTGGGGATTTTTTTGGTGATTTTTGTCTACTCCTACTTCTCCTCTCCTCACTACTCCTCTTCTTCTAACCTAACCCTAACTCCTCCTTCTCTCCCTTCCTCCTAACCCTAAACCTAAAACTTATCACACACACCTCTGAGATGCGAAGTAACAAGTGCTGAAGTGATTGACTAATTGCCACAAAACAAATTCACTTCTACAAGTACGATTCTATCACACTCGATCTATAACCATCACGAAGGCACCTTGGTTGAGTGTTCCCCGGCAACGGCGCCAAAAACGTGTGTACTTGAGCCAAGAAGACTCAAGGACTTGTGCCAATGAGACTGTACCTCAATTGCCACACAAGTGCGTATAGTGGGTACTTAACACACATCTAATTGTCAATCCGATAGAACGACGTACCAAGTGTATGAAGACGTGTGCACACGTGATGGAAAATGAAGTGGTCAAGCTAGCATGCATGAGAAAAGACTAACTACCTCTCACACTCACTGAAATGCTGAAAGGGTTTGCCGTTGAGCCTCTTACAGCAATTTTCAGAAATTCAAGGATTTCTCCCAGTTCCAAACTCCGAATATAGGCAATAGGGTACTCGTTTGGAAGCTCTTGCCGAGACGCACCTATTGGAAGTGGTTTCACTCAATTCTGACAACTCTGCTTCAAGTTATGGCCAAAATGGTGAATGGCGGGAAGCACCCACACTCACGCCACAACTCCTACAAGCTCACACACACACTATAGCTGCTCCAAATCAAGGGGAAGGGGTAGACAACAGTCATACACCTGCATATCAAGCAACACACACACATACAAGACCAAAATGAAGATCAAAATCTGCAAGGAAGAGGCAAATTCGAAATTTCAGAAGAGCTCCTTCTTCACAATGGCAAAACGTTTCTACAAACAGTCACAAAGTGACTTATATACATGTGCCCTAAGTTTGGTCCTTTCACACAAGAGACCGGCACTTTATTCACTAAAAGACTAATCTCCTACTATTTTACAAGGGATATTTTACAACAACTTGGGATTATGCAACTAGAGGACTCCTCTAGTGCATTTACATGGCTTGAGGGAATTCTTGAAGACCTCGAAAAAGAAAAAATAGGACCATCATTTTGAAAATTTTGGGACTCTACTCTTATGCTCCTTTGCTCTGCAACAGTATGCGTACCTTCCTGTTTTGCTTCCTTACTGTTGATATTCTGATCAGTATGTGTGGTGTGGTCATCCGTCTTGAGGCGTTCTGGTTCTTCATTGTAGTCAACTTCATTCAATTCCACCCATTGTCCATCATCCTTCGATTCGCTTTGAATATCGACATTCAACAATGAAGTGTCGGGTTCTTCTTGGGCATCCGATGATGAGCTTGAATTGTCGAGCCCTATTTCCCTGTACCGATGGGCTTTGGTGAGCTTTCTTTTCGCTTCCATTTCTTGTTGGGTCTGTTGATAATGATGATCTTGCACCGGTAAATTGACTTGGCCTTCTGTGTATTGATGGGTCTCTTCCAAGGCTTTAGTTAATTCTTCCTCTGTGATTGGTTTTTGCCCTTCAATGGTTGTTTTAGGGAGCACATGGATTCTTTTGGTTGTTGGGACTTCCTCTTCCACTTGCTTGACTTCTCTGAGTCTCTTCGTGCATCTCATTTTGGGTTGAGAACTGGTTTCTGCCACTTCCACAATCTTGATTCCCTTTTTCTTTTTGGGGATTGTGGCGACTTTGACGTACTGAGCAAGAGCAGTCGAAGATGGCATTTCGTGCAAGTGTTCTCTTATGCCCAAAGCATGGTAGATCAAGATGATCAGGGCCACACTACCATTGAGGAACTTCTTATTATTCCATTGCTTTTTTGCCTCAAATAGACTTTCTTGGACATATGGAGTCAGATTAATTTGATTGCCAATTTGCTTGATTGCATGGGACAGTAATTGAACAATGATCTTTTGGGGAGCCGTGTATCGGTTCATATTTGGAAAGCAGAAGTGTTGGTGAATTAGTCTAACTTCCTCTTCTATATTGACTCTGTTTATGTCGACAAAAGTTCGTGTCTTTTCTCCATGATTTTCTTCCTTTACCACCATGACACCGTGTTTTTCCCAGCCGAATGCTTCCTTAATCAAGTCATGTGTAAATTGTATGACAACCCATTCGCCTCTGTTATCCATTACTCTAGCTTCAGGCACCAATGGATCATGCAGTGCCGGCTGTAAGGTGTTCATGACTTGCATGCATCTTTGGAAGTGAGGCTTATATATGGGCAATTCAAAATACTTATGAATGCCTGCTTTCTTCATTATGGCGATTGTAGAGGGTAGTTCATGCAATACTCTAAAGTCCTGGGACATAATCGGAAAGTGATGATCTGTGTCCATGATTTTTATGTTCACCAAGAAGAGATACTCTCCTACTGGTTGCTCTTCTCTAAACCAATGTCCCTTGGCTTTTGTGAGACTTTGGGGAGGAAATTCCTGTACCTCCTCCTGAATTGTAGCCTCCGAGTCTTCAGAAGCCATCTGCACTTGTAATGAAAAGTGCATTAGCTTGAAAGGAAGTATAGCAATTAGTGTAGTGCATTGCAGTGTGTTGTTGTCGCTCATCACTCCGTTTCCCATGATTCCATAGGTGAGATCTCTTACCATTTTTTTTTATATATATTCCTAAAAAAAAACACAATCGTTAGTATAACTGAAGCTTTTATTTATGTATACAGTATGTCCATTCCTAGGAGAGTTGAAGCTATGACCTAATTTCGCTTGGCGAATGTGCACCACTAGTTTTGTAATGTACATCATGTGCCGAATGCTTGGCCTTGTATTGTGGCCCTATTATGCATACTTGAGGTGCATTAGAGGCTTCATGAGTGCAATGGGAATCTCTGTTGCTTCAATTGTCCACTCCTTGCAGTTGATTGGGTTTCCAAATCCATTTCGTGACCACTGAGAGAGGTCGCTTTGTTTCTTTGATTCTTCGGGCTTCATGTGTTCTCTTTGTTTCCATTAGCATTCTAGTAGTACAGACGGTTCTTTTCTTGTTTCTGGGACGAATCTGATGTGGTTGTGTCATTCGCTTTCCCTGATGTATTGCATCCTCTTGAGTTTTTCTCGCTTGCTTGGATGCCTGTGTGACCTTCTTGGGAATCCATATCTGATGTCGTGCTTTCTGAGCTTTGATCAAAGGCTTGGGGAGCCATATTTGCAAGAGGCCTGTTTGTTGGGAATTTGGTGAAGCTGACGTTTTGATTTCAGTTTTCTTCTTATGAGTGGGTGCTGCCGTCTCCTCGTTCTGCATCAGATCCTTGCATACCCACTCGTATTTGTTAGTTCCTTGATACCAAGATCTACTAGTCATTCTCCTTAGTGGTCTTTTGGCGAGTTGAGTAGCTTCCTGAGAGTCAGTTTCCTTAGTGGCTTGCTGTTCCTCTCCTGAATGTGGTGATTTTGACTCTTCTGACGACATTGTAGAATTTGAACTTCCTGCGTCTCCTAGATTGGTTTTTGAGATGTGATTATTGGGACCACTCTCTAGTGTCGTATCTTGGCCACTCTCAGAACTCCCGACTACCTTTGGTTGAAGTAAAGGCTTCTCTCCTAATAAACTGAAAATCTCCTTATGCCCTATCTTCGCTGAAATATAGCCTTGAGCTAGATGGATGCACACCTCATTCTCAATTATCAAGTCCTGTCCTAGAATTAAGTCTTCTATTAAATCCTCATCTTTGCACACCAAGACTCTTTGTTCCATGGAGGAATTTCCTAGGTGGAGGGATACATTTGTTGTTCCAATGCATTCTAGGGTTTGACCTCCAATTCCTATCAATGGGGCTTTTGTGGAATTCATACTCAATTGCAGATCTTTTACGACCCTATTTTGTATGCAACTAAGTCCTGCTCCTGAGTCTATCAAGGCGTCTATCAACTTGTACTCTGTCCTGCCACTCCCTAGGTTTAGGTAAGGTTGTGTCTTGCACGCACCCGTTGGATCAGAATTATGGACTTGGTAATTAGCCATAGGGATAGGCTCCTCTCCGTAGAGATAGCGTTCATCTCTCTACCTAATCCATTCTTTTCGTTTCCTAATGCGTTCTAGTGCTTCTTGTCGAGCTTCCTCTCTAATTCGCTCCTCCTCTCTCTTCCTATTTTGAGCTCTTACTAGACAAGTTAGCATTTGGTCCGTTAATGGCTCCATGAATCGTTTCACTCTACATCCGCTTATGTAGTTAGGAAGAATGTCTCCATCGAGGGTGGCTAGATTGACTGCACCACCTATCGAGATTCGATTAATGATTAAAGGTCCATATCCCCGTTTTTGTAACTTCTTCGCATGTTGTTTTAAGGTGTACACCAAGACTAAGTCTCCCTCTTTAAGTCCTTTGTCTTTTATATGTGCATCATAATATGCCTTTTGTCTCCTTTTAGCTGCATAGATTCCTGCTATTGCTTGTAACCTAGTTTCATGTAGCTTTTTGATTTGGTCCAGTTGTTGGGATAATTCATGTCCGTTCCACTCATACTGTTGGGCCACTTTCAATGTTGGTACTAAAAAGTCAATTGGCAAAATTGCATTTTGCCCATACACTAAGTTGAATGGGGTAGTTCCAATAGCCGTTTTATATGCAACCCAGAAGGCCCAAATTGCGTGATGCAATTGTTTGTCCCAATCAGACCTTCCATTATTGACAATCTTTGTCAATACTGTACACAGTACCTTGTTGGAGCTTTCAGCTTGTCCATTGGCTTGGGGATGGTATGGGGCTGATTTCTTTATGAATCACTAAAAACTCATTCATTAGCGACTTGATTACTTCATTGAGGAAGTGCATTCCCCGATCACTCACAATCTCAATTGGTAATCCAAAACGGGTGAAAATCTGCTCAAAGAGAAACTTGGCAGTAGTTTGAGCATCATTCTTTCTAGTAGCTTTTGCTTCTACCCATTTAGTCAAGTAATCAATGGCGACTATGATGTACTCCACATGTGATCCTTTGGCCGGTGGATTGATAGGTCCTACAAAGTCAATACCCCATTCTGAGAATGCTCTAGCACAAACCATAGGTCTTAAAGGCATGTCATCTCTCCAAATTGGGTATTTAGCTCTCTGGCATGTCTCGCAGCTTCGTACATACGTTTCGCCATCCATATGTAGAGTTGGCCACCACAAGCCCGCAAAGAGAATCATTTTGATAGTTCTCTCTGCTGAAAAATGACCTCCTACAGCACCCGCATGTGCCATCTCTAATATGGGTAGATATTCTCCTTCATGCACACATAATCGGAGTTGGTTGTCTTTTCCTCGCCTAAACAATTGCTTTCCCATGAGTATATAATCCTTGCTCATTTCTTCTAGGGATCGTTTTCTTGCCAAACTAGCTCCTGCCTCATGCTCTTTTGTTTTTAAGAATTTAACCAATGTCTTACTCCAATTGGGCGCTATGGTTGAGAAAGGTAGAGACATATGATCTTCCGGGTTTGTCTCCAGGCATTCTGCACAATTACTCACATAGTCATGGACATCCTTGGGCATGTCAGGCCAGTACACTCCTAATCTTTTTAACTCTCCAATTGTTCCATGAGTCCCTTGGTGTGTTCTCCATTTGTTCACATGTGCTTGCTCGATTAGTTGCTTTTGTTCATCCTCCTCGACACATCTGAGTAATACTCCATTGGGTTCCTTATAGTACACGCTTCCAGCAATAATGTGTAAATTCCTTGATTGAAGAATTTCCTTTTTGCTATCCTTATTGATTGAGTGTTGAGGGCCATGGGTGAGTATAGGGATCAATTTCTCTGCCCACTTCTGGACAAACTTCTAGATTAAACAAATATGTATCTGGCAGATCATCGGGTACTCCACTTGGTGGTTCTCCGTGTGTTAGCCTAGAAAGGTGGTCTGCTCTTACATGCGTGTTTCCTTTTTTTACAACCACTTCAAAGTTGAACTCCATTAGTAGTAAGAACCATCGTACTAACCTTCCCGTGTTACAAGGCTTATTGACTAAGTACAGTAAAGCCTGATGGTCTATGAAGAACTTGAACTTGTTGGCTAAGAGGTAGTGTCTGAATTTCTTCACTACGTAGACCATTCCTAACCCTTCTCGTTCAGTAGTGGTATAATTCCTTTCCGCTTGATTCAGTTGTCTACTAGCATAGGCAATTGGATGATCAAGCTTCCCTTCATCAACTTGTTGGGGTAGGATACATCCAATGGCATAGTTAGAAGCATCAACATGAATATGAAAAGGCTTGTTCCAGTTGGGTGATTTCAGAATTGGGGCTCTGCTAAGCCTCTTTTTCAACTTGGTGAATGCCTTCTCGCACTCTTCTGTCCAAGTAAATTGAGTCAAGAGACCATACAAAATTTTGCTATTATGGCATACATGTTAATAAACCTACGGTAATATCCACAATGTCCCATAAAGGCTTGCACTTCCTTCGCATTTTTAGGTCTCGGCAGTTCTAAGATGACCTTGATTTTGTCCTCATCCGTAGATATTCCATTTCTTGAAACTATGTGTCCTAAGATCTTTCCTTGCCTCACCATGAAGACACATTTCTCTGGGTTTAAACAGACTCTGTACTATCTACATTTATTGAATATCTTCCTCAACTCAGGAATGTGATCGTGTCTTTGATTGGAGTACGTGCAAAGGTCATCTACATATACTTCCATGCTTTTTTTCAAAAATTCCTTGAAAACATGACACATCAATCGTTGGAAAGTAGCAGGTGCATTAGTGAGTCCAAAAGGCATCACTTGGAAAGCATAAACTCCCCATTCGGTTGGGAATGCGGTCTTATGTTGATCCTCAGTTGCAATAGCTACTTGGTTGTATCCGGAGAATCCATCCAAGAAGCTATAGACTTCCTTTCCTTACCCTCTCCAATAGATGGTCCGTGATGGGTAATGGGTAGCTATCACGTATGGTGGCTGCATTCACCTTTTTCAAGTTGATGCACACTCTCAGTTTTCCATTTTTCTTAGGCACAACTACTAATGGTGATACCCATTTGGTATGTTCTATCTCATATATGAATCCTGCCGCTAGTAGTTTGTCTATTTCTTCCTTAATTTTTGCTGCATAAACCTCATTATACGTATAAGGGCGTTGTTTGGATGGTTTTGTGTCTGCCGTCATTGGTATTCGATGGGAACAAATAGTGGGTTCTACGCCTTTGAGATCCTTGTAGGTCCATGCAAATACGTCTCGGTATTCTCGGATAAGTTGTATGAGTTCCTCTTCCTCCTCCTCCGATACATCTTTACCAATATATGTGCATCGCTCTTCTCCGTCTTCTACTGTTACAACAATTTTTTTGGTTTGTTCTTTGTTGTCATACGCTTCTCGGTCTCGTGCCTCTCATCTAGGCATTTGAATGGCTACCTTTCTTTCCTCTACCTCATATCAATTAAAATGTTTAGGGACTTCAAAAAAATCCGGATCAGCTCCTATTTTACTCATGTCTTTAGCTTGCTTTTGTACCATGGGAGTAGCTTCGATTGCTAAGATCTTGGTAGGCTTCTGTTTCTCTTGATTTTGAATTGTGTCCAGGTAGCTTTCTTCGGAATCGAATTCTGGTTCCATTTCTATGCTTTCATATTCCTCTTTCCACTCCTTTTCCAAAACTTCCCCTTCTTCTACCTCTTGAAGGACAACCATATAGAGATTTACATCATAGCCTTCCTCATCTATGCACTCATTCATCGTCAAGACTTCCTCATTCACGCACACATCTAAGGTTGCTAAAATTTCCATCCATCCATGCGGTTCGAAGATCTCATCAGGAAAGATTTGAGGCATGTAATCTGGGTCCTCTACTGATCGGTAGTTAAGATGTCCTATCGGCCATACTTGTCTTTTACTCTCCTCTCTCTTGGCTTCTTTACACATCCATAACTGGGCATCCTCATGCATCCAAGATTGATCACTTGATCCAGCACTGTGAATGGATAGGTCATCTTCTTCCCTATGTACTGGATTCCATTGTAGTGGAGGGACATCTCGATAGGCAAACGTGTGCAGATTTATCTTGGTAGTGTTTCCTTGATGTTGCAGGTATAACGAATCTCTTCCCCAATCTTGTACTACCCGCATTTGTCTCATGAAGGGTCATCCTAATATCATTTCGTAGTTGTTAGCTTTCTCGAACTTACAAATGGCTAATGTGTGTTCAAATTCTACACTACAGGTGGTTAATTTGATTCTTTCCAATATCCCTAAGGGTTTTTCCACATGACCGTCTGCTAATTGAAGCTTCATGCGTGTGGGTCGTAAGGCTGGTTTTCCCCATTTTTCCCAAATCTCCTTGGTGGCAATTCCCACCCCGGCTCCCGTATCTAAGATAGCCCTGGTCATGTACCCATTGTGGGTGACAGGTAGACAAGTATTACCTTCTTCTCCTTCACTAAACTCTCCCACTTTATCAACTCGGATTTGTATTGTAGAGTTGTTTTCTTTTCCCTCTCCTTTCGTTTCTCCTTTCTCTGGCTGTGGTTCTAATTGGTTTGCTAACTGCCTCCATAATTGTGGCTTAAGTTGAAGTAACTCTTCCACCGTCAATTTGCATTGCACTTTTGTTTTCTTTAGTTATGTTAGATTGTGTGAACTCTCTTCTGAGTTTCCTTTTCCCTTCCCATGTACTGTGGGTGCTCGTATTATTATAGACTCCCTTTCGTATTCTCCCATGTAATTAGGCAATGTTGAAATGCTCAGGGTTTCCTCTCTACCTCTATCGAGTCTTGATACTTCCTCATATACTTCCTCTAGGTTGGGATGGGGTTGACAATCTTCCACATCTATTTCATCAAAAGGAGGCGGACTGACTCCATTTTTCTTCCATTGCTCTTCTCAGATTCTATTCCATAAGTCTTTTGGCCAATCTGCCTCTAGATCTGGTATTATTGACACAAGTTCATCTTGTGCTTAGATTCGTTCACCTTGGTCACCTTCCTTTCTAGGTTCCTTATCCTTGGATTTGATGCATTCTTCATGTAGACTATGTGCAATCCTTGTCTTTGGTAGAATTGGGATAGTCTTTTCTAGGGTTGCTTGTGCTACCTCTATCAGCTTTCTGCATATCACCAATCTTTCCTTTTCTAATTCCCCTTGAGGGTAGAGTTTTTCATGCTGCTCTATATTTTTTGATTCTAGCTTGGTAAGCTTTCAACCACATGTCTAAGTCATCTGGCTTTGGGTCAGCTAGAATTGATCCTGGCTTCTCTACCTCTTGAGTACGTGGTGGCTCAGGAATCTCCTTTCGAGTCCTTTGTTCTTTATGCTCATTCAAGTTTTTGGTTTGCTTCTTACTGTCTTGACTCTTATTTCTTGCCCATTTATCTTTGAGTTTTTCTAATCTTTCCTTCCATTTTTGTACTTTTGTGTTCTGGGAATTCTCACGTGGGTTCTCAGAATCCTCGACTACCTGAATTTTAGGGCTTACCGTTTTATTGCTCTCTTGTTCCTCTTCTGGTTGTTTTCCTTTTTGTTGCTTCGTTTGGGCTCTAGTAATGGCCTTTAGCGGCACAGTGCACTCCTTATCACTTCCAGATCCTTCTATGACCTCAATCACATTGATTGGTGCAGTATCTTGGGTTTTTGTCGGATTCTTGGGGCAGCCTCTGAAAAGATGTTCCTTTCCGCAATCACTACAATATCCTTCCCAAATTCTTGGTGGTGGTGGGTTATAAGGTCGAGGGCACTCTCTAATGAAATGGTCTCCTCCGCATCTATAGCATGGTCCTCTCTGCACATGTGGTCTAATGGGTGGTCTCATGGTTGGTTGTGCTTTAGGAGTCGTATACATTAAGGTGGCCGTCTCTGCTCCATATGTCTGATCATAGCCTTCATATCCATAATAAGCCGCATCATATGCAGATTCATATTCTAACATGTTGACTTCGTATGGGTGGTAATCTCCTGGTGACGGTTCATATCCAGGGTTTGTTGATTTTACGTTGGTCATTGTAGATGCTCCTACTATGGCTGTTGCAGAGCTAAAGTGAGCACAAAGCAGAAAAAAGGTGGGCCCCAAAATTTTTCTGATTTGGACATCACATCATTGTATCATAACCACTCTTGTAATATATTTTCCGTTGTAAATGCACTAGAGGAGTCCTCTAGATGCATCCCCACAGAAGATTAAAAACTTACACATGTAAAATAGTAGGAAATTAGTCTTTTAGTGAATAAAGTGCCGGTCTCTTGTGTGAAAGGACCATTTATAGGGCACAAGTATATAAGTCAAATGTGACTCTTTGTAAAAAACTTTTTGCCATTGTGAGAAGGGGGAGGACAGAAATTCGAATTTGTGTCTTCTTCACTCTGTATCTTCTTCTGTGTGAGCTTGTGTGCATGTGTATTGCTTGGAAAGAGTGTTAGGAAGTGTTATCTATCCATGAAAGTGTTTATTTGTTGTAGGTAAGGTGTGTGCAAAGTGTAGGAAGTGCTGAAGTGTAGGAAGGATTTCCCGCGACTCAGTATTTTGCTCATAACTTGAAGTAGGAGTGTCAGAATTGAGTGAAACCACTGCCATTGATGCGTCTTCTCGAGAGCTTTGAAACGCATATGCTATTCGCTATATTTGGAGTTCGGAGCTGAGAGAAAAGTCCAAAATACTGACTGCTGCTGCACCAAGTATCGTGACACCATGACCAACCGTTGAAGCTTGTTTGGATTAGTCTTTGCCTTGACTGCACTCTTTGAGTAGTTCATTTGCATTGATCATCACTTGATTGCATGTCCTCATACACTCGGCTAGGTTTGTATACTCATCGGATTGATATTTAAAAGCGTGAATCTCCATTATATGCACTTGAGGGGGATTGAGGTATAGTCTCTTTCTCCACAAGTCCCTAAGTGGTACTTAGGTCAACACAATGGCTCTCTCGAAGTTTTCTTCCGGTTGAGCATACTTCACCTGTACTACTTGTTGAGGTTGCGACAGTTGGGGTCCTAGCACTAGTTGTGGTGGTGGATATGGTGCCGGTTCATAAGGCTTTGGTGCTCCTGTTGGTGTTGGATAGGGATGGTATCTTGGTATCTCTCTGCCTGGCTCTCTAGGTGGGTATCCATATGGTCGATACTACGGTGGTTGGAAAGGATGCTTGCCAGTTAAAAGGACAGTTCTCAATAGTGTGGTTGGTGTATTTTTGCTCTATGTGGCAGTACAAAGAAGTCCTTGTTGGTGCTGCCTATTGTATGGATACACAGGTTGTGCACCAGTCCCTCCTTGCACACACAAGTGTGTGGGGTGATCTCCTCCACATAAGCTACATCTTCGTAGCATACGCACTCTTTGAGCTGGGTGTTGGTAAGCTCTTTGCCCTTGAACTCCTAGTTTCTTTGCTAATAGCTCCACTAATTCTTCCATGTTACTGGAGTTAGATGTGATGGTGCTCCTTGAATCTTCTGATTTAGTGAGGCTGGGTGTACTTTTGAGGTCCTCGGCTAGGTTATCTTCCAAATCAATGCACTCTTGAAGGCACTCACTCAAAGTTTGTAACCTCTTCACGTACACAAGCGTTCTTAGAGTTCCGTTTGTGAGTCCATCCAAAAACAATGAAATCATTTTTTTGTTGAGTGGGTCTCTCAGCTATTGGGCATCTATCCACATATTGATGGAATCTTCTGGTCGCGGTCTTCACAGTTTCATTAGGGTTTTGTTTAAAGCTCTGGATTAAAGACGCAGAATTGTGTTTAATACCTCTCTTTGTGAATTCCCGAATGAATTCTTGAAAGAATTGTTCCATGTTTTCAAATTGATTGGGATCTAAGGGTTGGAACCAAGTTAGAGCTGTCCCTGTGAGGGTGAGTCCAAAAGACTCATACTGCACAAAGAAGTCATCTACTTGCTCTGCCCTTAGAACTTGTTTAAATTCTGTAATGTCAGCGTAGGGTTCCCCCAATCCATCGTAATGATTTCTTACACACTTAGCCACTTGGATAGGTCTCAGTCTTCTCATTGGTTGAGGCGGTCTGGGCATTACAGAGAAGACTGGGACAGCTGGTCTTATTGGAGGTATTCCAAGTTGTCCTCCTACTGGTGGTCATGGTCTTACTGGTGGTCGGCATTGATTACCTACCCTTGCATGGGCCTGATTGTGTGTTTGCACTCCTAGAGTTGCAAATTGTACGTGAGTACGGTTGGGCACACTTCGTTGGCTAGTCTGTCCTGATGTGGTATGTTCCGTCTCTTATTGATTTCCAAAAGGATTTTGTGAGGTAGTTGCCTGATCTCTCTGAGGAAATACAGGCACACCCATGTATCTCAGCCGAGCCTTGTCTAAGGCACTCACGGGCCAATATCTCCTTTGATCTTTGTCCAAGTATGTGAGTCTAGTTTCATCATCTGGGTCTTTTAGCTCATAAAATGTCATGGGGCTTTCTTCTCTTCCTGGAGCAGGTAAGTCTGTTTGAAGCAATAAGTCTGATCCATGGATCATATAGAATTCCAATAAGTAGTCATCTTGAGGTATCAAATCTCCTCTCAAGACTCGTGATACTTGGGACCTGCCCCTAGGGGTGGTCACTAACTCTTCAGGGTGTGTTCTTCCGGAGTTTTCTGGGTCCAAAAACTCCCCCCTTTCATTGATTCTCTCAGGAAATTCAGTCACATGTAGATATGACCAATTTTGTCTACATACGCTCCTCCCTCGTACTTGAGAGCAGGTCGGGGTACGATCGTGGCATTCATGGAAGTTACCATCCTGGCCACACATCTATTTAAGCCATCCAGGTAGATGGGGATCTCCTGGGCATTGGTAGACACATACTGTAAGGAAGTACGGTAATCTCCCTCAACAGAAGACATGAAATTTCTATTTGGTGTTGGACCCTGCATGTCTTCCGAAGCCATGGGTATTTCCTCCTCGGAATCACTAGAGGTCTCTGAGTAGATGGAGTGGTGACTAACCTGGGCAGCACTTCCCACTGAGGATATGACACTTCTTCGGCTACTTAGCACTCTCCCTGACCTCAAGTTCATTCACCCTCCTAAGTCTCTCTAAGTCTCAGAGACTCTCCTTGAGTAGCTCTTCCAATGCCTCTAGTTACCTGACAAAGTGCTTCAAACACTCTGGCCGATACCACTTCCAGGCGATATTGCACTTGGCGATACCACAATGGCCACGATACGATACTTGGTGTTTAACGATACGATACTATCAGCAGCAGGCGATACGATACTGGACTATTGCCACGATACGATACCAACAATCCTCACGATACGATACCTAAGCACCTGCTACGATACGATACTACTTTTGGTCATGACACGATACCAACCTTTTTACACGATACGATACTCGAAGTCCTACGGTACGATACCAGTTTGCTCCAGTGATACGATACTAAAACGTGTGACGATACGATATTAGTTTGGTATCGCGATACTATTCTCGACAAGGAGACGATACAATACCCGGACAAGTGGCAATACGATACCACCACTTGCACGATACGACACCAGGTATGGTATCACGATATTACACTAGGAAATGGGACGATACGATACCCAGGTCCTCGCGATACGATATCAGAGAACCAAGCGATACGATACTGAAGATGGTATCGCAATACTACTCAGGCAAGCGGACAATACGATACCTCGATATGTGCCGATATGATACCTCGAGGCAATGCGCTATCACGATACCAACTTGGCGACATGATACCACAATGGTATCACGATACCAAGACTGGTACCCGGCGATACGATCTCTCGGCGAGTATCGCGATACAAGGGAATTTTGGTACCCCGATACCAAAACTCAACCGATCGCGATACTCAAGCTAAAAAGCCTAAAATTTCAAAAAATTTTGCACTTCCTTGCTCTTCTCACACTCCTCTTCACTCCTAGGCCCCTGTCCCTCACAAAGAAATTACAATAACCACTAGTTTGCCCCCCCCCCCCCCCCGATACCGCGCATGCTTTTAATCACTTGTTTGTGCATTTTTATTGTGTTTTTAGCAGATAATCTTTGTGGAACCTTACCTTTGTATTGTCTTGCTTGCACCTTGAGCTCCAAAACTAGCTTGGAAGGTCTGATCTGCACTATATTATGCGCACGATACCGGTCGCTACTCTCGGGCGATACCAAAACACCATGAAGTGTCAAATGAGTCAATTTTTTTGGTTTTTATACTTTTTTGATAGAATTTAATCCTTGCTAATTTTAGGTGATTCTTGGGATTTTTTTGGTGGTCTTGGCCTACTCCTACTTCACCTCTCTTCACTTCTCCTCTCCGTCTAACGTAACCCTAACTTCTCCTTCTCTCCCTTCCTACTAACCCTAAACCTAAAACCTATTACACACACCTCCGGGATGTGAAGTAACAAGTGCTAAAGTGATTGACTACTTGCCACGGGACGAATTCACTTCTACAAGTACGATTCTATCACACTCAATCTATAACCATCACGAAGGCACCTTGGCTGATTGTTCCCCGACAACGACGCCAAAAACGTGTGTACCTAAGTCAAGAAGACTCAAGGACTTGTGCCAAACAGACTATACCTCATTTGCAACACAAGTGCGTATAGTGGGAAATTAACACACATTTAAATGTCAATCTGATCGAACGACCTAACCAAGTGTATGAAGACATGTGCACACATGATGGAACATGAAGTGGGTAGACTGAAATATGTGAGAAAAAGCTAATCCACCTCTTAAACACACTGAGAGACTGAAAGTGTCTACCACGATACCTGCTACAACAGTTTTCAGTAAATCAAGGATTTCTCCCAGCTCCGAACTCTGAATATAGTCAATAGGGTACTCCTTTCAAAGCTCTCGATGAAACACATCTACTAGAAGTGGTTTCACTCGATTCTGACAACTCTGCTTCAAGTTATGACCAAAATACTAAATGGCGGTAAACACCCACACTCAAGCCACAACTCCAACAAGCTCACACATGCACTACAGTAGCTCAAAAACAGTGGGAAGGGGTAGATAAGAGTCTTACACACACATTTCAAGCATTACACACACATACAAGATCAAAGAGAAGATAGAAATTTGCAAGAAAGAGGAAAATTCGAAATTTTGGAGAGCTCCTCCTTCACAATGGCAAAAGGTCTCTACAAAGAGTCACAAAGTGACTTATATACATGTGCCCTAAGTTTGGTCCTTTCACACAAGAGACCGGCACTTTATTACAAAAAAGGTGAATTTCCTACTAATTTACAAGGGATATTTTACAACAAATTGGGATTATGCAACTAGAGGACTCCTCTAGTGCATTTACATGGCTTGAGGGAATTCTCTAGGACTTTGAAGAAGAAAAATATGCCCACTAATTCGAAAATTTTGGGGCTCTTCTCTTTTACTCCTTTGCTCTGCAACACACCTCCATCTCCTTCTTTGTTGAATTTTTAGTTTTTTGGTCATATTCCCTTCCCTATTGTTGAGGTTGTAGCAAGGAATCACCAAGAACCCTCACCACCTTGCATGGAAGCAAGAAGGAAAGCTCAAGAGTGACTCTCCTCTCATCCACCCCTACCTCCCATATGTTTAAGCCATTGGTAACAGCCCCATGCTTTGCCACATGCTTGAAAACAAGGAGAATAGGGGGTCAAGGATCCTAGTCCATGAGGAAAATACAAGAGAATGCAACTACTCTACTCACACACAAAGGAGAGACATACATAGGCACACACACACCATTCTCACACACTCACAAAGACAACAATACATGTAAAATGTAACAAGTCTTGGTGTAAATGAGAGCCTCTTCCATTGATAAGAGATATTACATGAGAGCACATCGACCAAAAGCTCCCCTCTTTACAAAAATGAGCTTATATTATAGGCGAAGCTCTATTCCCCATGTGCCTCTTTGAAAAGTCAAAAAGGTGATTCTCTCTCTAAGTGCCATATCTTCTAGGATATTCCAAGATCAAAAATGGCAACAACCAAATCCCAATGAAGGGCATGCATGGGTTTTTCATGTGGGGAATCTTCTAGAAGAGCCACAAAGGTGAGAGCTTCTCAAGTCTAATATCCTATAGTATGAGGAAATATTAAAAAGTGCTTTTAGGAGAGTGTTCACATGAGACACTCAATTATATACAAAAAGGTTATTTCTCATGGTCTAGGGAGGGTTCTTATGCACCATAGAGGGTGTGTGCATACCCTACAACCCAACACTCTCCCCCCCTAGACTTTGTCGTCCTAGACAAAGCTAAGAGAAGAGGATCATACATAACTGAATTTTCCAAGTTGGAGTCAAATCTGGAAACTCTTCAATTCTTCAAAATCTGCAATTTCTTTAGTCTGCAAAGCTTCAGGTAGCAAGTCTTCAGTCGTTACTTCAATCTGCAAATCTTCAATCTTCAAAGCTGGGCGACACAATCCCCTTGGGGGGCAGTTAGCCCAACATTTATCCCCTTGTGCAGTCCTTTGTAAGGTTGGAAATGCCTTCTCAAGAAGCTCCTAATCCTGAAATGACATACAAAAAACAAGTAGACTACATCTAAAAATGCAATAGACAGTAGACATTCACTCCAAATTTAGTTTCCACTTCAGGGAGCATCCATTGCAACAAGACTTTCTCTTCTAGAGAGAATTCTGCGTGATAATCTTCTTGTTCATGCGATCCAAAAAGAAAAATGATATCCCAAAAAGCAAAGAGCCAAGTAAAGACCAGTAGTACCCAATTCTTATATCTTTGTGATGCCACAATCACGTCGACATTCTCTTATCTCCAGGTGAGTGTGTGATGCATTGCAATGAGATGAATGTTGTTTCATGATTAACCAATGATCCTTGCCTCATTTATACTATGCTCATCTCAACCTGTTTGCCGAATATTATGAGTATCATGTGTTAAAAAATAATTAGATAATGATGCATACAACAAAAGGGTATTGCAATGAAGCATAGGCTTAATTTTCACAATACATGGGTTTGGCCAATACAAAAGCAAGTGTATACGAGAGTCTAGAAATACTCAGAGTGGTGGTACGCATTTTGAATCATCATGCCCAAATAGGATGCTCACCCAAGTTGATATCAGTGCATCTCCCTCACAAAAAAAACATGTAAGCGACTCCAAACACATTCATCAAAACACCCTAGTAGCAGGCATAACTGTAAGCACAATATAGCATCCCTATAGGAGTCAGGAAGGAGAAATGGTGGAGTTTTGTGTGAGTAATCATGCAATGCATTATGAGAACAATGACTTAAATTAGCATTGTAAAACTAGGGAGTTTCCCTAACAAAAAACAATCTCCCAATCCTTTGGGACATTCACACTTACATAGTATAGAACAATTCATCGGATTCTTTGTTATGCTAAAATCCTAATTGTGTTACCACATAAACAACAAAAAGTAAACATTGCTCTTATAGTGCTTCTGATGATTGTGCATTCATTCCTACTGTCGTAGCATAAAATAATTTATTTGATCATTGCCCAATCATACAAATCAAAATTAGACTACAACCAGTTTAGGTAGAATCCTCATTAGTAGGTTAATTACACAGAGACAACTCCCATGGTTCACTAATTGTGAAAGTTCTTCAGACAAGCTAAAAGTGCTCATGCAATAATGCCTTTTCATAAAAAAGATATACAAGATGAACCTGATGCTTCAAAAAATTTTTCAAGACTTATTCCTGTAATATAAATCAGACACTTGTAATGCAAATGAAAGTTAGATTCTTTGGACTGAGAGCCAAAAGGTTAGGAACCAGGGCAAACCCTCAAGTACTTAAGCATTTTTAACACCCCAAGAGTATCTTCTCCAACTATCATCCTTTGAAAGAATTGTCATTTTGAAGAACGGTACTTCCTGTATATGTTGGAAGTATAGAAAAACTAAAAGATCATGTAGCACCACTGAACATTAAATAACAATCACTGGCATGAAATAATGAATTATAATTCCCTTATCAGAATTCTTTGATATGCCCTTAGAGTGGTAGTAGGCGATGTGGTCAAAATTACTGCAATCCCCCAAATGCTTTGGGTACGAGACGCTTCCATCTATGTTAAAAAAAATTTTATGGCAAGTGATGTTGTTTCAAAATCAAGCTTAATCGTTTAGACCATCTGTGTAGCTTTCTAACACGTCCTCATGATCTTTAAAGAATCCCTACAAGAGAAAGAAAGCACATGTATTTTTTAACATAAAACATCTCAAGAATTTACTGTTCCCATTAAGAAGGAAATGATGGCCATAATACAAAGTATTTAGTTACTAATCAGGGTTTGCAAAGCTCATATCTTCTTTCATGAGAGGGACAATTAAACTCCCATATTCATCAGACAAGGTCATAAAGTATGCCATGAATAGATAGTGACTCCCTGGCGAGGACGTTGCGTAGGAGTTAAAAAAAATCATTGGTTAGCCCCAAGGATCAGGAGCCTTCTTTATCCAACCCTCATACCTGCATCACACATGGACATGATAGAATAGAGCAAGAAATGAAGAGTTACTTCACTTGTATAAGGCCCTGAAAGACCATCTAAAATCCCCATAGCGATTTTAACGAGTATGATGCTCCAAAAGCAGCCTGAACAAGGTTTAGAGAGACTTTCCCACAGAGATATGGTTCATGCATGATAATATAGAAAGCTGCAGCTGAAAACATGCACCAGGGCTAGGTTTGAACAAAGATGTTTCAACATAGACGAGGGAGTATGTAGATCACTTTTGTTGAAAAAAACACATGTATCATTTGTAAACTAGATGCTATTATGGTCATGATGCATAGGCAGAGAGCATAAATGTTATTGACAAGTCTTGGAACCTTAAAAATCAAAGCAATGTTAAACCATAAAAGCAGAGTTTAAGTGTAACTCAATTCTTATTCTGATTACAGAGAACCATTTTTAAAAAGAACAATGGGTATACTTCGCCTGTTACATGCAACAAGCAAGTCAATAAATTGCACCTTTTTGGAAAAACATTGCATCAGCATAACTGTGACCTACTTTCTAAGCCAAACAGGTCTTTGAGCAGGTGATTTCATCAGACCACATTGATGAGAATCAATGGCTTCTTTGTTCAAGTAGAATTCTCTTGAAAATGTGATGACACTTATCGCGACATTTCTCATCAATATGGACACCCAACAAAGTGTCACATGCCCGGGAGTAGACTGTTTATCACCATATCTTTAACAATACCATCATAGTGCTGATTCTCCTCATTTTTTATGTGCAAAGGGCAACCATGTCTATGAACAGATAGGAGTCAGAATCCTTTTCCTTCCAATATCGGGCAAAAATGAGAAAGTCATAGGCCGAGTGTATATAATTGCACAATGGAGTCTATAGTTAAGCAATATAGTAAATCTGCATTACGACAAGTAGAGAAATAACCCCCAAATAGTTACCTGATTTAAGCATGAACCATTGCGCACAAAATCTGTGAGGGAAAATCTCTGCTGAGCCAAAACCATAGACACGGACGGAGCATCACAAGATGCAAAAAAGAAGTAAGGTTCTTCATGTCCCAATGAATGGATTGTCTTTTGAACATGCATTAAGCTATTAAAGACATGGTCGTAGGGGTCAATCGAAATCTTGTATCAAAAGTGACAATCGACCTTACTGCTAGGAACTGTGCATCGAGCCTAGCCCCATATCTGTGTGTCCAAGAAGTGAAGTAAGGAGAAGAAGGGGAAGCAACCACTGTGCTTGTCCTGAAGTTGTAAGACCATATGAGAGAAAGTGAGAAACAAATCTAGCCTCGATGCCTCAGTCCTGTCCGAAAAATCGTGACAACAAGGGAGTCATTACACAGGTGCAAGGGTGCTATGAAATCGAAACTCAAGTAGGAGCAAGGGGCCTCATAGTATTTTGACTCATTTATGAGGTGAACAGGCCGAGAGGTACATATGGATCTTCAAAACCCATGGGTAGTTTGCAACACAACCTTGATGGCCTCGGCAAAATAGCACAACAGAAATCACACCTGAGCTCGATCTTTGGAGGTAGATAGCATGGGTGTCGAGCCCTCCTTCAGGGATGTGCACAAAGCTTGATGTCCTCCAAAAAAAGCAATGAGGAAGGGAGGAAGCACCAAGAATGCATCTAGAAGGTGCTATGAATCATCTTCGAGCATCTTCCGTGGTGGTGAAACAAGAAAGAACTCGAGAAAGCACGCAATAGTATCCAAGCAGCCCATCCGGACCACAAACTTCTTTGGGCAGAATATTGTGAGCTTGAAGGTGCACACAGAGAGCGGCCATCGTGGAGCTCAACCCGGGTAGTGATTGGAGATGGAGAGCTTAACAGAGCTAGACCCCAACCGTGAGTGGACAAGGAGCGCTCGATGGAGCATGACCCCAACATGAAGAAAAGACTGCGCTCGATGGGGCACGACCCCAACAACAAGAAAAGGAGGGTAAATCGATGGAGCTCAAACCCTTCCCAATAGAGCTCGACGCCAAGCTATAACAGTGAGATGGGAGAGCTCGCATGCACTCCACCTGAGAAGGAACGGGATAGGGATTTTGGGAGGGAAGAAGAGACTCTCCTCCCACGTTGTGCGAATTGAAGATGGAAACAACCGGAAGCAGCCATCATTATGATGTGTTAATGAAATAAGAGGAGAGAGGGAAGTTACCTCCACCTCAGGCATTTTGAACGAAGTCAAGTACAAGTCCTAGTCCCAAGTTAAATTCGTAAGGCAAAAAGGGAGAGAGAGAAATTTGGGGTTCCTTCCCCTCATAGACATGAAAGGTATCCAAAGCTTCTCATAGGAGTCTCAAATTCCGTAGATATACTTAGACTACAACTTTTTCGTGTATACATATATTTCTATGAAGAGAGGGAAGGGATAAAGAAATACTACCCATCCCCCTACCCAAGGCAATCACAAAAAGGAAATGATAGTGGTGGAAAGTGATGCCCCTATGAGTGTGTGAGAGAGAAAGAGAGAGAAGGGGGTTGGGGTTCGTGCAACAACAAAACCGAACTCAAACTACCCTACTCAAAACAAGAAATGGGGAACTAATGGCCCAATGAAAGGGTGAAAGTGACATGCAAGAACTCAAATCCTACGCAATTGAGCAAAAAAATTGCAACACAATACTTTACCACATGTTCTTGAGCTCTCCAAGTGATTAAAGGCGGACCATCCCCGGCAACGACACCAAAAAGTGTTGAGGTTGTAGCAAGGAATGACCAAGAACCCTCACCACCTTGCATGGAAGCAAGAAGGAAAGCTCAAGACTAACTCTCCTCTCATCCACCCCTATCTCCCACATGTTCAAGCCATTGGCAATAGCCCCATGCTTTGCCACATGCTTGAAAACAAGGAGAATAGGGGGTCAAGGATCTTAGTCCATGAGGAAAATACAAGAGAATGCAACTACTCTACTCACACACAAAGGAGAGACATGCATAGGCACACACACACCACTCTCACACACTCACAAAGACAACAATACATGTAAATGTAACAAGTCT
This sequence comes from Ceratopteris richardii, assembly GCA_020310875.1. Lineage (NCBI taxonomy): Eukaryota > Viridiplantae > Streptophyta > Polypodiopsida > Polypodiales > Pteridaceae > Ceratopteris > Ceratopteris richardii. The sequence continues at coordinate 120,692,448 of CM035424.1, forward strand.
TGGAGTAAATGAGAGCCTCTTCCATTGATAAGAGATATTACATGAGAGCACGTCGACCAAAAGCTCCCCTCTTTACAAAAATGAGCTTATATTTATAGGCTAAGCTCTATTCCCCATGTGCCTCTTTGAAAAGTCAAAAAGGTGATTCTCTCTCTAACTGCCATATCTTCTAGGATATTCTAAGATAAAAAATGGTAACAACTAAATCCCAATGAAGGGCATGCGTGGGTTTTTCACATGGGGAATCTTCTAAAAGAGCCACAAAGGTGAGAGCTTCTCAAGTCTAATATCCTATAGTACGAGGAAATATTAAAAAGTGCTTTTAGGAGAGTGTTCACATGTGACACTCAATTATATACATAAAGGTTATTTCTCATGGTCTAGGGAGGGTTCTTATGCACCATAGAGGGTGTGTGCATACCCTACAACCCAACACCTATCTCATTCCTCTCATTCTATTTGTGTGAGAGAGCATCAGTGCATTTAGTTTTCTTGTTGTTCGTGGGCATTTTTAGCAGGTTTCAATTGCATCACCATCTCTAGCAACTTTCATAGGTACAATAGACCTCTGCACAATTTTCGAGAGGATGACTTGTATCTATCATGACAGATAGAGAAAGTTGGTATTTTTTGATTGCATGCTATGCATGATAGACCGCACCACAAGAGCAGCCCAAAGCACTAGAAAATTTAAGAAAAATTTCTTTTTTTTTGGTCTATCATGTTAGAAACCATCTATCATGAGAGACAAAATTCAAGATAGACACCCATCTACCTTGATAGACACTGTCTATCAATATAGATGACCCCCATGACAAAGACCATCTATCACAATAGACATTGTCTATTGTGACAGACCAAAATTTGCAACAGACGATAGATGATGAACATCATCTATTGTGATAGACACCTATCTATCGTTATAGACATGCTCCATGAAAGACCTCGTCTATCATGATAGAGAGCATCTATCATGATAGGTAGAAGGCCATGAAACACGATAGATAGCATCTATCATGAAAGACAACCATCTATTGTGATAGACATTTCTATCACAATAAACATCATCTATCATGATAGACAACCACTTATGATAGTGACTGTCTATGACAACAAGCATCGTCTGTTGTGAAAGATAGTTCTATTGTGATAGACACAGTCTAACGCAATAGAGAGGAAAATTTGGCAATTTTTAGGGTTTATCAAATTTTGATCAAATTTAGCTCAATTTTTGGGCTTTTTGTAGGATTTTTGAGCTCTTGGGAGAACTAAAGCAAGGTATTGTTGATGTATAAAACACCACAAGAAATGAATTAATGTGACACTAGAACACCTCTATGGTCACCATTAACTCATTGTCACTCCAAACTTTGAGAAATGATAGCCTAAATTGAGAACTTTGCTTCTACAGAAATTTCTAGTCACCGAAATGATATACCTTCAGTATTTTGCTAATTTCTCCTAGCTCACATATTATTTCTCTATGAAACTTTATAGGCTGAAACTAAAAGAGTAGAGCTTTCCAAAAAGCTATCATATGCATCAAACGGAGCTCTAGAACTCAAGTTATGGCCCTCACAAGATGACCCTGTATGACCTTCCAAAACTGGAAAACTTGCCTGTTTTAGTAAGAGCGCCTGTTTAAAATTAGAATTCGATGCCTAGCATCGACTTGCAACGAGAATTCGATGTCGGGCATCGACTTGGGATGTTTTTGGCCACTTTTCAGCAGGGATTCGATGCCGGGCATCGACTTCCCGCATAAAGTCTTGACCTTCTGGACACCAAAACTATAGGTGATCTTATGCACACTTACAATATGACTTATCAACTGGAATTCGATGCCAGGCATCGAGTTGCTCCAACAACATCATGTTTTTCAAACACTTCACTACTGAATGAAAAATATAAAAGAAAATATGACTTATCAACAGAGATTCGATGCCAGGCATCGAGTTGCTTGGAAAACTTGATCTTTGTAACTCATCACACAGTAGGTAATCATGGAGATAATGGAGAGAGGCTCATACACAGAACTTTACTCAGTTCTTCTCATAACTATAAAAAACTCAGAAGTTTTATAGATGCTTTCTCACTCAGAGAATCCCGACTATACACAGTCATACAAAAATGAGTTCTTCTCACTTTCTCATTGTCTTCCTCCTTTTTCTTCTCTTCGCGTCAGTTAATACTAACTAACTTATATAGACTTTCTCATTCTCGTGATTTTTAAAAAACTTCTAGAACTAAAGTGAACTAACTTTACAAGTATAATACATTTGTGAATTTGTCCCTTCACATAGGCATGGGGTTTTCTTCCTAAGATTTGAACTTTAAATATATGTCCAATTAGTGATTGTTTCTCCAACAGCTCCCCCTCAATCACTAATTGACATTCCTTGTTTCTTCATATCATCTTCTTTTCTTTTACTCCTGCCATGCTTTTGAATCTACTGGTCTTCACACCATCCAAGCTCTTTGTCATTATGTCTGCTAACTGATCTTTAGTAGAAATGTATTCCACTTCAATCTCTTTCTCCATTACCTTTTCTCTGAGAAAATGATACTGTATCTCTATGTGCTTTGTTCTTGCATGAAATACTGGATTTGCTGCAAGATAAAGTGAACTCATATTATCTCCATATATTGTAGGTGTACCTTGATCAATGCCTAAGCTCTTGAACAATGTCTGCATCCATATGACTTCCTTAGCTGCTTCCACAAGTCCTTTGTACTCTGCTTCAGTTGATGATAATGCTACTGTATGTTGTTTCTTTGAACACCAACTTACAAGCTTATCACCAATGTATATCATGTAACCATGAGTTGATCTTCTGTCATCCTGGTTACCTGCCCAATCTGAATCACTATAGGCTCTCAACTTCAAATCTGATGTAAAAGGATAATATAATCCTTCCTTTATAGTTCCTTTGATATATCTGAGAACTCTTTGACCTGCAATCCAATGTGGGTCCTTTGGACAATGCATGAATTGTGACAAAACTCCCACTGCATAACTAAGATCAGGTCTTGTTAGTGTAGCATAAATCAAACTACCCACAAGAGATTGATACTTCCTCATATCTTTGTATTCTGCACCATCATATTTACTGAGCTTGTGATTAACTTCAAGTGGAGTTGAAGCTTCTCTGCAATTTTCCATATCAAACTTCTTCAACAAGTTCAGAAGATACCTTTCTTGTGACACATATATGCCATGATCTGTATAAGTGACTTCCATTCCAAGAAAGTATGATAACTTTCCTAGATCACTGATCTTGAATTCTTTTTCAAGTAATCTCTTTACCTCTTTGATTCCTTCATCTGAAGTACCTGTGATTATAATGTCATCTACATAAATACAAATGTAGATTGTACCTTCTTCTGTTCTTTTGATAAGTAGACTTGAATCTGCTTTTGAACTTTGATATCCAAGATCATTGAGATACTTCACCAGTCTATAGTTCCAAGCTCTTGGAGCTTGCTTCAATCCATACAATGCTCTTCTCAACCTGCAAACAAAATTTGGATACCTGGAATCTATAAACCCTTGAGGTTGTTCCATGTATACCTCATCTGATATGTATCCATTCAAGAATGCATTTTTTATATCCAATTGACTTAGGGTCCATCCTTTTGAAGCTGCAATAGCAATGATTGTCCTTATAGTTGACATCTTAGCTACAGGACTGAATGTCTCATCATAATCTATGCCATAGGTCTGGGCATAGCCTTTCACCACCAATCTAGCTTTGTATCTGGCTATACTTCCATCTGCAAGCTTTTTCACTTTATAAACCCATTTATTTCCAATTACTTTCTTACCATTTGGTTTAGGAACAAGTTCCCATGTCTTGTTCTCCTCCAGTGCATTGAACTCTTCCTTCATTGCTTCTTCCCATTGCTTCTTACCTTTAGCTTCATCATAGTTCTGAGGTTCTTCATCATCTTTGACCATATATGCATAGTTCTTCTGAGTTATGTAAGAAGTATCATAAGAATACCTTTCTGGTTGTCTCCTTGTCCTGCTTGACCTTCTTGGTTCACATTCTTCATAAGTTTCTGGATACACCTCTTCATCAAATATAGGAGCTTCTTCATTCATTCTTGTTAATCCACTTCTGGATGTACTTGCTTGCATATAGTCTTCATCTCTATTCACCTGCACAATTGATTTTCCTTTCTCACATCTTCTTACCTCTTCTTCAAATTCTTCAGTTGTATGACTTTGATCTGCATACCAACTTTTCTGTTCATCAAATGTAACATCTCTAGAAACAAGAAATTGTTTGGTTAGAGGATTCCACAATCTGTAACCCATCTGCTTTTCATCATAACCAATGAACACATATTTTTCTGCCTTTGGTTCAAGTTTATGCCTAAGTTGTGATGGCACATAAGCATATGCAATTGATCCAAACACTCTACAATGATCTAGTGTTGGTTTCTTACCCCACCAAGCTTCATATGGAGTCATTCCATTCAGAGCTGCACATGGTAATCTATTCACAAGATATGTAGCTGTATTTACAGCCTCAGCCCAAAGATAATTTGGACAATTCTTCTCCTTCAGCATAGCTCTAGCAAACTCAACCAAAGTCCTGTTCCTTCTTTCTGCTACACCATTTTGTTGTGGTGTATACCTGCAAGTTATTTCTCTCTTAATACGTGCATTCCAAAGATAATCATTGAACTCTTGGGAGAAGTATTCTCCCCCTCCATCAGACCTCAGTCTTTTAAGCTTTTGACCTGTGACTCTCTCTGCATATGCATGAAAATGCTTGAAAGCTCCAAACACTTCTGATCTTTCCTTCAAAACATATAATGTTATCCATCTTGTAGCATCATCAATAAAAAGAACATAATACCTTGAGCCACTGATAGATCCTTCTTTTGTTGGTCCCCATACATCTGTATGAATGAGCTCAAGTACTCCATCATGTTTGAATCCTTTCTTTTGAAATGGTAACCTGTGTGCTTTACCCATTTGACATGCTTCACATTTATAAACCATATGTTGACTTTGCACATTTGGTAATCCTAGTACAGACTGATTAGCAACCATAGCTTTAATTCCTCTTTCATTAAAATGACCTAATCTCTTATGCCAGAGATCAAGTTCTGTAATCACTGCTTCACCATGTGTGAGCAAAGCTTGACCAATGTTCCCTTGCACTCTTAAAGTAAAGAGTCTACCTTCTTTCTTACCAGAGACAATCTGATTATATCCATTCTCTGGATCTTCCACAAATACTCCTTCATTTGTAAACCTAACTTGAAAACCTTTTTCAACTATCTGTCCCACACTAATCAAGTTTTTAGGTATTGTAGGAACATACAAAACATTGGTTAGCAAATCTGCTCCACTCTTGGATTTCACTTTTCCGTTTGAATGTACACTATGTCTTGTATTATCACCAGTTTGAACTGTGTGACTAGAAATGCCTTTTTCCAAATCTGACATCAATTCTATGTTTCCTGACAAATGATTAGAACATCCAGAGTCAATGTAAAATACCTTTAGATCTTCTTTGTCTGATGTGCTGATTGAATTCATCATCAATGATGTATGACTTTCATTCTGTGTGTCATTTGCATAGTTGTAGTAGGTGGTGTTGTAGGATTGATTCTGTCCCCAACTTCTTCTTCCACCTCTACCATAGCCTCCTCTTTGACTTTGTCTACCTCTTTGAAAATTACTTTGATATCTTCCACCTCGACCTCTGCTATTGTTGTTTTGATTCTGGTTTGATCCTTGTTGGTTGTGCCAACAGTCATGAGCCAAATGATTACTCAATCCACAGATCCAGCAAGCCTTTTTGTTGTTATTTTGATTACCTCTTCCTCTTCCAAAACCTCTTGCTCTTCCTCTGCCAGTGCCTTTACCTCTTGCATAATAAGCTTGAGAATTAGACTCCTCTTCATCCTTTGCTTTACCTTTATCTCCTTTCTTCTTATTCTTCATGTACATTGCAGAACTTTGACCTTTATCTCCATCTCCCTTCAAGTCTTGCTCATATGTGAGCATCAAACCAAGCAACTGGTTCAAATCTGGAACATAATGATTTAATGAAAGTTCTGTTGATAAGACAAAAGGTTTCCACCTTTCATCCCCTCTCAAGCCTGCAAGTAGTTGAGCAATCAATCTGTGATCTTCAACATCTTCATCTATGGATCCAAGACTATCTGCTAGATCCTTCATCTTAGTGACATAATCACTAATGGTTTGACTTGGCTTCTTCTTGAATGTTGTAAACTCTGACCATAGACTTGCTTTCCGTGCTTTAGTAGTGCTTTGGAAATGATATTCCAATGCATTCCATATATCTTCTGATGATTCCAATCCTCTGATGTGTGGTAGCAAATGATCTGAGATTGTATTGTAGATGTAGGCTTTTGCACTTGCATCCTTCTTCTGCCAATGCTTTAAAGCATCAAGTTCTTCTTTCTTTGGTCGGCTTTCATCTTCGAATACTGGCTTCTCTTCTTCACCTGTAACATATATCATGAGGTCCTTACTCATAAGTAAGGCTTCCATTCTCATTACCCATGCGGGGTAATTATCTCTGTCCAGTTTGTCAATGGAAATATGATCTGCCATAGTTCTTTCCTTCTGCTGCAACCTGTGAGCTTAAAGGATAAAGGATAATACCTTTTGAAGTTCTTTGTGTATGAGGATACTTTTGAAGTAACCTTTTGATGCCTTGTGTCTTCAAATGCTTCACCTTTCAAACTTTAATGGAAAACTTTACAAAACTTCTCGTACCTTTGTCGTCTTCAGCTCTCGGAATCTTTCTGCTCTGATACCACTTGTTGATGTATAAAACACCACAAGAAATGAATTAATGTGACACTAGAACACCTCTATGGTCACCATTAACTCATTGTCACTCCAAACTTTGAGAAATGATAGCCTAAATTGAGAACTTTGCTTCTACAGAAATTTCTAGTCACCGAAATGATATACCTTCAGTATTTTGCTAATTTCTCCTAGCTCACATATTATTTCTCTATGAAACTTGATAGGCTGAAACTAGAAGAGTAGAGCTTTCCAACAAGCTATCATATGCATCAAACGGAGCTCTAGAACTCAAGTTATGGCCCTCACAAGATGACCCTCTATGACCTTCCAAAACTGGAAAACTTGCCTGTTTTAGTAAGAGCGCCTGTTTAAAATTAGAATTCGATGCCTAGCATCGACTTGCAACGAGAATTCGATGCCGGGCATCGACTTGGGATGTTTTTGGCCACTTTTCAGCAGGGATTCGATGCCGGGCATCGACTTCCCGCATAAAGTCTTGACCTTCTGGACACCAAAACTATAGGTGATCTTATGCACACTTACAATATGACTTATCAACTGGAATTCGATGCCAGGCATCGAGTTGCTCCAACAACATCATGTTTTTCAAACACTTCACTACTGAATGAAAAATATAAAAGAAAATATGACTTATCAACAGAGATTCGATGCCAGGCATCGAGTTGCTTGGAAAACTTGATCTTTGTAACTCATCACACAGTAGGTAATCATGGAGATAATGGAGAGAGGCTCATACACAGAACTTTACTCAGTTCTTCTCATAACTATAAAAAACTCAGAAGTTTTACAGATGCTTTCTCACTCAGAGAATCCCGACTATACACAGTCATACAAAAATGAGTTCTTCTCACTTTCTCATTGTCTTCCTCCTTCTTCTTCTCTTCGCGTCAGTTAATACTAACTAACTTATATAGACTTTCTCATTCTCGTGATTTTTAAAAAACTTCTAGAACTAAAGTGAACTAACTTTACAAGTATAATGCATTTGTGAATTTGTCCCTTCACATAGGCATGGGGTTTTCTTCCTAAGATTTGAACTTTAAATATATGTCCAATTAGTGATTGTTTCTCCAACAGGTATCAATGTGGGCAAGCTTGGAAACATGTTTCATGGGCATTCAAGTGCAAACAAGGATAAGAAACTTGTGGTTGGAGGATCTCTCTACCCCCTCAATCCATTTTTTAGCATAGGCTAAGTGTGTTTAGTTGTTGTGATTGAGTAGGGACATGATAGGAACACTCAAGTTCAAAGAGCCTTTAAATTCTTAAGTTCAAGAAGAGGTTAATTGCAGTCAAGGGAAAACTTAAGGGCAAAGAATTTAATTTGATTGGATGAAGAAAATCAAGTACGACAAACCTAAGCACTCTTGATGATGCATGTTTTAAGACAAGGAAATACACCCAAAAGAAGTTAAAAGGAATAAGTGATTGATATCAAAGGAATCAACAATGTGGTTGTACAAGGGGAATTGGGATAATCAATAGTACATATGAACCTTAGATGAGGCAGACACCTAGTGAGAGATCAACAAAGTATTAGATTGTCTGAAGCTAGTGTTAATCACACAACAAGATCATGGGGTCAACAACTTAGCAACCCTTCTTACCTATTGAGCTTAGAAGCAAGAAACTCATAGATGTCATTTAGCATGGAAAGACCCACAAGAAGCTCAAGAATGGCTTACTTGGAAACCCTTGAAGGACCCTATAAAGCCTAGTTGGAATTCATCCGGACCAATCAATTAATTGCACACATCTATGAGGATGGTTTGAGGCGATCAGTGGTCGAACTCAAAAACCCTCATCAACCCTTTGAGATCAAACACCCGATGTTCAAGTTCAAAGAGGGCTCTTACATTGACAAGCAAGGAACCATGTATGTGTGTTGCAGAGCAAAGAAGACCAAAGAGGCAGAGAAAAAGAAGGGCCCCAAATTTTTTTCGAATTGGACACTTTATTTTTGTACTATAATCACTTTGTAATATATTTTCTGATGTAAATTCACTAGAGGAGTCCTCTAGATGCATAACTGTAAAGTTTTTTCTCAATACCCTTGTAAATTAGTAGGAAATTAGTTTTTTAGTCAATAAAGTGCCGGTCTTCTGTGTGAAAGGACCATTTTTAGGGCACATGTATATAAGTTAGTTTCTGCATGTGAGAATCAAGAGCAAAGAATTTTGAATTTGTGTCTTCTCCTCTCTGTATCTTCTTCTTTGTGAGCTTGCATGCATGTGTGATGCTTGGAAAGAGTGCTTAGAAGTGTTGTTTATCCATGAAGGTACTTGTTTGCTGTTGCTAAGGTGTGTATGAAGTGTAGGAAGTGCTGAAGTGTAGGAAGATCATTCCCATGGCTCAGTATTTTGCTCATAACTGGAAGCAGAAGTGTTAGAATCGAGTGAAAAGACCACCATTGGATGCGTCTTCTCAAGAGCTTCAAAAGAAACCCGCTATTTCCTATATTCAAAGTTCGGAGCTGAGAGAAAATCTTGATTTACTATTGACTACTGTTACAAGTATTGCGACACCATAGCTGACCTTGAAAACTTGAATGTGATGGATTCATACTTATTTGTACTTTGTGAAACTTCATTTGCATTGACCATTATTTGAATGCGTGTCTTCATACACTCGGCTAGGTCTTGATACTCCTTGAATTGATAATCAAAGCATGAAGTCCCCACTATATGCACTTGAGGGGGATTGAGGTATAGTCTCTTTCTCCACAAGTCCCTAAGTCGGTACTTGGGTACACACATTTTTGGTGTCATTGCTAGAGAGAATGGAATCAAACCGAGGCATTCATGTGATGGTGAATAGCTCTTAGCGTCGAAGTGAGGAGTTGTGAAATTTCTTTGGTAAGTCACTCTCATTTGCACTTACTACTTCTCTCTCTTGGAGTGTGTGTAATGAGTTGATAGTTTAGGGAAGTGAGTAGAGACGTAAGTTAGAGTACGAAGGAGGAAGTAAGTGAGTAGGCTAGGAAGATAGGGTTAGTTTTCAAGATACTTCTTTCAGTCTTTTAGTCAAGTATTTCTCAACAATATAAAAACCAAAAAAATCTAAGCATTTCACTTCATTTGTGCGAATGCAAGTGTCGAGAGCGCTGGACATCGAATATCACGAGTGGAGATCGAAGAGTGTGGAGCACCACAGAGCAAGTGGGGGGGTGTAGAAGAGCTTGAGAATACGCTTCCAAGGTGAGCACATTAAATCCCTACTCTCTACATCCACTTAAGTCAAAGTAACAAAGCAAAACGACCTATGGTAAGTGTCATGAAGGGTTCTACAGGGGCTGGGAAAGTTTTTTCTTTGATTCAGGCAATTGAAAGAGGGGAGACAAGCTCTAGGAGCACCTACATTAATTGGAAACTCTAATTTACTTGTTAAAATTTAAAAGAAAATGGCAAGTGTCGTGTTCTCCCATGGTTGAGTGTCACGACATCTAGATGTCGTGATCTCCTGTGGTTGAGTGTCGCGATATTTATCCACGTCCAATATCATGAGATTTTTCTCGCGACATCTGGTAGATATCAGATATCATGAGATTTTTCTCGCGACATTTGGCAGATATCGAATATCGTGAGATTTTTCTTGCAACATTTGGCAGATATCGGATATCGTGAGATTTTTCTCGCAACATCTGGTAGATATCCGATATCAGGAGATTTTTCTCGCGACATCTCGCAGATATTGGATATCCTGAGATTTTTCTCACGACTCTGACAGATATCGAGTATCATGGGACTTTCCTTGTGAAATTCGTCAAGTGTCGGGTATCGTGAGACTTTCCTGGTGACATTCGTCAAGTGTCGGGTATCGTGGGACTTTCCTCACGACATTCATCAAGTGTCGGGTATCGTGGGACTTTCCTTGCGACATTCATCAAGTGTCGAGTATCGGGGACATTCATCAAGTGTCGAGTATCGGGGACATTCATCAAGTGTCGAGTATCATGTGACTTTCCTCGCGACATTCGTCAAGTGTCGAGTATCATGGAATCCTGAGTTGTGACATTTGGTAGATATCGGGTGTCGTGAATCTAGTCAATGTCAGGTATAATGCACTGAGAGCTTTAGTGAAACCTCAGTGGAAAATCCCCAATTAATAAAAAAACTTTTTATACAATTTTGAGGTTCTGCAAAGAGCATTGGGAGCAAGGGGTTTGTCAAAACGCGACTAGAGCTTTTAAGTGAATGAACCTAAGATCCGAAAGAACCTTAGGAATCCGAAGGAGTGTAATCTCTTATGTGGGAAGTGTAGCTGAACCAAGTATTCACTTGCATTACTCTGAAACCTCGAGTGGGTTTGAGCAGGAAACCCTCATGGCCTCAGAAGACATGCAGAATTCCGTACCAATAGTTGGAATGATGTCAATTATTGAGGGCGAATATCAAACGTCTTTAGAATATGTGAGCACCATCAACACGGTTTACCCATCTACCTAGATGGGCTAAACAGATCAGTGGCTAGGCTGAAGAAAGCTACAGATGCTTACATAGTACCTAGGCCAGTTGTTAAGTATGCAGGAGGATTCTACATGGATAAAAGAGAGATTTTGTATGTAGTTACTGTTGAGGTTGTAGCAAGGAATGACCAAAACCCTCACCACCTTGCATGGAAGTGTAAGCCGCCGGATTGGCAATTGTAAAATCAACTTTTAACGAACCGAAAGGTCGTTGCGTAAATGTTGTAACCCTGATTGATGATTGTAACCTTTATTTAAATCAATGAAATAGACACTTTCGGTGATGATCAGTTGGATCACCAGACTGTCTGTCTGGGTGATTGATCTGTAACGTTTCCGTGGTGTGCATTTGAGTAATTCTGAGTTATTTTGTGCCTTTCTGTGTTGTTGATTATCTGTACCTGTCTGGTAAGATAAAGTTACAATAAGGTTATCTTAAGTTAAGTACTGAACCACGGTTCCGCTAAGTTCATTACTGTGAGTTTGTGTACGGTCATCCTTGCATTGTGCGTTGGTCACTAAGGAAGTCTTATTCTGTGTATGAATCGATATTCTTAATTGTGTTTGGATTAGCTCTTACGTTAGACAAAGTGATTCTGTATTACGGTAATGATAGTTTCACCGCTGTCTGTTTGAGAACGCATCAACTGAATTGTAATCGGTAGCTTTTGGAAGAGTCTGACTATAGATAATTTTGATCATGCGAGTGAGTTGATTTGGGAAAAGCAAGTATAGGGCCTCTGTCTAACAGACCCCTTTCACTCCCAAGAATCCGATTAGATGTTTAAACGCATCTCTGTCTAACAGACCCCTTCCACTCCCAAGAATCCGATTAGATGTTTAAACTCCACCTCGTCCGGTTCTGGCAGGAGTTACCTACACAAAATTTGGTGGATTTCCAGGTGAAAATCGTGATGCTCATGTACGAACTTTTGAAATTAGTTATGCAGTACTTAATCATCCACCCGATCCGGCATACAAGGCCATAGTATTCCAGTCAACACTAGTTAATGAAGCCGCCGGGTGGCTTACCGAATATGATATCAACCATTTCGGTACCTATGAAGCAGTAAGAGATGCGTTTCTGCAGAGATTTTTGCTAAATAATAATCCCGCCAAAATTTTTGATTACCTGTAGAACAATAGATAAAAGCTGAATCAAACAGTGCAGGAATATGCCACCCTATTCCGAACTCACTTGAGACAACTACCGCCAGCACATGCTAATTTGCCGGATGATATCATCACCCAATGGTTTATTAACGGTTTGACTCCCTAGCTCCGACAGATTATGATTATTCATTGTGTGGGACCTATGACACTAGATGCGGTTATTGCAATGGCCATGTAGCTCGAGAATAAGGTTGGAGGTTTTACCGAAGATTTAGAGTGGTTAAAATCTAGTAAAAATGTTGCAGAAGATCCAGCGAGACAAATGTACTGCACCACGTGCAAGAATTCAGGGCATACCAGTGCCACTTGTGCACTCAATCAGATGTATTGTGCTATCTGCAATACAAACAGACATTCCACCGAAAACTGTGCCTATAATGCCAAAGTGCAGGGGACAACAACGGTAAATGCAATTATACAAGAACCAGGACAGCTTGCCACCCACTATGTACCACCTCAGAGGAGAAATAATTAGTAGCAAGGATATCGAAATTATAGAGGACAGAGGAATACCAACTATAACAGAAATCGTTGGCAAACAGGAACATCACAAGAAGGTAATGCCTTGCCACCACCTCGATGTCATTTTTGCGGTGAATTTGGTCACATCAGAAGATTCTGTAAAGATGCAGCCGAATATGATCAGAGGAAAAAAGAGCATCAGAACCCAATGAGAAATATGGTTCATATCACACCAATAGAAACACAAGCCGTAGTAGTTCAGACCCGATCCGGTAAGCCGTTGCAACCAGCAACTGAAGTATTCGAACCAGGTGTTCGTGAGCAACAAAGAATGTATGACAAAGCTAGCCAGTGGACCACCATAGAACCTCCAGTGTTCCCAAATCCAATTCCGGTGACACAAGTTCTGCTGCCAAAGGAAACTGCATAGGAGCAAGAGTCCATCCCAGTAACTGATGCATGGTCTTCAGAATCAGTAAAAAGTACAAGGCAAGTAGATCAGGCATGGGAAATTCTATCCAAGGCATCCATTACTCTTCCTTTTGGATAGTTACTGGCATTAGTACCAGGAGTTCGGCAACAATTCCAGCAGTAGTTCAGTTCTACGTCTTCCTGCATTCTAGCAACAACGACAGTACAACCGGAAACAGACTCCACGGTGGATCACTGTGAAGAGATGGATAGGTATGTGCTTGAAGATGAAGAGGTATTGCAAAATCCTTGATCTACACCAGCCAAATGAACTCCAGGAGTATATGGTGGGCCCTTTTAGCTTGCCAATGGATGTATTAGACACCCTATGTACCTTGGAAGATCACTCTCAAAAAGATAGATCAAAACAGATAAGTTGGAGTTAGCTGAGAGGTGAAAACTTGCTATTCTTTGTTCATACACCTGTCCAGTGTTTTACATAATTCTCTGAGCACAGTAGCAATTAGCTTAATTCCTCTTGGGGAAGTCTAGGTAGCTTAAAGAGCTAACTTTCAAGAGTAATCTCATAAAAAATAATAAACCACACACTGAGAATGAGTTTTAACAAGTGATGACATCATCCCAATTTTCACGGGCTACTACAGAAATAGACCAGTGAGCAGAAAAATCAACATAACTCAAAATTTAGGAATCCAATGATTATGAAAATCTGTATGGTTATACTAGAAAATAAGTGGAATCCAAAAAGCTTTAAATCACTGAATTTGGATAAGTAACCACTGAGGAATAGCTCTGACATAATGAGTGAAAAAGTCGGGTACCTGACAGAGAAGTGAAGATGAACAGACCCTGTTGACTTCAAATGAACATAACTGAAGATTGCAACATCCAAATGACATGAAAATTTGTGAGCATATAGTAGACTTATAGAGCTAACTTTACTAAGTTAAACACTGAAAATGATGCACCAAGCTCAGAGAAAACATCTTTGCAAGCTGACTCAGAAAACTGAGAGTAATGGCAGTGAGTAGTACACTTCACAAGAACATGGAAAGATGAACTCAAATAATCATGAAAATGAAAGTATATTGCTTGTACAATACAATGACTTACTGATACATATGTGTGCCTTGTAATCACACCTTGATATGGCATAAAGCTCAACTCCTGGAGGTCTTCACATAGGTCTCTCTAACCATGACTAAAACTGCCATCTATTTATAGTTGAAATTGGGAGGCTAACTTCCCTCAATCACTCTCCAATCAATCAATGATTGATTTGATTCTCTACCTACGACAAATCACGAATTCGTGGCTCCTCTTTCCATTCTTGATCAAGTGGACTCAACCACTTAAGATTCTCTTACTTTTACATTAAGTAAACTCTTCAAAAGTTACAAGAGGTAGTTCACAAGTGAACTTTACATAGTCTTGATTCTAAGGCTTTTTCTATGACTTTGTGGGACTCAAGCCAATACTTAGGCTTGTCATAGACTTGCTCCAACAGCTCCCCCTCAAGCCAAGTATGCTTGAGGTCTTCAATCTTCCAAGATTACCTGCAAACCAATTATAGCCTTGAATTTGCAAAGCTTTGTACCATCCAATGCAATATCTGCACATTGTTGATGAGTGGACACATATGATATTTGAATCTCTTTGCTTAGAACCTTTTCTCGTACATAGTGATAATGAACTTCAATATGTTTAGTTCTTGCATGAAAAATAGGATTAGCAGCCAAATGAATAGAACTGATATTGTCACAAAAAATAGTTGGAGTTCCAAACTCCAATCCAAGATCTTTGAATAATGTCTTCATCCACATAGCTTCTTGTGTAGCTATGGCAAGACCTCTATATTCAGCTTCAGTAGAAGAGAGAGCAACTGTGGGTTGCTTCTTGGATGACCATGAAATAAGCTTTGAACCTGAAAAGGTAAGATAACCTGAAGTGCTCCTTCTATCTTCCTTGGAGCCAGCCCAATCTGCATCAGAAAATAGCTTCAAACCTAAATCAGATACATAAGGATAATAAAGTCCTTCATTTATGGTTCCTTTGAGATACTTGAGAATCCTTTTGGCAGCATCCATATGTGGTTTCCTTGGTGTGTGCATAAATTGACTTAGCACACTCACACTGTAACATATATCTACTCTTGTCAATGTGGCATAGTTGAGACTACCCACTAGAATTTGATATGATGTGATGTCCTCTATGAGTTCACCTTCATGTGAGCTCAATTTGTGATTGACCTCCATTGGAGTACTTGCAATCTTACAATCTTGCATCTTGAATTTGGCCAACATGTCCTTAATGTACTTTCTTTGAGTGAGAAACAAACCATGATCTTTGTAGACAACTTCCAAACCTAGGAAGTAGGTAAGTGAACTCAAATCACTTATCTTGAACTCTTCTCTCATCTGATCTTTGATCTTCTTCATACCATCTGCATCATTTCCTGTCAATATAATATCATCTACATATACACATAGGTAGATGACCTCAGAATTACTCTTTTTAATAAAGAGTGAAGGATCTGCCTTGCTTGGTTGAAAGCCTTTGTCCTGCAAGAATGAAACAAGCCTGAAATTCCAAGCTCTTGGAGCTTGCTTGAGACCATACAATGCTTTGTTAAGTTTACACACATAATCAGGATAAACTTGATTCTCAAAACCAGGTGGTTGTGCCATATATACCTCTTCTGTTATCCAACCATTCAAGAATGCATTCTTTACATCTAGTTGAAGTATCTTCCAATTCTTGGAAGAAGCAATACTAAGCAAAACCCTAATAGTAGGCATCTTTGCCACAGGAGAGAAGGTCTCCTCATAATCAATTCCCTGAGTTTGTGCAAAGCCTTTTGCTACAAGCCTTGCCTTATACCTGTTAATGGAACCATCAGAATTCTTCTTGAATTTATAGACCCATCTTGAGCCTATTACCTTCATGGATGAAGTCTTGGGCACCAAATCCCAAGTGTTGTTTTCCTGCTTCAATCTCTTCCTTCATTGCATGCTTCCATTCTGTTTTTGCTTTGGCCTCTTCAAATGATGATGGCTCCTCTTGGTTTATGTCCTGTGCTATGTAGATAGAATGTTTAGTTACTAATGAGGTGTCAAACCCATACCTTTCTAGTTTTTTCTTTTCCCTCATAGATCTTCTTAGGCCATGATGTGATGATTCTGCCTCATGTCCAAGTTCCTGCAATTTTGCTTTACCTTTAGACTTCCATGCTTTGATCTTTTCCATCTGAGATTCTTCATCATCCTCTAAGGTGTCTTGTTCTTCAATCTTCGGTTGTTCTCTACCAAGCTTTGGAAAATCTTCTTCAAGATTATATTTTAAATTGACCTTCCTGCATGAATCTTCATACCATGAATTGTTCTCATCAAAAACTACATCTCTGCTTACCAAGAATCCTTTGTTGGTAGGGTTGTATAACCTGTAGCCCTTTTGATTGTTGTCATATCCAATAAATACACACCTTTCTGCCTTTGGATCCATCTTGCCTCTAACATGTGAAGGAACATGAGCAAAAGCAATACATCCAAAAATTTTACAATGATCTAAGGTTGGTCTTCTTCCATTCCAAGCCTCATATGGAGTCATCCCATCAAGGGATTTTGAAGGCAACCTGTTAATCAAGTAAGTGGCTATAGATACAGCCTCAGCCCATAAGTAATTAGGTAAATGCTTTTCATTTAACATAGACCTTGCAGCTTCAACAATTGTCCTATTCCTCCTTTCTGCCACTCCATTTTGCTCAGGAGTGTACCTTGTAGTTACCTCTCTTTTGATTCCTCTTTCTTGAAGAAAAGAATCAAAATCATGGGAGAAGTATTCTCCCCCTCCATCTGACCTTAGCCTTTTTAGTGATTTACCTGTTTGATTCTCCACAAGAGCCAAATATCTTTTGAAACATGAAAAAACTTCATCTTTGTGTTTCATAAAGAATAGGATAGTCCATCTACTGCAATCATCAATAAAGGAAACATAATACCTTGATCCAGATATTGAAGCTTCCTTGCTAGGTCCCCATACATCTGTATGAACCAACTCCAAGAGATCTCCATGCATATAACCTTTCTTCATGAATGGTAACCTGTGAGACTTTCCAAATTGACATGCAGTACACTTATAAATCGTATGTTGTTTTGACAAATTAGGAAGTCCAAGTACACTTTGGTCCCTGCAGATTTGCTTTAATGACCTTTCACCAATATGTGCTAACCTTTTGTGCCATACTTCCAATTCTGTGAGTGTCTGACTACCATAATTAAAGAGAGCAATGTTTCTAGTGTCCTGTAATTCAAATGTGAACAATCTACCTAACTTTTCACCTTTTGCAATTCTTCTGAATCCTTGACTTGGATCTTCAACAAATGCTCTTGCTTTTGTGAACCTGACTTGCAACCCTTTCTCTACTATCTGCCCAACACTTATCGAATTCTTTGTAATGGTAGGGACATAGAGTACCTTACTAAGTAGGTTGATGTTTCCATCAGGTGCTTTGACATTGCCTATTTTCTCCACAGGATATTTTGTATCATCTCCTGTTTGTACCTCATGCTTATTCCTTGGATCTTCTAAATCTGATAGGAGTGCCACATTTCCTGCCACATGATTTGAACAACCTGAATCTATGTAGAAAACATGCTCATCAGATTTACCTTGTGACATAGCCATGTTCATGATCAATAATGAATCCTCTTTGTTTGAGTCTTCTGTGTAGTTATTGTAGTCTCTCCTTCCTTTGTAGCCTCCTTGATAGTTTGAATGATTGTAGTTGTTGTAGTTGCCATGGTAGTTGTTGAACCTTCCTCTTGAGTATCCATAACTTCCTCTATTGTATCCTCTACCTCTTTGATTCCTGGAATTCCTAAAGCAATTTTCAGATGTATGATTAGTTAATCCACAAATAGAACATGAGTTGGAGTCTTGGGATCTCTTACTTTTACATTAAGTAAACTCTCCAAAAAATTACAAGAGGTAGTTCACAAGTGAACTTTACATAGTCTTCATTTTAAGGCTTTTTTTATGACTTTGTGGGACTCAAGCCAATACTTAGGCTTGTCATAGACTTGCTCCAACAGCTCCCCCTCAAGCCAAGTATGCTTGAGGTCTTCAATCTTCCAAGGTTACCTGCAAACCAATCATAGCCTTGAATTTGCAAAGCTTTGTACCATCCAATGCTTTGGTTAGAATATCTGCACATTGTTGATGAGTGGACACATATGATATTTGAATCTCTTTGCTTAGAACCTTCTCTCGTACATAGTGATAATGAACTTCAATATGTTTAGTCCTTGCATGAAAATAAGGATTAGCAGCCAAGTGAATAGAACTCATATTGTCACCAAAAATAGTTGGAGTTCCAAACTCCAATCCAAGATCTTTGAATAATGTCTTCATCCACATAGCTTCTTGTGTAGCTATGGCAAGACCTCTATATTCAGCTTCAGTAGAAGAGAGAGCAACTGTGGGTTGCTTCTTGGATGACCATGAAATAAGCTTTGAACCTACAAAGGTAAGATAACCTGAAGTGCTCCTTCTATCTTCCTTGGAGCCAGCCCAATCTGCATCAGAAAATAGCTTCAAACCTAAATCAGATACATAAGGATAATAAAGTCCTTCATTTATGGTTCCTTTGAGATACTTGAGAATCCTTTTGGCAGCATCCATATGTGGTTTCCTCGGTGTGTGCATAAATTGACTTAGCACACTCACACTGTAACATATATCTACTCTTGTCAATGTGGCATAGTTGAGACTACCCACTAGACTTTGATATGATGTGATGTCCTCTATGAGTTCACCTTCATGTGAGCTCAATTTGTGATTGACCTCCATTGGAGTACCTGCAATCTTACAATCTTGCATCTTGAATTTTGCCAACATGTCCTTAGTGTACTTCCTTTGAGTGAGAAACAAACCATGATCTTTGTAGACAACTTCCAAACCTAGGAAGTAGGTAAGTGAACCCAAATCACTTATCTTGAACTCTTCTCTCATCTGATCTTTGATCTTCTTCATACCATCTGCATCATTTCCTGTCACTATAATATCATCTACATATACACATAGGTAGATGACCTCGGAATTACTCTTTTTAATAAAGAGTGAAGGATCTGCCTTGCTTGGTTGAAAGCCTTTGTCCTGCAAGAATGAAACAAGCCTGAAATTCCAAGCTCTTGGAGCTTGCTTGAGACCATACAATGCTTTGTTAAGTTTACACACATAATCAGGATAAACTTGATTCTCAAAACCAGGTGGTTGTGCCATATATACCTCTTCTGTTATCCAACCATTCAAGAATGCATTCTTTACATCTAGTTGAAGTATCTTCCAATTCTTGGAAGAGGCAATACTAAGCAAAACCCTAATAGTAGGCATCTTTGCCACAGGAGAGAAGGTCTCCTCATAATCAATTCCCTGAGTTTGTGCAAAGCCTTTTGCTACAAGCCTTGCCTTATACCTGTTAATGGAACCATCAGAATTCTTCTTGAGTTTATAGACCCATCTTGAGCCTATTACCTTCATGGATGAAGTCTTGGGCACCAAATCCCAAGTGTTGTTTTCCTCAAGTGCTTCGATCTCTTCCTTCATTGCATGTGTCCATTCTGTTTTTGCTTTGGCCTCTTCAAATGATGATGGCTCCTCTTGGTTTATGTCCTGTGTTATGTATATAGAATGTTTAGTTACTAATGAGGTGTCAAACCCATACCTTTCTGGTTTTTTCTTTTCCCTCATAGATCTTCTTAGGCCATGATGTGATGATTCTGCCTCATGTCCAAGTTCCTGCAATTTTGCTTTACCTTTAGACTTCCATGCTTTGATCTTTTCCATATGAGATTCTTCATCATCCGCTAAGGTGTCTTGTTCCTCAATCTTTGGTTGTTCTCTACCAAGCTTTGGAAAATCTTCTTCAAGATTATATGGTAAACTGACCTTCCTGCATGAATCTTCATACCATGAATTGTTCTCATCAAAAACTACATCTCTGCTTACCAAGAGTCCTTTGTTGGTAGGGTTGTATAACCTGTAGCCCTTTTGATTGTTGTCATATCCAATAAATACACACCTTTCTGCCTTTGGATCCATCTTGCCTCTAACCTGTGAAGGAACATGAGCAAAAGCAATACATCCAAAAATTTTACAATGATCTAAGCTTGGTCTTCTTCCATTCCAAGCCTCATATGGAGTCATCCCATCAAGGGATTTTGAAGGCAACCTGTTAATCAAGTAAGTGGCTGTAGATACAGCCTCAGCCCATAAATAATTAGGTAAATGCTTTTCATTTAACATAGACCTTCAGCTTCAACAATTGTCCTATTCCTCCTTTCTGCCACTCCATTTTGCTCAGGAGTGTACCTTGTAGTTACCTCTCTTTTGATTCCTCTTTCTTGAAGAAAAGAATCAAAATCATGGGAGAAGTATTCTCCCCCTCCATTTGACCTTAGCCTTTTTAGTGATTTACCTGTTTGATTCTCCACAAGAGCCAAATATCTTTTGAAACATGAAAAAACTTCATCTTTGTGTTTCATAAAGAATAGGATAGTCCATCTGCTGCAATCATCAATAAAGGAAACATAATACCTTGATCTAGATATTGAAGCTTCCTTGCTAGGTCCCCATACATCTGTATGAACCAACTCCAAGAGATCTCCATGCATATAACCTTTCTTCATGAATGGTAACCTGTGAGACTTTCCAAATTGACATGCACTGCACTTATAAATCATATGTTGTTTTGACAAATTAGGAAGTCCAAGTACACTTTGGTCCCTGCAGATTTGCTTTAATGACCTTTCACCAATATGTGCTAACCTTTTGTGCCATACTTCCAATTCTATGAGTGTCTGACTACCATAATTAAAGAGAGCAATGTTTCTAGTGTCCTGTAATTCAAATGTGAACAATCTACCTGTCTTTTCACCTTTTGCAATTCTTCTGAATCCTTGACTTGGATCTTCAACAAATGCTCCTGCTTTTGTGAACCTGACTTGCAACCCTTTCTCTACTATCTGCCCAACACTTATCAAATTCTTTGTAATGGTAGGGACATAGAGTACCTTACTGAGTAGGTTGATGTTTCCATCACGTGCTTTGACATTGCCTATTTTCTCCACAGGATGTTTTGTATCATCTCCTGTTTGTACCTCATGCTTATTCCTTGGATCTTCTAAATCTGATAGGAGTGCCATAATTCCTGCCACATGATTTGAATAACCTGAATCTATGTAGAAAACATGCTTATCAGATTTACCTTGTGGCATAGCCATGTTCATGATCAATAATGAATCCTCTTTGTTTGAGTCTTCTGTGTAGTTATTGTAGTCTCTCATTCCTTTGTAGCCTCCTTGATAGTTTGAATGATTGTAGTTGTTGTAGTTGCCATGGTAGTTGTTGAACCTTCCTCTTGAGTATCCATAACTTCCTCTATTGTATCCTCTGCCTCTTTGATTCCTAGAATTCCTAAAGCAATTTTCAGTTGTATGATTAGTTAATCCACAAATAGAACATGATTTGGAGTCTTGGGATCTCCCCCTGCCTTGTCTACCTCCTCTTCCTCTACCTCTGCCATGTCTTCCTCTACCTGCATAGTTAGCTTGATATGTACCTGCTTCATCATCCACTTTCTTTGCCTTTCCTTTGTTATCTTTAGACTTGCTTTTATCCGTGTATAAAGCTGAAGATTGATTACCTTTAGAGCTTTCTCCCCTTTTTATAAGCTTTGCCTCTTGAGTAAGTAGTTGTTCAATGAGTGTGTTGAAATCAGGTACATGCATGTCCATGTACAAATCCATAGCTGTGGTGAATGCTTCCCACTTATCGTCTGCCTTCAAGCCATTGATGACCTGCCTTACAATTTGCTCTTCATCTATTACCTCTCCAATGCTTCCCAACTGATCCGCTATGTCCTTGAGCTTTGTGACAAAATCAGTCACATTTTGTTTGGGAGCCTTCTTGAGAGTTGTGAAATCCAGCCATAGTTGATGCTTCCTAGCTTTAGTACTTGAAGAAAAGAAAGCTTCAAGTGCATCCCACACTTCCTGAGATGTCTTACAACTTCTAATGTGAGGCAACAAAAAATCTGAGATAGAGTTGAGGAGATAAGACCTTGCAAGTGCATCCTTGGAGCACCATGTGCTCAATCTTTCTTGCTCTTCCTGTGTTGGTTGACTTTTGTTCCTAAAACTTCGCATAACTTCATCTCCAGCCACATAACCATATAAACTTCTACCTTGGAGATAGGCTTCCATTCTTAATGACCAAGCTGAGTAGTTACCTCTGTCTAATTTGTCAATTGATGAAGGAAATCCATCTGCCATGTTGTCCAACCTTGCTCTGATACCACTATGAAGAGATGGATAAGTATGTGCTTGAAGATAAAGAGGTATTGCAAAATCCTTGATCTACACCAGCCAAATGAACTGCACGAGTATATGGTGGGCCCTTTTAGCTTGCCAATGGATGTATTAGACACCCTATGTACCTTGGAAGATCACTCTCAAAAAGATAGATCAAAACAGATAAGTTGGAGTTAGCTGAGAGGTGAAAACTTGCTATTCTTGGTTCATACACCTGTCCAGTGTTTTACATAATTCTC
This sequence comes from Ceratopteris richardii, assembly GCA_020310875.1. Lineage (NCBI taxonomy): Eukaryota > Viridiplantae > Streptophyta > Polypodiopsida > Polypodiales > Pteridaceae > Ceratopteris > Ceratopteris richardii. The sequence goes on from CM035424.1 coordinate 120,715,410, forward strand.
TGAGCACAGTAGCAATTAGCTTAATTCCTCTTGGGGAATTCTAGGTAGCTTAAATAGCTAACTTTCAAGAGTAATCTCATCAAAAATAATAAACCACACACTGAGAATGAGTTTTAACAAGTGATGACATCATCCCGATTTTCACGGGCTGCTACAGAAATAGACCAGTGAGCAGAAAAATCAACATAACTCAAAATTTAGGAATCCAATGATTATGAAACTTTGTATGGTTATACTAGACAATAAGCTGAATCCAAAAAGATTTAAATCACTGAATTCGGATAAGTAACCACTGAGAAATAGCTCTGACAAGATGAGTGAAAAAGTCGGGTACCTGACAGAGAAGTGAAGATGAACAGACCCTGTTGACTTCAAATGAACATAACTGAAGATTGCAACATCAAAATGACATGAAAATTTGTGAGAATATATTAGACTTATAGAGCTAAGTTTACCAGGTTAAACCACTGAAAGTGATGCACCAAGCTCAGAGAAAACATCTCTGCAAGCTGACTCAGAAAACTGAGAGTAATGGCAGTGAGTAGTACACTTCACAAGAACATGGAAAGATGAACTCAAATAATCATGAAAATGAAATTATATTGCTTGTACAATACAATGACTTACTGATACATATGTGTGCCTTGTAATCACACCTTGATATGGCATAAAGCTCAGCTTTTGGAGGTCTTCACATAGGTCTCTCTAACCACGACTAAAACTGCCATCTATTTATAGTTGAGTTTGGGAGGCTAACTTCCCGCAATCACTCTCCAATCAATCAATGATTGATTTGATTCTCTACCTACCACAAATCATGAATTTGTGGCTCCTCTTTCCATTCTTGATCAAGTGGACTCAACCACTTAAGATTCTCTTACTTTTACATTAAGTAAACTCTTCAAAAGTTACAAGAGGTAGGTCACAAGTGAACTTTACATAGTCTTCATTCTAAGGCTTTTTCTATGACTTTGTGGGACTCAAGCCAATACTTAGGCTTGTCATAGACTTGCTCCAACAATCACTTGGTTCCTTTAATTACGCTATGGTACAAAAATCATAAAATTACTCAAGTATTAATTGATGGTGGGTCCGGTGTAAACATAGCTACTACAACACTTTGTAAAAAGTTAGGATGGACCGAAATTGAACCTGTGCAGTTTTTTGTTAGAATGGCCGACCAATCCAGAGTCCATCCAGTAGGACTCGTACGGAATGTGCCAATCACTTTACAAGGAACCACTTTTAAGATGACTTTCGTAGTTTTAGAACTACCGAAGTCTAGTCTTGATTATAATCTTCTTTTCAGTCGTCCTTGGTTGAAACAAGCTAAGGTTATACAAGATTGGTCCGCACAGGAACTCACTTTCAAAGACAATAACCAAAAATATGTTGTAAAATTAGATGCTATTCAGCCCTGTGAACTACATGCTAGACCTTATGTGGCAGAACCAGTTCACATGTTAGATGGTTTATCCGATGACGAAGAAGAAGAATTTTTGAAGAATAACATAGATTTAATTTCCTTAGGGATTGTTGATTTACATTCTGTTGTAGATCACTAGAATCCGGCAGTTTGTACGGTGATGCCTGTGACCAAAGAAGTAGAAACAGAAAATACTGCTGCTAAGGATGAAACTGCTATATAACAACTTTTACAATCAGTCAATGATTCAGAAAAACCTCGTCAATTCTATGTTCCAGAAGATCAGTTGATCACATACAATTTAGGGGATGAAGTTAACAACCTGTCAAAATAAAGGAAGGATTGTCTGAAGTATTTCAAACAAATTTGATTCAGTTACTTCATGAGTTCGCTGATGTTTTTGCATGGGATTACCGTGACATGAAGGGTCTATACCCTCGCATATATCAGCATCGAGTTGTACTTAAACCGGAGGCAAAACCAATTAAACAACCCAGCTAGAGGATGAATCCTAACTATGCAGCACAGGTAAAGGCAGAGCTTGATAGGTTATTAAAAGTTGGATTCATTGTACCAGTAGAACATGCTGAGTGGATATCACCCATTGTTATCGTCCTTAAGAAGAATAAGCAGCTACGCATATGTGTGGATTACCGGAAACTGAATGCAGCTACGGTGCCAGATCCGTTTCCTCTTCCATTTCTTGACAGGATGTTAGACAGAGTAGCAGGACACGAAATGTACTCATTCTTAGATGGATATAGCGGGTATAATCAGGTCAGAATGGCTGAGGAAGATATACCAAAAACAGCGTTCATTACCAATTGGGGTGTTTTTGCTTGTACAGTTATGTGGTTTGGATTAAGAAATGCTCCTAGTACTTTTCAACGATGTATGCAGGAAATCTTCTCCCCCTATCTTACTTCTTTCATGCAAGTATATCTAGATGATTTCTCTTTATTTGGTAAGATGGTAGCACATCTGTATCATTTACAGTGTTGCTTTGAGAAGTGTCGTGAATACAGACTCTGCCTGAACCCAAACAAGTCTGTGTTTGCGGTTTCATGTGGTAAGCTGCTTGGCCATATTGTGTCTGCACAAGGCATACAGGTTGATCCAGATAAAATTGCAGGTGTGTTAGAAGCACCTGTACCTACTACACTGAAAGAATTCATGAGATTCATGGGTCAAGTTAGATGGCATGGTCAACATTTACGGTGGCTTGCTCATTTGGCAATACCCCTCAATAGATTAATAACCAGTACTCCTCGACAGTTTTCTTGGACTCAGGAATGTCAAACAGCATTTGATCGTCTAAAAGGCTTATTAACGCAGGTTCCAATTCTACAACCTCCTGATTGGGAACGTCCATTTCATGTTTTTGTTGACGCATCAGATATCATCATTGGGAGTGTCTTAATGCAACAAACTGATAAGTGGTTTCGGCCTGTTTATTATGCAAGTAGAAGGCTTGCTCCTGCAGAAAAGAATTATTCAGTAACTGAAAGAGAATGCCTTGGTTTAGTATATTCTGTAAAAAAATTTCGGCATTATTTGTTAGGCAGAAAATTTGTCTTTCATGTAGATCATGCTACGCTAGTATATCTGGTTCGGCAACAACATTTAGGTGGTCGTTTAGTGCGTTGGGTCCTATTATTACAAGAGTTTGATTATGAAGTAATCCATCGACTTGGAACTGCACATGCATTAGCAGATTTCCTTTCTCGGTTGGATTCCGGTGAAGCTCCGATCGGTGTTGATGACACCACACCTGCAATTTATGTTACTGACCCAGCTACTGATGAATCCGCAGAACCTCCTGTGACATCTACTTACTATGATCAGTTATTAGCCTTTCTTACTGATGGATATCTTCCTGTTCAGACTTCTCCTACAATGCGTAGGAAAATTGCAGTTTACAGTCGCCGATTTTGGTTGATTGCTGAAGAATTTTATTATATGGATCACAGTGGAGTCTTACTTCATTGTATTCCTCCACATGAAGTAAACTCAGTTATCACTCTGGCACATTCCATACCTTCCGGTGGACATTTTGCAGTAGATTTGACGCATCGAAAAATTCTGCAAAGTGGGCTTTGGTGGCCTACCATGTACAGAAATGTATCTTAGTTTGTCGAACAGTGTGACAATTGTCAACGGTTTGGACAACTTTTACGACATTTTTTCCCTCTCCAACCTGTATTACCATTGGAGCCTTTTCAAAAATGGGGTCTTGACTTTATTGGACCAATCACACCTCCAGCAATCCTTAGCAACAACAGATATATTCTGACATGCACAGATTATGCTACAAGATGGGCAGAAGCTTGGGCTTTACGGTCAGCTACAACTATTTTGGTAGCAAAATGTTCAATGACAGACGTATTTCCACGATTTGGGTTACCTCTAGAACTTGTGACTGATCAAGGCACACATTTTGTTAACAATCTAATGAAAGTGCTCACACACTCTTTGCAGATTCTGCATAAATTTAGTTCTCCTTATTATCCTCGTGCTAATGGCTTGGATGAAAGTACACACAAGACCTTGCTCAATATGCTTCAAAAACTGATTCTGGAATCACCAGAAAGATTGGATCAATTACTACCTGCAGTATTATGGGCATACCGGACTACTTACAAAGTTGCCACCGGACTGACTCCTTTCAAACTTGCATATGGAATGGAGGCAATTGCACCAATGGAACTTGTAGTACCAAGCTTACGTGTGGCCATCTCTCAAAAACTGTTACCCGAAAATTCTTTGCCTTTTTGGTTGGATACACTCAGAGAACTAGATGAGCATCACTGGGAAAGTTTTTTGACTCTTCAGGAAGTGCAGTTGTGGCAAGCTTGTACACATGATCGGTATCTAAACACTCTAGTTTTTACGGTAGGGAAACTTGTGTTGTTTTATAATTCAAAATCAAATCACTCTGCTGGAAAATTCAAGTTACGCTGGTTTGGTCCTTACCGAATTACTGAACAAGTGGGCTCAGCAACTTTTTGGTTGACTACTTTGACCGGAATTCCTCTTCCGAAGGTGCTAAATGGTTCAAAGTTGCGACCATATCATCAAGCGCCTGATTCGCACTAAAGTGTCCTGCGATTGCCAGCATATTTTTCTTTTTTTTCTTTTCTTTTCCTTTTTAGTTTTGCATGATTAATAAAATAAGTCTGTAAATATCCTCGTTTCATACCTAATTATGATCAACAGCCACCCTGCATTTTTGTTCTACTCATGCATGCACACCGAAGTTATGAGATCATCATTTCAACATCGCTCGATGATTAACAAATTTCAATTGCTTTCTGCTGCCAAGTATCTACTTAACCTTTTTTGTTTCGCTGTTAATAGCTATTGTGTCTACATGCTCTGTGTGTTTGTGCTCTTTGTATACCCTGTGCAATCGTGTTCCTGTGCTTGTGTGTGCACACCATGGAAGCGTTAGCAAACTTTGCTACGTTCCGTGATGGACTCCCCATAGATGTAGGTGAGTTCTTGCGAATTCGTGGGTTGGTCAATTTTGCTGAACTGCCTTGGCATTCAGTGGATTGTCACCCATTCTATGCCCAAATCATCGCCGCCATCGCTACCACACCCGCTATAGAGCAAAGTTGGGCAATCACCTCCTTACTCGACCACGAGCAAGTGAAGGCACAAGTGCATGAGTGAAAGCACACAAACATGCACACACATACACACACACGCGCACAAGGTAAGATCAAAGAGAGGAACAATGGAAAGCTTGATTGCAAAAGAGTTCTCTTACAAAAGCTCTATTCTCTAACAAGCTAACCTCAAAAATGAGCTCTCTAGCTCTTTTTATAGTTTTTTGACTAGTTTTGGCCCTATCCAGACCTAGTGTCTAGCCTAGTTAAAGATTAGGTTCCAGGGCTTATTTGAGGGCTCAAACGGAGTCTAAAAATTATGAAAATTGGTAGGATGATAGTTCTAATACTCCTCAAGCTCAAGGACTCCTCGGCTTGAACAAAATGGAGTTATAAAAATAGATAATGGTATTTACAATGGTTTTTAGTGATGAAAATCACTATTTTTGTAGGGGATTCTTCTGAAAATTTGACATACACTTCTTGGAGCTCCCTACTTGCTCCCTTTCCTTGTGTGTCCACCTTTTGATGTGCTTCCATGCTTTGTCCTTGACTTTGAGCTTCAACACTCCCCCCCCTCTCGAGTCTGTCATCCCTGACAGACCTTTGTTGTAGTGGTTGTTCCAAGTAGTGCCTTGAGAGGGAGTGTCCCTTCTGTATGAACAAAAGTCGTCTGACTTCCAGATGTGTCTGGTTCTTCATCTATCACTGCGAGTCTTTGCAAGTTGTAGTCTCTTGGTATGTGCTTCTTCCTTGGATTCCAGCATGACTGTGTCGTTGTTAGTCTCCGTTGATGTTTTCTAGATCTTCCACAGTTGATGTTCATAGTAGTCATGCCAAGTACTCATAACCCATATTGAGTGATGGGTAAGTGTGTTCGTGCATGGGTTGAGGAAAATATGTGCCTTGTGCACGGCCTTGTAATGTAGCCCTATGAATGCTTACTTGAGAAATGCATTGGAAGAAGTATGGTGCAAAAATTGGGGGTCTTGAGCTAAGTGCTCAAGGGTATGCCGACGAAGAGGTTTCCTAAGTTATCATGGTTATGATGTTTCCAAGGTAAAGATACTTACCATGGAGAAGGTCGATGGATGTTCATCTCTTCGTGTTGTACACTCGGCCTTTGGGATGGAACATTGTTGATGAATGTCCGTCTTGATGGTCTACTGATGAGATCTTTTTGAATGACTGATCATGTCTCCTCTTTTCAAAGCATCATTTGCCAAATACAAAGAATTAAATTTCTTTATATTCCTTGACCAACAACATTCGATAACTACACCAAGCTTGGTTTCACATATTCTCTCTAGCTCACCATAAGCAGGAGTCTTCTCATCCAATATACATACAAAGATTTGCAGGGTACCAGAGCTACCCCATGCAGATATCTCCCTGGATGCTCTCGTACATGCAATAGTTATGCATTACTCAAGTTGCAGACCTTCAAGCTCTTCACTCCTACCATAGTAAGAGGAAACCATAGTTGTGGATGCCATGCTCATGCCAAGTTCTTGACATCTATGAGATAAGGCAGCAATTATATCATCTGCTAGCCAAGACACACTTCTATCCAAACTGATAAATGCCCAGTAATCAACAGTTCCACCTTTAACCAAGCATGACTCATTCATGTTTCATGAGCCAAACCTGGGAACAACTGCTTCCTCTTTTTTTTTTTTTTGAGGAACAATGTCACCAAACAAGAAGATAGATGTTAGTATCAAAAAAAAAGGTTGACATATGTCAATGTGCTCTTGTGCATGGGACTCTCCAATGTGTCTATGCACGGGCCTATAATGTGGCCCTATATTAATGCATACTTTGGAAATGCATAGCCTGAATGGTGCAAAAGACAAGGTTGTGCAAGGAGCACATGGTTGTCGCTCGTCGAGGCCTGATGTCACTTGCAGATGTTCGTGTCATCTATGTTGGAGGTATCCATTGGATCTCGAGATGACCACTGATCCTTCCTCTTTATAGGGATCCATTTTAGAACAGCATTTGGCACTGTAGAGATTACTTTAGGCGTCTTCCTCTTTGGATGCGTTCTGAACTGTGGTATCCAGTGTGGTTGGTGCTTTGGTTCTATGGAGGCTACTTGTACTTTTGGCTTCCAAACCCATATCCTTTTTGCACGTCTTCCTACTATTGTTGAAGAGCTGATTTGATCTTCTTTCGGTCTCTGTACATGGTTCTTACCCTCTTCTCTTTTTGGCTTCTTTGTTGAGACCTTTCGCATGTGGGAGAACATAGGTTGTTGTAGATGTAAGAGCTTCTTAGGTACCCACATCTGTAATCGCCCTTGTTGAGGTGCAGCTAATTTCTTAGGCACCCAAACTTGTTGGATACCTTGTGATTGAGCTTGTCCGAGCTGCTTCCTTCGTCTTCTGACGTGGTTGGCTTGCCTGGATGGGATTTGTGGGGGCAAGGTTGGTGGTTTCTCTCCTTTGCGTACCCAGATCTACGTCATGTTCGGAACTGCTTTCTTATCGAATGGTGTCTTTCTATTAGATGTAGCAATTTTCGTGATCGGTTGTGTTTGCCTCTGTGGTGGACTTACTAGTGTGGCTACTTGATTATTTGGAGAAGAAGAAAGATCCACCCACCTTCGAACCTTTTCTTCCGCAATTGACTCCTTCTACATCATAGAGCTTTTGACACATACAACATCTTCTTCCATATGATTAGTCTTAGAAGAGCTAAGAGAGTGTGTGGTGCCATGATTAGGGAGCATGCAGTTCTCCAATTCTAATGTAATGCATTGTTCATGTACCCAAACTTGAAGAATTTGACTTCTTAGGTTTAAGTTGACTGCATTGTCATAAATTCAATCTTGTCCTAAGACAAGTGGTTCTGTAAGGTTCTCATCTTGACACACTAGCACTTTGACTTTCATTGGAACATCTTGCAGGTAGATGGGAAGTTCCACCTCGCCCAAACAAGGGGTTTCCACACCTCCCAATCCTATGACATAAGCTTCTATGGGATTGATGTTCAACTCCAAGTCTTGGCAGTAGGAAAGTCGAACTGCACTACTTGCTGCACCTGAGTCAATCAATGCTTTCACAGTCCTTGCACCCTTTCCTTGTCCTATCTTTATGGTCACAAAGGGACGTCAGTCAATAACTGGAGAAATCGCTATGCCTGATTTTTGGCACATATCCATGTGATATTTTGGGGCGTTTGAGTTGACATCTAGGCCTAATCGCCTTAACTTATTTCGTCTTATTCGCTCTCTAGCCTCTGCATGTGCTTCTTCTCTGACTCTCATCTCTTCTTCTTTTCATTTCTTAGCAGTGTTGAGTCTCATTAGCATGTCCTCTGTAAGAGGTTCTTGATATAACTTGACTCAACAACCACTGATATAGTTTGGTAAGATGTCACCTTCTAAAGTAGCCAATTGAACAACACTGCTAGTGGAAATTCTATCAATGATCATGGGTCCATATCCTCTTTTCTCCAACTTACGGGCATGTTGCTTTAGCGTATAAACCAGCACTAGGTCTCCCTCTTTCAATCCCTTATCCTTAATGTGTGCATCGAAGTATGCCTTTTGCCTTTTCTTTGCAGCATAGATGCCTGCTGCCGCGCGTAGCCTTGTCTCACCTAAGCGTTCTAGATCAAAGATCCTAGAGGACAATTCATGTCCATTCCACTCATACTCTTGTGCTACTTTTAAGGCAGGGATTAAGAAATCTAATGGTAGCACAAGATTATGTCCGAAGACCATCTGAAATGGGGTGACGTTGAGTATTGTTTTGTAGGTAACTCGATAAGCCCAAACAGCATGATGAAGTTGTTTGTCCCAATCAGAGCGTTTATTATTTACCAGTTTTGTCAATACGTTACAGAGGATCTTATTGGTGCTCTCAGCTTGTCCATTAGCTTGTGGGTGATAAGGGGCAGACTTTTTATGTATCACCAATAATTCTTGGAGAAGATTTTCAATGACCTCATTCAAGAAGTGTGTGCCTCTATCGCTCACTAACTCTATTGGTAGCCCATATCTCGTGAACCCATTCTCGAATAAGAACTTAGCCGTAGTCTGAGCATCATTCTTTGTTGTGGCTTTCACTTCTACCCACTTTGTAAGGTAATCTGTGGCTACAATAATATACTCTGCATGGGAGTTTCTAGCTGGGGGGTTAATAGGGCCTATGAAGTCTATGCCCCACTTGGAAAATGCATGCACTCCCATCATTGGCCTCAAGGGCATCTCGTCTTTTCTAACTGGATATTGTGCATGTTGGCATGTGTCACATTTCTTCACATAGGTATGTGCATCCATATGAAGAGTGGGCCACCAAAGTCCTGAGAATAGAATGGTCTTGATCACTCGGTCAGGACCAAAATGTCCACCTGCAACACCACTGTGTGCAGTCTCTAAGACCTTTAAATAGTCTGATTCATGAATGCACAGTCTTAAGTAACCATCTTTGCCTCTTCGGTATAAGTTGTCTCCTACTAAGGCATAGCCTTGAGCTTCTTGCTCCATGCTTCGTCTTCTTGCTAGACTAGCCTCTTTGGGTAATCTTCCCGACCTCATAAACTCTACCAATGGAGCACTCCAATCTGGAATTAATGACACTTGATAAAGGGTCACATGCTCCACAGGGGGTCTCTCTCTGCACATTAGACAATTCTTAATCCACTCATGTATTTCTTTGTCCATGCTAGGCCAATACACTCCTAGACGCTTCAGATTCTGCAATGTTCGTTGTTTAGAATAGTGATTTCCTAGCAATCCTTCATGAGCTTGCTGCAACCAACTACTATGTTCATCATCCTCGACACAACAAGCTAATACACCCTCAGTATCTTGTTTGTACATGCTTCCTGCCAATATGTGATATTTTTGTGATCTTACAATTTCTTCTTGTGATGTTTTCACATTCTTATTTGCCGGGCCAAAGGTTAGGACTGGTACCAACTTATTTGCCCATTTGGGAACAACTTCCAAATTGAATAGATAAGCATCAGGTAGTTCATCAGACACTCCTTGCGGTGACTCTTTTGAAGTAATGCGAGAAAGGTGATATGCCCGAAGGTGGGTTCTACCTTTCCTGACAACAACTTCAAAGTCATATTCCATTAGTAAGAGGAACCATCTTACTAAGCGTCCAGTATTGCAAGGTTTATTGACCAAATATAACAAAGCTTGATGATCATTGAAAAACTTGAACTTGTTGGCCAATAAATAGTGTCTAAACTTCTTCACAGCATATACCATGCCTAAGCCCTCTCGCTCAGTTGTGGTATAGTTCCGTTCAGCTGCAGTGAGCTGTCTACTAGCATATGCTATGGGCAAATCTAAGTTTCCTTCACTTGTGGGTTGTGCAAGCACACATCCTATGGCATGATTGGATGCATCCACATGGACATGGAAAAGTTTATTCCAATCAGGAGTGGTCAGTATTGGTGTTGTGCACAAACGTTTCTTCAGTTCGTTGAAAGAATTCTCGCATTCGTTATTTCACTCAAAATTAGACAAGGCATAAAGGGGTCTAGCTATGATCGCGTACATGTGGATAAACCTACGGTAATATCCACAATGGCCCATAAAGGCTTGTACCTCTTTAACATTCCTTGGCCTTGGTAGCTCCGCTATGGCTCGTACCTTATCTTCATCTGTTGAGATTCCATTCTTAGAAACAATATGACCTAAGATTTTACCTTGACGCACCATGAACACACACTTTTCTGGGTTCAGACACACTCGATATTCTCTACACTTGTTGAAGATTTGTCTAAGCTCAGGGATGTGAAACCTTCTTTCTTGGGAATGAGCACATAAATCATCCACATACACTTCTAAGCTCCTTTGCAAGAACTCTTTGAAGACATGACACATGAGCCTTTGGAATGTTGCAGGTGCATTGGTGAGCCCAAATGGCATCACACGAAATGCAAAGATTCCCCACTCTGTAGCAAAAGCTGTTTTGTGTTGATCTTCTGGGGCAATGGCTACTTGATTGTAACCTCAAAACCCATCACGGAAGCTATAAACTTCCTTGCCTGCAACACGCTCCAATAGGTGTTCCGTGATTGGAAGTGGATAACTATCTCTGATCGTAGCCGCATTAACTTTTTTAAGGTTAATACACACTTGCAACTTCCCGTTCTTCTTGGGCACCACTACAATGGGGGACACCCATTCAGTATGCTCAATCTCATAGATTAATCCAGCTTCAATCAGCCTATCAATTTCTTCTTTTATTTTGGCTGTATATGTATCATTATATGTGTAGGGCTTCTGTTTGGTGGGCTTGGCATCAGCAGTCATGGGGATAGTATGAGAGCAAATTCTTGGATCTACCCCTTTCAAGTCTCTATAGTGCCACACAAACACATCCCTATATTCCCTTAATAGAGCTACAAGCTCCATTTCTTCTCTTGCACTTAGGTCATCTCCTATATATGTGCATCTCTCTTCGTTCTCTTCGATGGTCACTACAATCTTCTTGGTCTTTTGTTTACTATCATATGATTCTCCTATGATGGCCTCTCTCTTAGGCATTCGTACCAAAATTTTGCGGTCGTCAACTTCATATTTCTTGAAGTTTTCTGGTACTTCAAACAATGATTCCTCCTCTTCTTGTTTCACTGCTTTTCTTTTCTTTTTCTTTTGACTGCTCTCACTTCCATCCTTTGAATTTACCGTTTTAATACTTGTGAGAGGTTCTTCTTCTTTCTGGGTTAACACTCCTATATCTTCTAGATAGTGCTGCTCTGAGTTAAAGCAACTATCCATCACAATGGACTCTATATCATCGTCATTCTCTTCTTCTTCTATGACATCACTAGGGTCACATTCTTCTAGCAAGGGCTGACACATGAACACTGAGATATCATAACCCTCCTCATCACAATGAGGTGTCCATTGTTCTTCATTGATAGCAATGTCCATGGTGGCTAAGATTTCTGGCCAGCCATGAGGCGCAAATTCCTCATCTGGAAAGATCATCGGTGTATAGGCTGGGTCTTTAATAGGTCTATCTCCTGGCAAAGTTCCTTCTTCTCTTGCCTTTAAACGTTTTTCCTCTTCCTCTGCGACCTTGCACATCCACAAATGAGTATCTTCATGCAGACATGATGGATTAGGTGAACTTTCAGAATGCACAGAGATGGAATCTTCTTTTGCTTGGTGGATAGAATTCCACTGTAGGGGTGGTACATCTCTGAGGGTGTAATCCTTGAAATTGACCTTGGTGGTGACCCCTAAGTGCTGTAATTACAAGGAGTTAGTTCCCCAATCCTGTACTATTTGCAATTGTCGTAGGAAGGGTCTTCCTAGGATCATCTCATAGACATTATTTTTCTCAAAGTCACATATAGCAAATGTATGTTCAAACTCCACACCACAAGTGGTTAGAGTTATCCCTTCGAGCAATCCTAGAGGTCTTTCAAAATGACCATCAGCCATTTGAAGCTTCATTCTAGTTGGTCTTATTGTGGGCTTGCCCCATTGCTTCCACAAGGAGGTGGTCGCAATAGCAACACCAGCACCTGAATCTATGATTGCTTTGGTTGTGTAACCTTGGTAGGTGATTGGAAGATAATTATTACCTTCTTCACCCTCACACATGTCTCCTATTTTATCGAGAGGTACCTTTGGAACTTTTTGCTTAGAGCATGTTTTTGGCATATTGGAATCAAGTTCTGGGTCCTGATCCTTCACATGGTTCCATAGCTCGGGTTTTGCTTTGAGCAGCTCTTCTACAGTGAGATGACATTGAACCTTAGTGTTCTTCATGACATCAGTGTTCCTTGGGACCACTGAGTCTTCATGTCTTACTAGTATTGTGGGAGCTCTGATCTGAAGAGATTCAGATTCCCATGGGCCTAGAAATTGAGGCAATTCTTCTAATGTATTAGATTCAAAATCTAATCCTTTGCCTTCTTGTTGTTCTGCTTCATCTCCGTAAATAGATGGAATGTGTTGGGGAAATTGATCATGAAGATCATCAATCTCAGGAATAGGAGGGGAATTACCCTTCTCCTTCGCCCATTTCTCTTCTTGTATTTCCGCAAGAACTCTTGAGAGTACTGTTGAATTGAAGGAGGTATTCCAGCATCTGTGGAATTAGGAACATAAGCTCCCATTGGTGGTGAGCTTCCTCTTTCAATAACTGGTTGAGCCTGTGGAGGTAAAGAAACTTGTGGTTTGTTTACCAATTGCTCTAATCTTTCTAGTAAGCCCTGGAAATGCAAATCTGATTTGAGAGAGTTTGTTTGATTGAACTTTTGACTAGTCTCAAGTATGGCTTGAGCTTGTTCTACCATTTTCATGCACATTTTCATCCGTTTAATCTCTAAATCTGCTCTAGGGTAACTCTTGTCTACGTTTGCAGCTGTAGGCCCTTCTTGAAGTCGAGCCTGGTAGGCCTTGAACATCATGTCCAAGCCTTCTGGGGTTGGATCTGCAAGAACAGACCCTGGTTGCGGTCTATTTACAATGGGTGGTGGGGTGGGATGAGGTGGAGTGGATGGAGTTTCGGCATGCGAGGGGTTTTGAGATGCAATGTCTTCTATTTTTGTTTTTGCGTCTTTCAAGCTTTCTTCTAGTTCCGATAACTTTTTATTCCACTTATGATTGGCCTTTTCTCTGATATCCTTCCATGTTCTTGTTTTCCGCTTACTAGGCTCTCCTGATTCACTCGACTCCGATTGTTCTGTCAGTTTATCTTGTTTTAATGCTTGTGCCCTAGTAACTGCCTGTGCAGGTGCCACATTACTACTACTTGAACTTGAATCCGCCACTAAGCCTACCACATTAATGGGTGTAATCTTCGGTACACTGGAGGGGTTTCTTGGACAATCTCTAGGAAGATGGTCTTTGCCACATTCAGGACAAAAAGCTTGTATTGTGATAGCCTCACCTTGACTTGGAGATGGTGGGTGGGGACAATCATGAAGGAAATGGTCGCCCTGACATCTAAAACATGGTCCTCTAGGAGCTTGTGGTCTTAATTGTCTCAGTTAGGGCCTAGGGTTAGGATTTGTGTACATGACATTGGAGTATTCTGGCTCCCAATTTTGCTCCATAGGTGGTGCCTCATATTGATACGAGTAAATCTTACTATGTTCAGGTGACCCTGTGTAATAAGCATGTGGACTACCTTCATGGGAGTAGTCTGAACTATGAGCATGAGAGTCATTATCTGGTATCAATGGGGTTAGTGGCACCAATGCTCTATTTGGATTTTCCTCTCCCACAACATATTTGACTGGAATCACGTTGGCAGGAGCTGGTGGTTGGTTTCCCAAGACTGGTTGTGGCCTATATTGTGCCTGATATTGCTGTTGTGGTCTATAATATGGCTGTTGGTATTGGTTTTGATACCTACCTGGTTGGTAAGGTTGTTGATAATTCTGTCTAACAGCCTGCCTATTATAGGGACAATCTTGAGTCGTGTGGTTCGTATATTTTCTCTCAATAGTGCAATATGGAGCATTCCTTTCTCTCATGTTCTGGTTGTGCAATGGGCATACATTAGCCATGTGGTTGCCTCCGCAAGTATAACACCAATTCAATGGAGTGACTCTTTGTGTTTGTTTATTTTGGACTCCCAGCTTCTTGGCAACTTGTTCAGCTATCTCATCTATTTGCGTGGAGATTTTCGAAGTATGACTAGTAGAACTATCAGAATCCTTATAGAGTTTGGACAATCCTAACTCCTCACCCAAGTTATCTTCTATGTCAATGCACGTCCGCAAACACTCTTCTATGGATCTAGGCTCTTTCAAGTACACATATGATCTTAACTTTGTGCTCAGTAAGCCATCTAAGAACAAAGCCACTTGTTTGGCTGGTGTGGGTAACTCTGGAGTAGGGCATCTTTCTAGGTACTGTCTGAACCTTCTACCTGCTAGTCGCATTGTTTCTTGGGGTGTCTGCTTGAAACTGTGGATCAAGGATGATGTTATGCCTGATACCACTGTTGGAAAATTCTACAATGAATTCGTCTAACAGCTGACCTATATCGCGATAGTTGCGACTACTCAATGGTTGAAACCAAGCCAAGGCAGTGCCCTTAAGAGTCAAACCAAATGCCTCGTATTGGGTGAATAAATCCTCAACCTGTTCAACTCTTAACACTTGTTTGAACTCAGCCACATGATCATAAGGATCTCCTAACCCGTCAAAATAATTCTTCATTGCCTTGATCACTTGAGTGGGTCTAAGGGTTCTTGTGTGCTCTCGGGGTCTAGGCAATGGAAAATCATGTTCATTTCTTTGTTGCCTATGTGCTTGATGTCTCTCTCTTTCAGGTCTTTCATTTTCAAATCCTGCTCTATTTCTGCCCACCGTGTGTGCAAAACTTACCTCAGGTCTCTCTCTAGTTCTTTCTCTCTCAGCTTCATGAGCTTGGGATGATCTTACTCCTTGGAGGCCATGGGAAACATTGGATCTTGGTGGAGGGAAAATCAATTCATTCTTCCAAGTATATGCATGTCTATCATGTTCTGTTACCAAGAAAATTTTCTCTGACGTGTTATCCAGGTAGACAACTTTGCCTGGTATCTCTCGATCCTTGAACTCGTAGATGATGACTATGCCCAATTGGCTAGGTTGATCTGGCTTGAATCTCCAAAAGGCCTCCTCTATTTCTCTATTCAAAAATAGTTCTATGCTTTTGTTGTCTTGAGGGATCCAGTCTGGAGTGATCACTCTGGTCAAAATTGACTTGCCTCTAGGAGTCTGGGATCCTTGTCCTACATTTCCTTGTTCTACGTCTCCTATCTCATTCTCATGAATGATATTTCCAAACTCATCGGTCCTATCTGGTTGGTTGGTAACCACATACATGGTTCCTTCCTTATCAATGTATGAACCCTCTTCAAACTTGACCACCGGGTGTTCAAGTCCAAAGGGTTGATCTGGATTTTTGAGTTGGACCACTGATCGCCTCAGACCATCCTCATAGATGCGAGCACCTAATCGGTTGGTTCGAATATATTCCAACTGTGTCTTATAGGGACCTTCTAGTGTTTGTAGATGGGCAGTCCCTGAGCCACCTGCAGGTTTCCCCATGCTAAAAGACATTTCTGAGTCACTTGTGTCAGAGTTTAGTACGTAGGGACAACCACTTAGTTGTTGTGCCCAAGACTTTGCTGTGTGGTTGACACTGGACTCAGAAGATCTAATGCTTTGTCTATCCTAATTTGTCTATCCATTGGATCTCGAGATGACCACTGATCCTTCCTCTTTATAGGGATCCATTTTAGAACAGCATTTGGCACTGTAGAGATTACTTTAGGCGTCTTCCTCTTTGGATGCGTTTTGAACTGTGGTATCGAGTGTGGTTGGCGCTTTGGTTCGATAGGACCGGACAACCAACACTGCCAAATTTGGAAGATAGACGGCTCTTGTTCATACAGAATGGACACTACCTCCCAAGCACTACATGGAACAACCACTACAACAAGGGTCTGCCAGGGACGACAGACTCGAGAGGGGGGGAGTGTTGAAGCTGAAGGTCAAGGACAAAGCATAGGAACACATATAAGAGGTGGACACACAAGAAGAAGGAGCAAGTAGGGAGCTCCAAGAAGTACATGTCAACTTTTCCGAAGAATTCCCTACAAAAATAGTGATTTCCATCACTAAAACCATTTTAAATACCATTTTCTATTTTTGTAGCTCCATTTTGTGCAAGCCGAGGAGTCCTCAAGCTTGAGGAGCATTAGAAGTATCATCCTACCAGTTTTCATAATTTTTAGACTCCGTTTGAGCCCTCAAATAAGCCCTGGAACCAAATTTTTAAGTAGGCCGGACACTAGGTCTGGACAGGGCCAAAACTAGTCAAAAAACTATAAAAAGAGCTAGAGAGCTCATTTTTGAGGTTAACTTGTTAGAGAATAGAGCTTTTGTAAGAGAACTCTTTTGCAATCAAGCTTTCCATTGTTCCTCTCTTTGATCTTACCTTGTGCGCGTGTTTGTGTGCTTTCACTCACGCACTTGTGCCTTCACTTGCTTGTGGTCTTCATACCGGTTCTCACGTCTCCGCGGATTGACAAGTAAAGGAGGTGGTGCTTACGCTTGAGCTACATTCAAAATTTGGTGTAGCTCAAGCGTAAGCACCACCTCCTTTACTTTTCAATCCGCGGAGACGTGAGAACCGGTATGAAGACCACAAGCAAGTGAAGGCACAAGTGCGTGAGTGAAAGCACACAAACATGCACACACATACACACACACACGCGCACATGACAAGATCAAAGAGAGGAACAATGGAAGGACTTTGATTACTAAAGAAATCTATTACAAAGCTGAAATCTACAAGAAGCTAACCCCAAAAATGAGCTCTCTAGCTCTTTTTATAGTTTTTGGACTAGTTTTGGCCGTGTCCAGACCTAGTGTCTGGCATAATTAAAAATTAGGTTCTAGGGCTTATTTGAAGGCTCAAATAGAGTCTAAAAATTATGAAAATTGGTAGGATGATACTTCTAATGCTCCTCAAGCTTGAAGACTCCTCGGCTTGAACAAAATGGAGTTACAAAAATAGAAAATGGTATTTACAATGGTTTTTAGTGATGAAAATCACTATTTTTGTAGGGGATTCTTCTGAAAATTTGACATACACTTCTAGCTCCCTACTTGCTCCCTTTCCTTGTGTGTCAACCTCTTGATGTGCTTCCATGCTTGTGCTTGACCTTGAGTTCCAACACTCCCCCCCCCTCTCGAGTATGTCGTCCCTGACAGACTCTTGTTGTAGTGGTTGTTCCATGTAGTGCTTTGAGAGGTAGTATCCATTCTGTATGAACAAGAGCCGTCTAACTTCCAAATTTGGCAGCGTTGGTTGTCCGGTTCTTCATTTGTCACTGCAAGCCTTTGCAAGTGATAGTCCCTTGGTATGTGCTTCTTTCGTGGATTCCGCATGAATGCGTCGTTGTGAGCTTTCAAAGATTGTGAGTTGCTCAAAAGAGGTTATCAAGATTGAGTTGGAGCAACTGCTAGCTTCGAATTGCTTCCTAGGTATTGATGTTGCCCCCAGGATGTCCTCTAGCTCTTCTAAAGATGATGTTCAGAGTAGTCATGCCAAGTACTCATAACCCATAGTGAATGATGGGTAAGTGTGTTAGTGCATGGGTTGAAAAAATTATGTGCCTTGTGCACGGCCTTGTAATGTAGCCCTATGCATGATTACTTGGAAAATGCATTGGAAGAAGTATGGTGCAATAATTTGGGGTCTTGAGCTAAGTGCTCAAGGGTATGCTGATGAAGAGGTTTCCTACTCTATCATGGTTATAATGTGGCCCAAGTAGAAGATTCTTACCATAAGGAAAGGTCAATCGATGCGGATCTCTTCGTGTTGTACACCTTTAATCATGATGGACCATTGGTTGGTTTATCATTGTCGATGAATGCCCTGTTTGATGGTCCACCTAAGCATGAATCATTCATGTTCCATAAGCCAAATCTAGGAACAAGCTCTCTCTCTCTCTCTCTTTTTTTTTTTTGGAAAAAATAGCACAAAACAAGAACACAAAAGTTAGTATCGATAGAAATATTTGACATATGTCAATGTGCTCTTGTGCTTGGGATTCTCAAGTGTGTCTATGCACGGCCGTGTAATGTGCCCCTATAATAATGCATACTTTGGAAATGCATGACCTGAATGGTGCAGAAGACAGGGTTGTGCAAGGAGCACATGGTTGTCGCTCGTCGAGGCTTGATGTCACTTGCAAATGTTAATGCCATCTTGGTTGGAGGTATCCATTGCATGTCGAGATGACAAGTGATCATTCCTCCTTATAGGGATCCATTTGAGAATGGTCTGTGACTAGGTAGTGATCACCTTTGGCCGCTTCATGTTTGAATGATTTCGTGAGGGTTTGATCCATCGTGGTTGGCTCTTTACTTTGGTGGATGCTACCAGTACTTTCGTCTTCCAAACCCATATCCTTGCAGAAGAGGTTCTTTGATCTTTGTTGGAGCTTTGTGCTTGATTCAGTCCTTTACCTCGCCTTGGTGTCTTTGTTGTGCAGGTTGTTGCCTTGAAGTCCCCCCCTGGATTTTTTCTGAGGTTAGGCTTGATTGCTTGGGATCCTTGGATTGGAAGTGGTCTTTCTTGAGGATAAGTCATAGTAGGCCTAGACCATAGATTTTGAAGTCTAGTGTGAGGGGGCTGATTTTGTGCAAGGGCTTTCTTTGGTACCCATATCATAGTGTGATTCGGTTGAGCTCTAAGTAATTTCTTGGACACCCAAATTTGCTTGACATTACCAAGAAAATGTGATTTGTGTTTCTTGATGTAAGGGTCTTTTGGGCCTTCGATGTGAGTTTTTTGAGAAAACTCATCTTTACATGGGAAATGCAACAAGGGTTGATCTTCTATACATACATCAGGCTTATGCAAGGGATCAATGGGTTGTGTGGTTTGAGATTGATCTAGAGATTCATCGAGACATTTATCCTTATTACACATAGAATCCCTAGGTGTACAAATGGGTGATGGATTGTCATGATTCACCCTAGAGTCGACATCATTTTCCAGATCAGTGATACAAAGCATTGGTTGATCATCTCCTTCTTATGAGTGTAGATCATCCCTGCTTATGGTTTCATGAGGAGAATCCAAATTTACAGGAAGAGAGGGTCCTTCCACATCCCCCAAACACTTGGAGTCCTCCATTTCTCCATTCTCTAAGGTTTCCTGTGATTTACTCAAAGAAGGATTAGATACAAAAACATGAGTAGAAAGAAAAAAAATTTCATGAAAAGCATGTAGATTGGAGACGTTGGCGTTGTAGGTAATTTCTTTACTTTTCCTATTTTTCTCTTTCTTACCTTACCACCATCATCACCATCATCATCACCACCATCTTCCACCTCCATTTCCATCATCGCGAAAATTTCAGTTTTTTTATCATATCACCTTCTCCACCTCATTTCCCTCATTTCACTTGTGAGAGAGAGCGAGAGAGCGAAATTGTGTGTGCTGTTTTTGCATGTTTCTTGAGCTGTCTTGCAGGTACAGGCCGCATCATCGTCCCTAGCACTCTGTGCAGGTACGAAATTCTCGGTAACTGTCTGTGTGTCACCGATCTCTGTCAATCGCGACCGACAGAAAAAATGCTCAAATTGCCAAACAAAGTGCAAAACCATGATCTACAGACCTAGAGCTTCCCAAAAATGTGCTTAGATTTTTGAAATTCATCAGATTTCTATCAATCGCGATCGCTCTGTCAATCGCGATCGACAAACCACGACGGACAGACCTGTCAATCGCGATCGACCAGTCAATCGCGACTGACAGCCCACGACGGCTCTATCAATCGCGACCGACAGAGTCAACGACCGATTGACCACGACTGACGGATCATACGCGTGACACGTGTCAATCGCGATCGAGTCATCAATCGCGATCGACTCATCAATCGCGACTGACAGCCCACGACGGCTCTATCAATCGCGACCGACAGAGTCAATGGATTTGTTTGACCACGACGGACAGACCCTCGCGACTGACCTGTCAATCGCGATCGACCCATCAATCGCGACTGACAGAGTCAACGACCCTTTGACCACGACTGATTGACTTTTCGAGCCACCTGTCAATCGCGATCGACACGTCAATCGCGACTGACAGCCACGACGGACCTGTCAATCGCGATCGACACGTCAATCGCGACTGACAGCCACGACGGACCTGTCAATCGCAATCGACACATCAATCGCGACTGACCTGTCAATCGCGATTGATAGAACTTGTGAACGCGTTAGAAGGGCAAATTTGGCCAATTTTCTAGGGTAAAGAATAGGGGGCTAACTTGGCCAATTTGTGGGACAAACACTCGGGGTTAGCATTGCATGTTGAGGCCGCAACCCAAGTAATTCAAGAATTTCTGCCTGCTTGATTAAACTGTTTTGAACCCTGTTTTAATCCCTGAAGCCTGAACTGACATAACTTCCTCATACGAAATCCAATTGCTGTGATTCTTGTTTTGTCGGAAAGCTCGTGATGAGTACATTAAGATCAGGATTATTAGATAGGGTTTTTTGAAGTTAACCATACCCGAGGTAGGAAAACTGAGGGATCCTTGGGATTGTTTTTTATAAAGGCAAGAGATAATTTGGTCAGTGAGTCACATGCATGAAAGTGGTCTAGTCTGTCATTTGAATTTAAGTCTGGAGCTAATCTTGGGACTAATGCAGATCTATTGAGAAGCAATTGAGAGCGTCCAAGCAAGGGCTTCTGCAAGCTTGAGAATCAACTTCTCGAGCACTAAAGAGCAAGGATCAGCAAGAAAGGTCGGAATACTCTCAACTCCCCTTCGTCAATTCCTAGCTTAGGCTAAGAACGACTTGAGGTAGGAGTAAGTCAGGGTGACGATAGGCAATTATCAAGTTGAAGCATACCTAAACTTTCAAGTTCAAGCTAAGGACATAATCTTTGTACTGTCGAGAACTTTAAAGGAAAAGAACTTAACGTGGAACGATCAACTTTAAGTGCGGAACTACACTCAAATATACCTTGCGACGTGATATCAGACAAGAATTTTAACACAGGAATCAACTAAGAAGAATCAAGTAACTGATACAAAAGGACTCTGCAACAAGGTTGTACTTGGGCAAATTTGGGCTATTCAATTAGGCTTATGAACCTTAGATCAGGGCGACATCTAGTAAGGGATAGACAAAGCCTTAGGTCTTTAGAGGCTAGTGTCAACCACACTGCTAGGTCGTGGGCCCAGTAGTTGAGCCACCACTCATACTACCCAAGTTCTGAGACTAGTGAATCCGAGATGTCTCAAGGTATGGGGAGACCTACAGTAAGTTCAGGAGTGCCATACTTGCATAGGGTAGAAGGCCCTTACAAAACGCAGTTGGAATACCTTAGGACCAACCGATTAGGTGCCAGCATCTATGAGGACGGCCTAGGAAGATCTGTGGTACAGATTAAGAATCCTGATCAATCCATTGGACTAGAGCGCCCAGCTGTCAAGTTTGGAAATGGAGCATACTTGGACAAAGAAGGAACCATATGCGTAGTCACCAGTCACCCAGATAGGACGGACGAATTTGGAAATGTGATCCCAGAAGCGGACTTAGGTGACCTAGAGCAAGGAAACATGGGTACAGGACCTAGAACCCCTCGAGGCAAATCGGTTCTCACTAGGATTATCACACCAGAGCGGATTCCCCAGGATAATAAGAGCATAGATTTGCTCCTCAATCGAGAAACTGACGAAGCCTTTTGGAGGTATAAATCGGATCAGCCAACTGATATAGGAACAATCATGATCTATGAGTTTAAGGATCCTGATAGCCCAGGCAGAGTGACCTATTTGGATCACGCTTCAGAGAGGACCTTTGTGGTTACAGAACATGATAGACATGCTTACACTTGGAAGGGTGAATTTGTTTTCCCCCAACCAAGATCGAATGTGTCCTATGGTCACCCTGGAGCGGGAACATCCCAATTTCATGGAATTCAAAGAGACAGAAGTAGAGATAGGCCAGAAGTAAGCTTTGTCAACCCAGGGGCCGGAGAAAGAACGAGAGTGGAGACAAATAGAGTAGAGCCTGAGGTACTTAGAGCTCACAGGAATCAAAGAAATGCGGATGAGTTCCCTCTACCACGACCTAGAGAGCACATAAGGACTTTGAGACCAACTCAGTTAGTCAAGTCCATGAAAAATTACTTCGATGGCACAGGAGACCCATACGATCATGTGGCAGAGTTTATGCAAGTCTTGAGAGCAGAACAAGTGGAGGATCTATTCACGCAGTACAATGCCTTTGGTCTAACCCTTAGGAACACTACCTTGACATGGTTTCAGCCACTAAACGAGAGACAGTTCAGGAGCATAGACCAACTCCTAGAGGCTTTCATTATTGAATTCTCTAAGAGTGGCATAAGACATAATACCTCCTCACTGATTCACAGCTTCAAGCAAACCCCTCAAGAGACCGTGAGACTTGCAGGAAGGAGATTTAGGCAATATCTTGAAAGATGCCCTGTCCTTGAGCTACCCACACCAGCTAAGCAAGTGGCTTTATTCTTGGATGGATTGCTAAGTACCAAATTAAGATCATATGTGTACTTGAAGGACCCTAGGACCATAGAAGAGTGTGTATGCATGTGTATTGACATTGAGGATAACCTAGGGGAGGAGTTAGAGCTTTCCAAGATATACAAAGATTCAGATAGTGCCTCTAGCCTCTCTTCCACGCAATCCACATCGATTGAGGAACTTGCAGAGAAAGTTGCTCAAAAACTAGGTGTCTCTAGCAAACAAACTCCGAGATTTGCCCCGGTGAAAAGATGCTATACTTGTGGGGGTGACCATATGGCAAATGTATGTCCCATTATGGCTCAACCCCAAGTAAATTCTAGTAGCCAGTACTGCACCATAGAACGGAGGTACACCAATCACACCGTGCAAGAGTGCCCATACAACAAGCAGGCAGTTAGGCAACCCTACCCTCAGCCATACCCTCAGCAGGGAAGATACCAGAACCCGTACCCTCCACAGCCATATGGCAGCCACAACAACCTTATCAGCAACCATACCAAAACCAACAAAGGCCTCAGCATGTGTTAGCACAACAACCCCCTGCCCCAGCTAATGTGATCCCAGTAAAATATGTAGCAGCAGAAGAAAACCTGAATAGAGCTATAGTCCCTGTAACACCATTGCTTTCTGAAAGTGACCCCAGTGACCATAGCTTTGATTCTACACATGTCGATAGTCCCCATGCTTACTACATGCAATCTCCTGAACATGGTGAGTCCTACTACAGTGAGGAACCGAGTGAACCTAGTTGGGAGTCAGATTACACAAACGTCATGTATACGAACCCCAATCCTAAGCCTCAACTTAGGCAGATAAGACCCCCATTCCCTAGAGGACCATGCTACAGATGTCAGGGAGATCACTTTTCAGACCTAGAGATAGAAAGAACCAAGCTTTGCGCGAAAATGGTCGCATTGGCTCAGACTATGTTTGAAGCCAGTCGCCTTTTCAATTACTCGGGCTCAGCCAAGACACAATTACACTTGGATGGACTTCTAGAGAAGTTAGAGGGCATAATTGCAAGATCTGCCAAGGAAGAAAAAATCCAAGAAAGAGATAAAGCAAGCAAAAACATGACCCATCCCCCATCAAAAGCTTATGTGCCCAATTCCACTGAACCAGACAACCCCCCCTCCCTAGAAAGAATAGAGAATCTAATGGCACAATCACAAAAGGAACTCGCCCCTCAACACCATGACAAGGCTAGTGAAAGAGCAGGTCTTCCTACCCAGAAAGCCTATGTGCCTGAGGCCTACGTGCCTAACTCTATGGAGCCAGACACCTCTTCTTCTATGAATCAATACACACGAGAGTTCTTGCGAGAGATTCAAGAAGAGAAATGGGCTAAAGAGAGTGAAGTTCCTCCCCCCATTGAACTGGTGGATGACACACACGATCAATTCCCACAAGACCTTCTTTCCATTTACGAAGAACAGGAGAGTGCCCAATTTCAAGAAAGATTAGACTTCGAGTCTAATTCTTCACAAGAACTACCCCATTTCACAGGCCCATGGGAAGCAAAGTCCACCTGTATGAGAGCACCTACAGTCATGGTAAGAAACGAAGATTCAGTCATACCTAGGAACACAGAGGTAGTGAAGAACACCAAAGTGAAGTGCAATCTCACTTTGGAAGAGCTACTTAAGGTAAGACCAGAAGTGTGGAAACATGTAGCCAAACAAGTACCAGCGATAGTGAAACCTCATTCCCAGGTAGGATCACATAGGACGGTGCCAGAGATACCCTTGGATAAGATAGGAGATATGTGTGAAGGTGAAGAAGGGAACACCTATCTTCCCATTACCTACCAGGAGTACACCACCAAGGCAATTTTGGACTCGGGTGCAGGAGTTGCAATTGCCACCACTTCCCTATGGAAGCGTTGGGGCAAGCCAACACTCAAGCCAACGAGAATGAAATTGCAGATGGCCGATGGTCATATTGAGAGACCCTTAGGATTTCTAGAAGGAATAACTCTCACCACCTGTGGTGTCGAGTTTGAGCATACATTTGCTATATGTGACTTCAGCAAAAATCATGCCTATGAAATGATTTTGGGAAGACCATTTATGCGGCAGTTGTAAGTGGTACAGGATTGGGGAACCAATTCTTTGTATTTGCAGCACTTAGGTGTTACAACCAAAGTCAATCTCAAGGATTACTCTCATAGAGATGTACCTCCTATCCAATGGAATCCCATCCATAGAGCCAAAGATGATACAGAATCGGTGCATTCCATAGGGTCAGGATCCTCATGGATGCATGAAGACACCCACTTATGGATGTGCAAAGTAGCAGTAGAAGAAGAGAAGAGAGAAAAAGCCAAAGAGGTAGGTGCAAAAGAAACCCATAGATCAATCCAAGACCCAGCCTATGCACCTGTAGTCTTTTCGGACGAAGAATTTGAACCCTACGGCTGGGCAGAAATTCTAGCAACCATGGATGTAGCCATCAATGAGGAACAATGGACACCTCACTGTGATGAGGATGGCTATGACATTTCAGTCTTCTCCATAGAGCCAATCATGGGAGAGGCAGTTCTAGAAGAATGCGAACCTAGCCCTGATGCATTTGATGATGCAAGTGACTCCGATCTAGAGTCAATCATTATGGACCCACCTTTTGCATCAGATGAAGAATACTTCCATGAAGTAGAATTTCAACCCCAGAGGCATGGAGAGCTTACAAATGATGTAAGATTTTCCACACATGTGACCCCGAAGGAAGAAGGAAAGAAACGAAAGAAGAGAGAAGTCTCACCAGAAGAGGAAGAATCTTTGTTTGAGGTCCCGGAAAATTTTAAGAAGTATGAGATGGACGACAGGAGAGTCATGATAAGAATGCCTAAACGAGAGGCACAATCAGGAGAGGCCTATGATAACAAAGAAACCACCAAGAAAATAGTAGTGGCCCTAGAAGAAGGAGAGGAGAGATGCACGTACATAGGCCATGACCTAACAAAGGAAGAAGAGCATGCGTTAATAGCCTTGCTAAGAGAATACAGAGATGTATTTGCTTGGAGTTACAAGGATTTGAAAGGTGTCGACCCTGACATATGCTCACACACTATCCCCATGACCTCAGATGCTAAACTCTCTAAGCAAAAGCCCTATACATATAACGATAATTACGCTGCCAAGATTAAAGAGGAGATAGATAGACTGGTTGAAGCTGGATTTATCTATGAAATTGAGCACACTCAGTGGGTATCCCCCATCGTAGTGGTGCCCAAGAAGAATGGCAAGCTGCGTGTATGCATTAACTTGAAGAAGGTCAATGCAGCCACAATTCGAGATAACTATCCGCTTCCCATCACAGAACATCTCTTAGAAAGAGTAGCAGGCAAGGAAGTGTACAGCTTCCTTGATGGATTTACGGGCTACAATCAAGTAGCCATAGCTCCAGAAGATCAGCATAAAACAGCTTTTGCCACAGAGTGGGGTATATTTGCCTTTCGTGTAATGCCATTTGGGCTTACCAATGCACCAGCTACCTTCTAGAGACTAATGTGCCATGTATTTAAAGAGTTCCTGAGCAAGAATTTAGAAGTCTATGTTGATGACCTTTGTGCTCATTCCAACATCAGACAAACCCATATTCCTGAACTGAGACAAATCTTTGACAAATGTAGAGAATATCAAGTGTGCCTAAACCCAGAAAAGTGCGTTTTCATGGTCAGGCAAGGCAAGATTCTAGGGCACATAGTGTCAAAGAATGGCATATCTACTGACGAAGAGAAAGTGAGAGCCATAGCAGAGCTACCTAGGCCAAGGAATGTCAAGGAAGTACAAGCTTTCATGGGACATTGTGGTTACTACCGTCGGTTCATTCACATGTATGCGGTCATTGCAAAACCCATGTACGGACTTCTGACAAACTTTGAGTGGACTGAGGAATGTGAGAATTCCTTCAATGAGCTTAAACGGCGATTATGTTTAGCACCAATCTTAACCACACCAGATTGGAACAAGCCATTCCATGTTCATGTGGATACATCCAATTATGCTATTGGGTGTGTACTCGCGCAACCTACTGGTGAAGGTAATATGGATCTTCCAATTGCCTACGCTAGTAGACAATTGAATGCAGCTGAACGAAATTATACCACTACTGAGAGAGAAGGCTTAGGCATGATATATGCAGTTAAGAAGACACTATTTACTTGCAAATAAGTTTAAATTTTTTACTGATCATCAGTCATTGCTATACCTCGTAAATAAGCCATGCAATAGAGGAAGATTAGTAAGATGGTTTCTCTTGCTAATGGAATATGATTTTGAGGTTGTGGTAAGGAAAGGGAAGACTTATTTGAGAGCAGATCACCTTTCTAGGCTCACATCGGGAGAAGCCCCACAATGAGTATCAGATGATCTTGGTAGTAAAAGCCCAAAAGTATCACATCATGGCAGGAAGTATGTACAAGCACACAGATCAAGGAATCTTCGCTTGTTGTGTAGAAGAGGACGAGTACACTTAATGGTTGCATTTAGCACATGTAGGTGCATTAGAGCAACACTACTCAAAGCAACGAACCTTACAGACACTAAGGAGACTAGGAGTACATTGGCCAACTATGGAAGCTGATGTCCAAAAGTTGTGCAAGGAATGCCCAATCTGCTGCACTAAACCACATGTGGAACATGCCACTCTTTATCAAGTGTCCATAGTGCCAGATTGGAGTGAACCACTAGTATCCTTCCTGAGGACAAAAACATTCCCTCCAGACATGACTCTGGCTAGGAAAAGGAGTTTAGAACAAGAAGCACAGGATTACTCACTTATTGGTGATAATCTATACAAACGTGGTAAAGACGGTTACCTGAGACTATGTGTCCATGAGAGTGAGTATCTGAAGATCTTGGACACTGATCACCAAGGTGTAGCAGGAGGACACTTTGGACCAGATCGGGTGATCAAGGCAATACTATTTGCGGGCTTCTGGTGGCCGACCCTTCACATGGATGCACATACCTATGTGAAACGCTGCGATGTCTGTCAGAGAACTCAGTATCCTATACGTAAAGATGAGATGCCACTGAAACCTATGATGGGTGGACGTGCATTCTCTAAGTGGGGAATAGACTTCGTAGGTCCTATTAATCCCCCAGCTAAGGGTTCCCATGCAGAATATATCATTGTTGCGACAGACTATCTAACAAACTGGGTAGAGGTAAAAGCCACAACGAAGAACGATGCTCAAACAACAGCTAAGTTTTTATTTGAGAATGTGTTCACTAGATACGGGCTACCTATAGAGCTAGTTAGCGATAGAGGCACTCACTTCTTGAATGAAGTTATTGAAAATCTGCTCCACGAATTCTTGGTAGCACATAAGAAATTTGCCCCCTATCACCCACAAGCTAATGGGCAAGCCGAAAGCACAAACAAGATTCTATGTAATGTGTTGACCAAGTTAGTGAATAATAAACGCTCTGATTGGGACAAACAGCTACACCATGTTGTTTGGGCATACCGAGTTGCCTACAAAACGGCACTCCAAGCCACTCCCTTTCAAATGGTGTTTGGTCAAAATGCTGTGCTACCTTTAGACTTTTTGATACCTACATTGAAAGTGGCACAAGAGCATGAATGGACGGGTCATGAACTCTCCTCTAGACTTTTTGACCTTGAACGATTAGGAGAAACAAGACTGAAGGCAGCTGCAGGGATATATGCAGCAAAGAAACGACAGAAGGCATACTTTGATGCCCACGTTAAGGATAAGGGTTTAAAGGCAGGCGACTTAGTTTTAGTCTACACATTGAAGCAACATGCGAGGAAACTGGAGAAGAGAGGCTACGAACCCATGATCATTAACAGAATCTCAACAAGTGGAGCAGTGCAACTAGCCACATTAGAAGGCGATGTTCTCCCAAGTTATATCAGCGGATGCAGAGTCAAGTTGTATCAGGAACCTCTCACAGAGGAAATGCTAAGTCGACTCAATACTGCTAAGAAACGCAAAGAGGAAGAAAAGCGAATTCGAGAAGAAGCTCAAGCAGAAGCCCTAGAGCGCATACAGAGAATGAAATTAAGAAGACAAGGTAGAGAGCACCCTAGGCAAGATGCATATGCAGATCAAGGATATGACGTGGCTATGTGTGAAGTTTCAGGTGTTAGCTCACATAGGATAACTGATCGACGTCCTTTCATAACCTTAGATATAGGGCAAGGAAAGAGTGCAAGGACTGTAAGAGCCTTGATTGACTCAAGTGCAGCCACTAGTGCTGTTAAATTGTCTCACTGTTAAGAGTTGCAATTAACTATCAATCCTGTGGAAGCATATCTCATAGGATTGGGAGGCGTGGAAACCCCTTGCATGGGCGAGGTGGAACTTCCCCTCTATATTCATGATGAGGCAATGACAGTTAAAGTACTAGTGTGTCAAGATGAGTACCTCACTGAACCCCTTGTCTTGGGTCAAGACTGGATCTATGACCAAGCAGTCAACTTAAACCTAAGAAGTGGACTTCTTCAGGTATGGGTGAATCAGACTAGAACTACAATTGAGTTAAATAATGGAGCACTCAAGGAACTAGAAAAGACACGGACTCCTGGTCCCTCCAGGGGTGCACATGAAGTTGACCATGCTGTTCTTGTCCAAGGCTATGTGATGCAGAAGAATGAAGACCTCAAAAAAGGAGTCAGAACCACAATGGAACTCCCTTCTTTTCCAAAGGCTAGAAGGAGGTAGCAACTAAGGACAGATCAATCACTGAAGACTCTCCAGGCGAGAGACCAAAAGAACACGCGAAGCAGAACAACTCAGCCGATGAAACAAATGTGGGTGCGGAAAGACGAGCTGCCGACCGTAACCAAGTCGCAACCACGGTCTCAACTTCCTATTAGTAATCAACGACTTGATGATAATAAGAGGACTCCTAAAACCCCTGTTGAGAAAGTAAAATCTATTTGGGTACCCAAGAAGTCAATGACGGCTGACCCACAATCAAGACAAATTTGGGTGCCTAAGGCTTGCTTGCGGGCTCAACTAGTCCCACACAATTCACATCTTACACGACATGGTTCACTCGCTCAAGCAACCGCCACCCACTCTTGTCTAATACACTCGAACACACTGCCACCTAGAAGCACGCACGGACTCACTCGTAAATGGGTCCCAATGACACAACAACTCCCAGCAGAATTACTCATGCGACCCTCCCGAGTCTCCACAAAACCAAGACCAAAAGTCATCCATGGTGTTTGGCAACTTAAGACTTGTAATAAAACCCCCGACCCCAATCTGTGAATTCATCTCCACTTACTAACTGCATTAGTCAGACAGTGCATCTTTCCATCTAGCTCCTAGGA
This sequence comes from Ceratopteris richardii, assembly GCA_020310875.1. NCBI lineage: Eukaryota > Viridiplantae > Streptophyta > Polypodiopsida > Polypodiales > Pteridaceae > Ceratopteris > Ceratopteris richardii. Next base: position 120,745,788 of record CM035424.1, read on the forward strand.
CTATCCAGGCATTAACTACACACACTGCCATCGTGCACTCACTGAACACTAACCCATTACTCACCTCACGATAATATTGTAACGAGGGCAAACATGTTCTATCTTGTCCATTACAATATTAACGCATGCTCTATATTCTCGACAGAATCAGTAGCGAGCAATAACTATGGCAGAAGCCGGAGGTTCCAGTTCTCACGCCGGATCCAGCGCACAGATTGTGGATATAGAAACACTCCTCCTCGAACCACATCTCACCGAAAGGCCGCAAGAACTTCAAGCTGTGCATGTGCTCCCAATTCAGGATCCTCCTCAGGGACACACCTCTCAGGTGGGCAAGCACGCTCATTGGTTCAGTGATGTTGCAGGACCATTGGGTGATGGAACCTATTTTTGGGAAGCTGAATTGGAGTTTAATGGTAAATGGGGACGCTACCATTTTTTCACGCACGAATTTGAGAACTATCAGAATGCCGAAGTAATGCGTTCGGTATGGACCAAAGCCGGCCTGGACAATTATTTCAGGGCCCACTTACCAAATCCGGATTTCTTACGTTGTTCTTATCTTATCAGTACCATCACTCCTAGCAGGGCCAAGGGAGGCGACAACACTTTTGTGTTACCCTCACTGTTGCCGGGCCACGAACTTAAAAGATTCAAACTGACCCTCAATCTGGTACGAGAAGCATTGGACATGCATGGTATGCACATTCCTACTGAAAAGGAAACAATGGTTCCAGGCAGAATGAAACATAAAGATCTCAATAAGCTGAAGGATATGGTAGCAATGACACCGACCATCGCTCTTCACCTACGGACCGTCATGCAGCATTTTGCTTTCCCCACCCAGGAAAGATTCACCATGCCCCCAAAGAAGATATGGTTTAGCTTGTATTTAGCATAGACAGAAAACCTCCCTATCAACGTACCACATCGGATCATAGATCAGATCCACCTAGCCCATCAACGGTGGAATAAGAAGCAAAAAAATGTGCTCCACAGGTGTTGTGCTCTGACCAAGATAATCTATCGATGTCTAGCCTATGACATGCCTATTCAGCGGGCACTCGTATGGTCCCGGGCCCAGGAGTTCCAGAGAAGGCTATCAGGGGCAGGTCCTCCATCAAAGAAGATGAGAGAGGGAGTCCAATTACCCTGCGCTCAACCAAGGGGAGCCACCACTACACCAGAAATTACCCCTCCCCAGACACGACGCATTAGACCATTCACCATTCGGCTACCAAGACCAAGTACAGAGGGACCCAATCTGGTGTTTCCACCCGTCCCATCAGACTTGGAATTTCCATAGGGCTTTACTCTTAATGATCTCACTGATGAAGAAGTGGCTAGACTAATCTACGACTCTAATCTAGAAACGGAAACAGAGCGAGCTCACGAACCACAAACCCATACAACAACATCAGCCCCCACCCGATCGCAAGTTGTAGAAGTCGACGTAGATGAACAAGAGACCGAACAAGAGGAAGAAGCCTACGAAGAACAAGAGTATGATGAACTTTTAGAGTTAGCAAGTGCCCCAACGTATTCGGCACAAATAAAAAGACTATATCGAACCATGCAGCTAGTTCAAGAATAGCATAAAATGTCACTTGAAGCAAGCAAGAAACTCATGAACCAATTGCTGGCAAAGGAAGGTGTGGATGATATGTTCATCGAGTCCATCAACCTACATGCAGATGCAGTAGGATTGGATGAGGCCATTCATGAGGCAATGGCCTACATTCACCGATTTGAGAAAGGAGTTCCCGCCCGTCCCATGAGATCCGGGAAACAAATTCATATCAACGTATCAGCACCAGGAAATACAACGCAAACAGACAAACATCAGGAAGCACCACTGTCACCACCCTCCCCACCCCTCACTACACAACTCACTCCACCACGTGACACTACCGCCACCACGTCCAATATCACCACAATCGTCATGGGAATTCCACTCTCTTCGGGAATCCAATTCGGAGGAGTCACTATGCCCACCTTCACCACTCTCTTCACTAACGTCACATCCACCCCACCCACGGTCCCCATCTACACGGTCACTCAAACATTTGACACTATGGAAACATCTCCTGCCACAGCACCACTCCCTTCCCCCATGCAACCTCCGTCCCCCATACCCCCTCCACCCACATCTCCACTTGACTCCACATCATTCACAACTCCCTTTCCCGTCCCCATTCCCCCTGCATCTTCATCTCTCTCTGCATTATTTAATGTAAATAGTATATTTCTAGCTTTAAATCAATGTGTCTATCAACTTCAGAACGAGTATCGAGCTCTCGATGATCGTTATCATCAAGTGATCACTACCAATCAGAAACTTCAGAGCCGCCTCATAGCGATCGAGGAAGAAAATGCAGAACTCAACCAACGTTACACCACGCTCGAACATGCCCACCAAAAACTCCTAGAAACTCCCCAACCATCACAACAGCCGGGCACCAAACAACTCGAGGCCTTGCTGGACGTATACCAAGCTGATAATCTCAGAGTCCGGCGTAACTTGGCACTCCTCAGAAAACACATGGCAACCGCCCTTGAAGAGAACAAGAGACTGCAGCAGCAAAATGAAGCAAATCTAGAAGCAGCAATGGAAGGCTCTCCCCACGAAATTGATCCAGAGCAGTTTAAAGCCGTACCCTCAGAGACAATGAAGACCATCTTGGAAAGCTATGCGGATCTATTAGATGCTCATGATGAGTTGGAAAGGGAACGTGATGAGCTACGTGGCCAGCTCAAGGAACAGGAGGCTCCAACCAAGGTAATAGAACCGGCCTCGACTTCAGAGGAAGTGAAGGCATTGACAGAGCAGGTGGTTGAGCTCCAGAAAAAGTTACTAGAGTATGAAAGGCAACCCTCTCCAGTTATAGAACCTGAGCCAGAAGACTTGGTTCCCATTGAGGTAGATGATTCATACGAGGAACCATACGTTCCTATGCCAATGCCAGGAGGGCAACAAACCTCAGAGGGGATGGATACCTTAGAAGTGGAAGCACCTGAATGGCTTCAGTCTTTAGAGAAGACAGCGAACACTCATGATGAACGAGTAGCAATACAAATCCAATCATTAGCCAAATTAGAAGACACTGTCATCAAGTCCGATTATTTCAAACGTATGTCCCATCACAGGTGGATAGGGACCAATGATGATCAGTATGTTCCATATTGCATATTATTGGCTGATTACAACGCAGAGATCCAACGACAATGTGGGAAGGCCCCCACCTTTGCCACCCAGTTTGGCCCCGACGATATACCAGAGAGTGCAAAAAGAGGATCTATTCACCAACCCACTTGGAGGATCCGTCTCTTGGAGACTTATCGTGAAATGGTACGAACCTGGAATAACATGCCCCTCTTTATTAAGTACAATCCTTGTTACGCCCCAGTCCTACGAAGACGCACATGGCCCGAATTCACCATTGCTGTCAAGAACATCAAAGGCTGTGCCAAGTGGCTAAATTATGTTTATCTAGCACCTCCACGAGGACCTCCCACTGTAATTACATGATTTCTACTATCAGACACTGGAGCACTCGACTACGCAATACACCCAATGTGATGGCACAAATGTGTATGAAAATATTTGAATTAATGCTGATCACATTCAGGACATTTAAAAACATTAAGGATCCCCACTTCTCAAGAGCAGGATTCGTTACAGGCAACCAAGACCTAGTTTACGACATGAGCACCACCCCATCAATAGAAGTAATATATGCTTGGCACGCCAGAATAAAGTACCTCCCCGCTTGTTTTAAATAGACTTTCGAGGAGATGTTCATAACGGGATTCTGGGAATATCACTCAAAACTTTTTGTACCCAGGCCTTCACATCTCCTCCACTTATTCGCTGTGGAGAGAACCATACATTCAGAACAACTGCGGGTGCCACACCCGGACGTACCAGGATCAGTGAATTGGGACGCATTATTAACAGATCTAGCACGGGGGCTCAGATTAGAAGAACATCACCTCGCTTCTGACGTCGTCCAATACTACGTTCAATGAACATCTAGACAAGGGTCTGTCAGGGGCGACAGACGCGAGAGTGGGGGGGTGTTGGCAGCAGTCAGGGAACCGAAGGAGCCACAAGACGAAGAGAGTCAGAGCGAAGGGACAACACAAGCAGACATGGCAGTCAAAGAAGATCTGGCAAGTAGGCCATCTAAATTTTTCAGACATCAAGGAGTTGAGCACACAAGAAGAAAGAGCAAGTAGGGAGCTCTAAGGTATGTATGACAAATCAATAGAGAAAATCCCTACACAAATAGTGATTTTCATCACTAAAAACCATTGTAAATATCATTTCGTATTTTTGTAGCTCCATTTTGTGCAAGCCAAGGAGTCCTTGAGCTTGAGGAGCTTTAGAAGTATCTACCTGCCAATTTTCATATTTTTTAGATCTCGTTTGAGCCCTCTAATAAGCCCTGAAACCTAATTTTTAACTAGGCCGGACACTAGGTCTGAACAGGGCCAAAGCTAGTCAAAAACTATAAAAGGAGCTAGAGAGCTCATTTTTGAGGTTAGATTGTAATTGAAATGAACTTGTAAGAGCTTTTTGAAAGTAATCTAAGAACTCCATTGCTTCTCATTCTTTGTCTTGCCGTGTGTGCGTGTGTGTGTGCATATGTGTGTGCATGTTTGTGTGCTTCTCACTCACGCACTTGTGCCTCCACTTGCTCGAGGTATTCATACCATCCTCATGTCTTCCCGGATTGACATTAAAGGAGGTGCTACTCATCACTGAGCTACACCAAATTTCCCTAGACATTTCCTCCGTTTCCTTGACTCCTTGCAATTTTTCTCTAGATGTTTCACACTCATGTGAGATTATTTCATGCACTTCATGCTTATCTCCCTTTTCTTTTCCCATCTTAGCCCCCTTTCTTCTCTCTTTTGCTTTTTTCTTTCCCATGATACAATTTTTCTCCCCCTTGGTATTGCTCAAAAATCCTTTGGAGCCCCCTTGGTTTCCTAGTTCCACATGAGGCCCAACTTCAAATTATCTTATCTAAAAATCAACGCATTATTCTTAAAAAAACAGTTGAGGCCATGTAGGATTCGAAACAAGCTTTCCAACTAGCTATAGAGCTCAAAAAATGGACTTTGGATGAAAAACTTATGTCAAATCAGGCTCCTAGGGGTCAAAACAGGCAAACAAGACCTTTTGGAAAAAATTGCGATTTTGTGAAATCAAGAGAATCGCGATTTTGTGAACTTCAAGAGAATCGCGATTTTGTGAACTTCAAGAGAATCGCGATTTTGTGAACTTCAAGAGAATCGCAATTTTGTACCTTGAGAATCGTGTTTTCACAAAATCGTGTTTTCACAAAATCGTGTTTTCACAAAATCGTGTTTTGGAAATCGCGATTTTGAGCAGAGAATCGTGTTTTCACAAAATCGTGATTCACAGAATCATGGTTCACAAAATCGTGTTTTAGAGAATTGTGTTGTAGAGAATCGCGATTTTGTCTCAGAGAATCGTGGTTTTCAAAATTTAGAGAATCGTGATTTTGACCACAACCATAGAATCGTGTTTTCTCAGAATCGTGTTTTTGAGAATTGTGTTCTAGAGAATCGTGATTTTGTTCAGAGAATCGTGATTTTCAAAATTTAGAGAATCGTGATTTTGACCACAACCACAGAATCGTGTTTTTCAGAATCGTGTTCTAGAGAATCGCGATTTTGTCTCAGAGAATCGTGATTCACAAAATCGTGTTTTTCACAAAATCGTGTTTTCTGAGATGAAAATCGCGATTTTGTCTTAAAGGATCGTGTTTTCACAAAATCGTGTTTTAGAGAATCGTGTTCTCACAGAATCGTGTTTTTGGCTGAAAATCGTGATTTGTGAGAATCGCGATTTTGAGCACAACCATAGAATCCCGATTCTAAGAATGACCACAGAATCGTGATTCTTTCAGCAAACTTTTAGGCGGGAAACTGAAAATCGTGATTTTCAAAAAAGTTTGAATTTTCACAGAATCGCATTTTTTGGCGGGAACTTTGAATTTTTGAGCGCCGAGCAATGGCGAGCTCCGTATGAGCAAAAAATCATGAAAAACACAAGCGCTTGTTCTCCCTTGCACTTCCTAACTTCTTCCCACACAATAATGCATGAAAAATGGTATGGTTTCCACACCTCCTAATCCTATGAGATAAGCTTCTATGGGATTGATGTTCAACTGCAAGTCTTGGCAGTAGGAAAGTCGAACTGCACTACTTGCTGCACCTGAGTCAATCAATGCTTTCACAGTCCTTGCACCCTTTCCTTGTCCTATCTTTATGGTCACAAAGGGACGTCGGTCAATAACTGGAGAAATCGCTATGCCTGATTTTTGGCACATATACATGTGATATTTTGGGGCATTTGAGTTGACATCTAGGCCTAATCACCTTAACTTATTTCGCCTTATGCACTCTCTAGCCTCTGCTTGTGCTTCTTCTCTGACTCTCATCTCTTCTTCTTTTCATTTCTTAGCAGTGTTGAGTCTCATTAGCATGTCCTCTGTAAGAGGTTCTTGATATAACTTGACTCGACAACCATTGATATAGTTTGGCAAGATGTCACCTTCTAAAGTAGCCAATTGAACAGCACCGCTAGTGGAAATTCTATCAATGATCATGGGTCCATATCCTCTTTTCTCCAACTTACGGGCATGTTGCTTTAGTGTATAAACCAGCACTAGGTCTCCCTCTTTCAATCCCTTATCCTTAATGTGTGTATTGAGGTATGCCTTTTGCCTTTTCTTTGCAGCATAGATGCCTGCTGCCACGCGTAGCCTTGTCTCACCTATGCATTCTAGATCAAAGATCTGAGAGGACAATTCATGTCCATTCCACTCATACTCTTATGCTACTTTTAAGGCAGGGATTAAGAAATCTAATGGTAGCATAGCATTCTGTCCGAAGACCATCTGAAATGGGGTGGCGTTGAGTACCGTTTTGTAGGCAACTCGATAAGCCCAAACAACATGATGAAGTTGTTTGTCCCAATCAGAGCGTTTATTATTTACTAGTTTTGTCAATACGTTACATAGGATCTTGTTGCTGCTCTCGGCTTGTCCGTTAGCTTGTGGGTGATAAGGGGCATAATTTTTATGTATCACCAAGAATTCTTGGAGAAGATTTTCAATGACCTCATTCAAGAAGTGTGTGCCTCTATCGCTCACTAACTCTATTGGTAGCCCATATCTCGTGAACACATTCTTGAATAAGAACTTAGCCGTAGTCTGAGCATCATTCTTTGTTGTGGCTTTCACTTCTACCCACTTTGTAAGGTAATATGTGGCTACAATAATATACTCTGCATGGGAGTTTCTAGCTGGGGGGTTAATAGGGCCTATGAATTCTATGCCCCACTTGGAAAATGCACGCCCTCCCATCATTGGCCTCAAGGGCATCTCGTCTTTTCTAACTGGATATTGTGCACGTTGGCATGTGTCACATTTCTTCACATAGGTATGTGCATCCATATGAAGAGTGGGCCACCAAAGTCCTGAGAATAGAATGGTCTTGATCACTCGGTCAGGACCAAAATGTCCACCTGCAACACCACTGTGTGCAGTCTCTAAGACCTTTAAATAGTCTGATTCATGAACGCACAGTCTTAAGTAACCATCTTTGCCTCTTCGGTATAAGTTGTCTCCTACTAAGGCATAGCCTTGAGCTTCTTGCTCCATGCTTCGTCTTCTTGCTAGACTAGCCTCTTTGGGTAATCTTCCCGACCTCATAAACTCTACCAATGGAGCACTCCAATCTGGAATTAATGACACTTAATAAAGGGTCGCATGCTCCACTGGGGGTCTCTCTCTCCACATTGGACAATTCATAATCCACTCATGTATTTCTTTGTCCATGCTAGGCCAATACACTCCTAGACGCTTCAGATTCTACAATGTTCGTTGTTTAGAATAGTGATTTCCTAGCAATCCTTCATGAGCTTGCTGCAACCAACTACTATGTTCATCATCCTCGACACAACAAGCTAATACACCCTCAGTATCTTGTTTGTACATGCTTCCTGCCTATGTGATATTTTTGTGATCTTACAATTTCATCTTGTGATGTTTTCACATTCTTATTTGCAAGGCCAAAGGTTAGGACTGGTAGCAACTTATTTGCCCATTTGGGAACAACTTCCAAATTGAGCAGATAAGCATCAGGTAGTTCATCAGACACTCCTTGCGGTGACTCTCCTGAAGTAATGCGAGAAAGGTGATTTGCCCGAAGGTGGGTTCTACCTTTCCTGACAACAACTTCAAAGTCATATTCCATTAGTAAGACGAACCATCTTACTAAGCGTCCAATATTGCAAGGTTTATTGACCAAATATAACAAAGCTTGATGATCAGTGAAAAACTTGAACTTGTTGGCCAATAAATAGTGTCTAAACTTCTTCACAGCATATACCATGCCTAAGCCCTCTCGCTCAATTGTGGTATAGTTCCGTTAAGCTGCAGCGAGTTGTCTACTAGCATATGCTATGGGCAAATCTAAGTTTCCTTCACTTGTGGGTTGTGCAAGCACACATCCTATGGCATGATTGGATGCATCCACATGGATATGGAATGGTTTATTCCAATCAGGAGTGGTCAGTATTGGTGCGGTGCACAAACGTTTCTTCAGTTCGTTGAAAGAATTCTCGCATTCATCGTTCCACTCAAAATTAGACAACAAGGCATAAAGGCGTCTAGCTATGATCGCGTACATGTGGATAAACCTACGGTAATATCCACAATGGCCCATAAAGGCTTGTACCTCTTTAACATTCCTTGGCCTTGGTAGCTCCGCTATGGCTCGTACCTTATCTTCATTTGTTGAGATTCCATTCTTAGAAACAATATGACCTAAGATTTTACCTTGACGCACCATGAACACACACTTTTCTGGGTTCAGACACACTCGATATTCTCTACACTTGTTGAAGATTTGTCTGAGCTCAGGGATGTGAAACCTTCTTTCTTGGGAATGAGCATATAAATCATCCACATACACTTCTAAGCTCTTTCGCAAGAACTCTTTGAAGACATGACACAAGAGCCTTTGGAATGTTGCAGGTGCATTGGTGAGCCCAAATGGCATCACACGAAATGCAAAGATTCCCCACTCTGTAGCAAAAGCTGTTTTGTGTTGATCTTCTGTGGCAATGGCTACTTGATTGTAACCTGAAAACCCATCAAGGAAGCTATAAACTTCCTTGCCTGCAACACGCTCCAAAAGGTGTTCCGTGATTGGAAGTGGATAACTATCTCTGATAGTAGCGGCATTAACTTTTTTAAGGTTAATACACACTCGCAACTTTCCGTTCTTCTTGGGCACCACTACAATGGGGGACACCCATTCAGTATGCTCAATCTCATAGATGAATCCAGCTTCAATCAACCTATCAATTTCTTCTTTTATTTTGGTTGCATAGGTATCATTATATGTGTAGGGCTTCTGTTTGGTGGGCTTGGCATCAACAGTCATGGGGATAGTATGAGAGCAAATTCTTGGATCTACCCCTTTCAAGTCTCTATAGTGCCATGCAAACACATTCCTATATTCCCTTAATAGAGCTACAAGCTCCATTTCTTCTCTTGCACTTAGGTCATCTCCTATATATGTGCATCTCTCTTCGTTCTGTTCGATGGTCACTACAATCTTCTTGGTCTTTTCTTTATTATCATATGATTCTCCTATGATGGCCTCTCTCTTAGGCATTCGTACCAAAATTTTGCGGTCGTCAACTTCATATTTCTTGAAGTTTTCTAGTACTTCAAACAATGATTCCTCCTCTTCTTGTTTCACTGCTTTTCTATTCTTTTTCTTTTGACTGATCTCACTTCCATCCTTTGAATTTACTGTTTTAATACTTGTGAGAGGTTCTTCTTTCTGGGTGAACACTCCTATATCTTCTAGATAGTGCTGCTCTGAGTTAAAGCAACTATCCATCACAATGGACTCTATATCATCGTCATTCTCTTCTTCTTCTATGACATCACTAGGGTCACATTCTTCTAGCAAGGGCTGACACATGAACACTGAGATATCATAACCCTCCTCATCACAATGAGGTGTCCATTGTTCTTCATTGACAGCAATGTCCATGGTGGCTAAGATTTCTGGTCAGCCATGAGGCTCAAATTCCTCATCTGGAAAGATCATCGGTGTATAGGCTGGGTCTTTAATTGGTCTATCTCCTGGCGAAGTTCCTTCTTCTCCTGCCTTTAAACGTTTTTCCTCTTCCTCTGCGACCTTGCACATCCACAAATGAGTATCTTCATGCAGCCATGATGGATCAGGTGAACTTTCAGAATGCACAGAGATGGAATCTTCTTTCGCTTTGTGGATAGAATTCCACTGTAGGGATGGTACATCTCTGAAGGTGTAATCCTTCAAATTGACCTTGGTGGTGACCCCTAAGTGCTGTAAGTACAAGGATTTAGTTCCCCAATCCTGTACTATTTGCAATTGTCGTAGGAAGGGTCTTCCTAGGATCATCTCATAGACATTATTTTTCTCAAAGTCACATATAGCAAATGTATGTTCAAACTCCACACCACAAGTGGTTAGAGTTATCCCTTCGAGAAATCCTAGAGGTCTTTCAAAATGATCGTCAACCATTTGAAGCTTCATTCTAGTTGGTCTTAATGTGGGTTTGCCCCATTGCTTCCACAAAGAGGTGGTCGCAATGGCAACACCAGCACCTGAATCTATGATTGCTATGGTTGTGTAACCTTGGTAAGTGATTGGAAGATAAGTATTACCTTCCTCACCCTCACACATGTCCTCTATTTTGGCTAGAGGTATCTCTGACACTTTTTGCTTAGAGCCTGCTTCTGGCATATTGAAATCAAGTTCTGGAACCTGATCCTTCACATGATTCCATAGCTCGGGTTTTGCTTTGAGCAGCTCTTCTACAGTGAGATGACATTGAACCTTAGTGTTCTTCACGACATCAGTGTTCCTTGGGACCACTGAGTCTTCATGTCTAACCAGTATTGTGGGAGCTCTGATCTAAAGAGATTCAGATTCCCATGGGCCTGGAAATTGAGGCAGTTTCTCTAAGGTATTAGATTCAAAATCTAACCTTTCATCTTCTTGTTGTTCTGCTTCATCTCCGTAAATAGATGGAATGTCTTTGGGAAATTGATCATGAAGATCATCAATCTCAGGAATAGGAGGGGAATTACCCTTCTCCTTGGCCCATTTCTCTTCTTGTATTTCCAGCAAGAACTCTTGAGAGTACTGTTGAATTCAAGAAGGTATTCCAGCATCTGTGGAATTAGGAACATAAGCTCCCATTGGTGGTGAGCTTCCTCTTTCAATAACTGGTTGAGCCTGTGGAGGTAAAGAAACTTGTGGTTTGTTTACCAATTGCTCTAATCTTTCTAGTAAGCCCTGGAGATGCAAATCTGATTTGATAGAGTTTGTCTGATTGAACTTTTGACTAGTCTCAAGTATGGCTTGAGCTTGTTCTACCATTTTCATGCACATTTCCATCTGTTCAATCTCTAAATCTGCTCTAGGGTAACTCTTGTCTAGGTTTGCAGCTGTAGGCCCTTCTTGAAGTTGAGCCTGGTAGGCCTTGAACATCATGTCCAAGCCTTCTAGGGTTGGATCTGCAAGAACAGACCCTGGTTGCGGTCTATTTACAATGGGTGGTGGAGTGGGATGAGGTGGAGTGGATGGAGTTTCAGCATGCGAGGGGCTTTGAGATGCAATGTCTTCTATTTTTGTTTTCACTTCTTTTAAGCTTTCTTCTAGTTCCGATAACTTTTTATTCCACTTGCGATTGGCCTTCTCTCTGGAATCCTTCCATGTTCTTGTTTTCCTCTTACTAGGCTCTCCTGATTCACTCGACTTTGATTGTTCTGCTGGTTTATCCTGTTTTAAGGCTTGTGCTCTAGTGACAGCTTGTATAGGAGCCACATTGCTACTACTTGAACTTGAATCTGCCACTAAGCCTACCACATTAATGCATGTAATCTTGGGTGCACTGGAGGGGTTTCTTGGACAATCTCTAGGGAGATGGTCTTTGCCACAATCAGGACAAAAAGCCTATATTGTGATAGCCTGTCGTTGACTCGGAGATGGTGGGTGGGGACAGTCACGAATGAAATGGTCACCTTGACATCTGAAACAAGATCCTCTAGGGGCTTGCGGTCTCATTTGTCTCAATTGGGACCTAGGGTTAGGATTTGTGTACATGACATTGGAGTATTCTGGCTCCCAATTTTGCTCCATAGGTGGTGCCTCATATTGATACGAGTAAATCTCACTATGTTCAGGTGACTCTGTGTAATAAGCATGTGGACTACCTTCATGGGAGTAGTCTGAACTATGAGCATGAGAGTCATTATCTGGTATCAATGGGGTTAGTGGCACCAATGCTCTATTTGGATTTTCCTCTCCCATAGCATATTTGACTGGAATCACATTGGCAGGAGCTAGTGGTTGGTTTCCCAAGACTGGTTGTGGCCTATATTGTGCCTGATGTTGTTGTTGTGGTCTATAATATGGCTGTTGGTATTGGTTTTGATACCTACCTGGTTGGTAAGGTTGTTGATAATTTTGTCTGATAGCCTGCCTATTATAGGGACAATCTTGAGCCGTGTGGTTCGTATATTTTCTCTCAATAGTGCAATATGGAGCATTCCTTTCTCTCATCTTCTGGTTGTGCAATGGGCATACATTAGCCATGTGGTCGCCTCCGCAAGTATAACACTGATTCAATGGAGTGACTCTCTGTGTTTGTTTATTTTGGACTCCCAGCTTCTTGGCAACTTGCTCATCTATCTCATCTATTTCCGTGGAGATTTTCGAGGTATGACTAGTAGAACTATCAGAATCCTTATAGAGTTTGGACAATCCTAACTCCTCACCCAAGTTATCTTCTATGTCAATGCACGTCCGCACACACTCTTCTATGGATCTAGGCTCTTTCAAGTACACATATGATCTTAACTTTGTGCTCAGTAAGCCATCTAAGAACAAAGCCACTTGTTTGGCTGGTGTGGGTAACTCTGGAGTAGGGCATCTTTCTAGGTACTGTCTGAACCTTCTACCTGCTAGTCGCACTATTTCTTGGGGTGTCTGCTTGAAACTGTGGATCAAGGATGATGTTATGCCTGATACCACTGTTGGAAAATTCTACAATGAATTCCTCTAACAGCTGACCTATATCGCGATAGTTGGGACTACTCAATGGTTGAAACCAAGCCAAGGCACTGCCCTTAAGAGTCAAACCAAATGCCTCGTATTGGGTGAATAAATCCTCAACCTGTTCAGCTCTTAACACATGTTTGAACTCAGCCACATGATCATAAGGATCTCCTAACCCGTCAAAATAATTCTTCATTGCCTTGATCACTTGAGTGGGTCTAAGGGTTCTTGTGTGCTCTTGGGGTCTAGGCAATGGAAAATCATGTTCATTTCTTTGTTGCCTATGTGCTTGATGTCTCTCTCTTTCAGGTCTTTCATTTTCAAATCCTGCTCTATTTCTGCCCACCGTGTGTGCAAAACTTACCTCAGGTCTCTCTCTAGTTCTTTCTCTCTCCGCTTCATGAGCTTGGGATGATCCTACTCCTTGGAGGCCATGGGAAACATTGGATCTTGGTGGAGGGAAAATCAATTCATTCTTCCAAGTATATGCATGTCTATCATGTTTTGTTACCAAGAAAATTTTCTCTAACGTGTTATCCAGGCAGACAACTTTGCCTGGTATCTCTAGATCCTTGAACTCATAGATGATGACTATGCCCAATTGGCTAGGTTGATCTGGCTTGAATATCCAAAAGGCCTCCTCTATTTCTCTATTCAAAAATAGTTCTATGCTTTCGTTGTCTTGAGGGATCCAGTCTGGAGTGATCACTCTGGTCAAAACTGACTTGCCTCTAGGAGTCTGGGGTCCTTGTCCTACATTTCCTTGTTCTAGGTCTCCTATCTCATTCTCATGAATGATATTTCCAAACCCATCGGTCCTATCTGGTTGGTTGGTAACCACATACATGGTTCCTTCCTTATCAATGTATGAACCCTCTTCGAACTTGACCACCGGGTGTTCAAGTCCAAAGGGTTGATCTGGATTTTTGAGTTGGACTACTGATCGCCTCAGACCATCCTCATAGATGCGAGCACCTAATCGGTTGGTCCGAATATATTCCAATTGTGTCTTATAGGGACCTTCTAGTGTTTGTAGATGGGTAGTCCCTGAGCCACCTGCAGGTTTCCCCATGCTAAAAGACATTTCTGAGTCACTTGTGTCAGAGTTTAGTACGTAGGGACAACCACTTAGTTGTTGTGCCCAAGACTTTGCTGTGTGGTTGATACTGGATTGAGAAGATCTAATGCTTTGTCTATCCTTTCCTAGGTGTCTACCAGATCTCAGGTTCATAAGCTTTGGCTAAGAGTCCAAAATTTCCCCTTGGTATGGTTCAAAAATCCTTTGGAGTCCCCTTGGGTTCCAAGTCCCACTTGAAGGTCAACTTCAAATTATCCTATCTGAAAATCAACGCGTTATTCTTATAAAAAACACTTGAGGCCGTGTAGGATTCGAAACGAGCTTTCCAACGAGCTATAAAGCTCAAAAATGGACTTTGGATGAGTAAGTTATGTCAAATCAGGCTCCTAGGGGTCAAAACAGGCAAACAAGACCTTCTGGAGAAAATCGCAATTTTGTGAACTTCAAGAGAATCGCGATTTTGTGAACTTCTAGAGAATCGCGATTTTGTGAACTTCAAGAGAATCGCGATTTTGTGAACTTCAAGAGAATCGCGATTTTGTGAACTTCAAGAGAATCGCGATTGTATGAAATGAGAGAATCGCGATTTTGTACCTTCAGAATCGTGTTTTCACAAAATCGTGTTTTCACAAAATCGTATTTTGAAAATCGCGATTTTGAGCAGAGAATCGTGTTTTTTGAAAATCGCAATTTTGAGCAAAAAATCGTGTTTTCATAGAATCGCCTTTTTCAAAAAATCGTGTTTTTACTGAAAATCATCACGATTGGTGAGAATCGCGATTTTTGAGCAGAGAATCGTGTTTTCACAAAATCGTGGTTCACAGAATCGTGGTTCACAGAATCGTGTTTCACAGAATCGTGGTTCACAGAATCGTGTTTTTGCTGAAAATCGTGATTTGTGAGAATCACGATTTTGAGCAGAGAATCGTGTTTTTTGAAAATCACGATTTTGAGCAAAAAATCGTGTTTTCACAGAATCTCCTTTTTTCACAAAATCGTGTTTTTACTGAAAATCGTGCTTGGTGAGAATCGCGATTTTGAGCAGAAAATCGTGTTTTCACAGAATTGTGTTCTAGAGAATCGCGATTTTGTCTCAGATAATCGTGATTCACAAAATCGTGTTTTTCACAAAATCGTGGTTCTCAGAATCGTGTTTTTTGACATGAAAATCGCGATTTTGTCTAAGAGAATCATGTTTTCACAAAATCGTGTTTTTCACAAAATCGTAGTTCTCAGAATCGTGTTTTTGGCTGAAAATCGTGATTTGTGAGAATCGCGATTTTGAGCACAACCACAGAATCGCGGTTCTAAGAATGACCACAGAATCGTGATTCTTTCACCAAGCTTTTAGGCGACAGAAAATCGTGATTTGCAAAAAAATTTGAATTTTCACAGAATCGCGATTTTCATCATAGAATCGCGTTTTTTGGTGGGAACTTCGAATTTTTGAGCACCGAGCAATGGCGAGCTCCGTATGAGCAGAAAATCATGAAAAACACAGGCACTTGTTCTCCCTTGCACTTCCTAACTCCTTCCCACACAATAATGCATGAAAAATGGTATGAAAATGGTGAAAATGCACTAAAAAACAAGAAATTTCTATGAAGAAGAAGATGGAAGAAGGTGGAGATGATGATGATGAAGATGAAAAATCAGAAAATGAACAAAAACGATAGTTTTTTTACCTTCCAACGTCGCAAATCTACGATCTTACCTTCACAACGCTCGTCCTCGAAGCTCTCTCCCCGGCAACGGCGCCAAAATTTGGTGTAGCTCAAGCGTAAGCACCACCTCCTTTACTTGTCAATCCGTGGAGACGTGAGGACCGGTATGAAGACCACGAGCAAGTGAAGGCACAAGTGCGTGAGTGAAAGCACACAAACATGCACACACATACACACACACGCGCACAAGGTAAGATCAAAGAGAGGAACAATGGAAAGCTTGATTGCAAAAGAGTTCTCTTACAAAAGCTCTATTCTCTAACAAGCTAACCTCAAAAATGAGCTCTCTAGCTCTTTTTATAGTTTTTTGACTAGTTTTGGCCCTATCCAGACCTAGTGTCCGGCCTAGTTAAAAATTAGGTTCTAGGGCTTATTTGAGGGCTCAAGCGGAGTCTAAAAATTATGAAAATTGGTAGGATGATACTTCTAATGCTCCTCAAGCTCGAGGACTCCTTTGCTTGCACAAAATCGAGCTACAGAAATAGAAAATGGTATTTACAATGGTTTTAGTGATGGAAATCACTATTTTTGTAGGGAATTCTTCTGAAAAGTTGACATGTACTTCTTGGAGCTCCCTACTTGCTCCTTCTTCTTGTGTGTCCACCTCTTAGATGTGTTCCTATGCTTTGTCCTTGACCTTCAGCTTCAACAACCTCCTTACCATCTCGTACCGTAATAACCTTTCAGACTTTTGTTAATGCATTCCGCCTCTCTACGCAAGGTCGAGAGAATGAACCTAATCTGCCGATAGCCACAATGAACCAATTATTCCCTAAGCACTCTTCTAACGAATACGCTATCCTTTGTCGCCCTGAGCCTGAACGATCAGCATTACAGTTCTTAGTTGTTGGTGCAGATCAATCACCAATTGAATGTTTGAAGACTAAAGAATGAAGGATGAGATCAATTCTTGAAGCTTGGAAGAAGGATACATTCAGAATATATGAGGAATGTACACATATGTACATAGTTCACTTAGATCTTTGATTAGTCATAGACTTGTACAAATTTATCTATAAATACCTTGAAAATGTCGAGGCGTGATATGAGAGCATATGTAAGAATAGATAGAAGTCAAGAAAGAGGAAGAGAGATGTCATGAGACATGAAAAAGTTAGTTGAGTTTTCTCTCATCACTCAACTGTAACTTTCTGAGTAAATGAAGAAATATTGCGCCCGATCTTTTCATGTTTGCTCTGTCTGTGTTTGATCAATTGTAAAATCCTTTTGAGGATATCTAAGTTGGTAGTTAATGAGTCTGTGACCTGAATTTCATAGTCTAATTGCAAACAGGCTAGGAGAATTGTTAGTAGGAACATTCATATGTGTTGAATGTTCATAGTTCTCTGAAACAGGCGCAAATCTCGATCTTAATCTTTTGGTTAGTTCTCACTCCATAGTTTAAAGTTTTGTGCAAGCAAGCACTTAATCTTTAAGTTGGAAGGTAATCTACTCGTGGCTAGAAGCATTTGCTTAAACGGGTTTTGTACTGAGAGAATTGAAGTTAAGAAGTTAGGGGTGTCTAAATCGACTTCTCAAAAGTGCAGATTCAGACATAGGTAACTTGTGAAGTTGATTTCTCAAGTTATACTAAACCTTTTGAAGAACTTTAACTTGGAGGAGGTGCACAATCTCTAGGCAACACTCCATACAAAATTTCATAGAAAACTTTACATGTTTGATAGGTCAATGAGAAGAAATTGTGCAGCAGACTATCTGTGTTTTACCTTCTTCACAGAATTTCTTAACTTTTGATAATTTGGAGATTGGACCTCTAATTTGGTGAAGGTTTTGACTTACTCTTGATATAGAGGTGTTCTAAATTCAAGAGTAGGTTGTTCTTTTGGAGATTAACACTCTCCATCAGTGGTATCAGAGCAGGAGACATCAAATCAAGGAAAGGAGGGTCCCTGAAAGTTTGAAGGCAAAGCTTGAGGAGGAGACCATACGACATCAAGAAGGACAAAAGGAGTCTAATTCAAAGTAAAGGTACATATATTGTTCATAAAGCTTGAAGATTTCAATACACAGGTAGACACAAGATGGGAGATTCTCTACAGATAGAGAAATTGGATAGGGAAAACTATCCTGCATGGTCAATGAGGATGGAAGCTCATCTTATGAGCAAAGATTTAATAGCCTACATCACAGGAGAAGAAGAAAAGCCACAGTTCAGAGATCCTAGTGTTCCAACTAGGGAAGAGTTAGCAGATTTGAAAAATTGGATGAAGAAAGATGCTCAAGCTAGGAGCATTATCTATATGGGAGTCAATGATTACTTGTTACCTCATATTCGAGGTCTTGAAAGTGCAACTGATATTTGGAATGCTTTGGAGGAGCATTTCCAAAATACTACAAAGTCAAGGAAGGCATCCTTATGGGCAGAGTTTACAACCTTCAAGAAGAAGGCTTCTCAATCTATTTCAGACTATGTGACAAGGATGAAAGACATTGCAGATGCATTAGGAGCTGTTGATGAAGACATTGAGGAGGATAAATTGGTAAGGCAAATTCTTACAGGTTTGAGAGGTGATGACAAATGGAAGCCATTCATTTTGTCTACAGAGTTATCACTTGACCATTTCACTCCTGATTTAAATCAGTTGCTAGGTCATATGCTAACATTTGAGCAGGATGTTAAAGGAGATGGTGACAAGAGTGCAGGTCATGCAATGTACTCAAAGGACAAGAAGAAGAATAGCAAAGGAAAGCAACAAGCAGGTGAAGATGAAGGTACAACTAGTCAAGCCAACTTCCTAAGAGGAAGAGGAGGTGGCAAAGGTAGAGGAAGAGGCAGGAATAACAAAGATGGAGGCAAAGCCTGCTGGATTTGTGGTAAGACAAATCACTTAGCTAATGATTGTTGGCATAATAATCAGAGTAATGGTGGATACAATCAAAATTATAACTCAAGAGGAAGAGGTGGCAGAAGTCAAAGAGGTAATTTCAGAGGCAGAGGTGGTAGGAGTTACTTTGGAAGAAATGCAGGTAGAGGATTCCAAAGTCAACAATATAACAACACCTACTACAATTATGCTTCAGATCAAAAGGAGGATTCAACATTGATAATGAATGCAACTTGTGAAAGGCAGAGTGAAGATCAAAGAGTTTTCTACATTGACTCAGGGTGTAGCAATCACCTGAGTGGTAATATATCCTTAATGACTGATTTGGAGAATAATGTTTTTAATCATGTTGTTCAAACAGGTGACAACACAAAGCACAATGTGAAGTCAATTGGATCAGTGAAGGCCAAGGATGGTAGCACCTTATTGAGTAAGGTCTTGTATGTTCCTACAATTCCTAAGAATTTGATAAGTGTAGGACAAATTGTTGAAAAGGGATATGAAGTAAGGTTCACTAATGATGGAGTATATGTGGAAGACCCTAGCCAAGGGTATAAACAGATTGTTTCAGGGAAAAAGGAAGGAAGATTATTTACATTGAAGATTCAAGGCAATATTGGTCATGCTATGTTCACATATGGAGGACATAAGATCTCTGAGTTAGATCTTTGGCACAAGAGGCTTGGACATTTCAATGAAAGAGGTATTAAAGATATGATTAACAATGGTTCAGTGCTTGGATTGCCTAATGTTGCAGGTCAACATATGACATACAAATGTGAGGCATGTCAATTAGGTAAGGCTCATAAGAATTCTTACTCCAAGCATGGTTTTATGTACTCAGAGAAGCTTGAATTGGTACACACAGATGTGTGGGGACCATCAAAGGATTTCAGTATAAATGGTTCAAAGTATTATGTGATTTATGTTGATGATGCTACTAGATGGATCACTATCTATGTGATCAAAGATAAGTCAGAAGTGTTTAATACATTCAAACACTATCATGCATATGCAGAAAGAATTATAGGTCATAAGTTGAAGAGATTAAGGTCAGATGGAGGGGGAGAGTATTTCTCTAATGAGTTCAGTGATTACTTATGGAATGCAGGTATAGAAAGGGAAGTTACTTGCAGGTACTCTCCTCAACAAAATGGTGTAGCAGAAAGGAGAAATAGAACACTTGTTGAGTTTGCAAGATCCATGATGAAGGAGAAAAATTGCCCTAATTATTTGTGGGCTGAGGCTGTAAATACAGCCACTTATTTGGTCAATAGGTTACCATGTAAAGCCTTGCAGGGTATGACACCATATGAGGCTTGGTGGGGTAAGAGACCTACCTTGGATCATTGCAGAGTTTTTGGATGTGTGGCATATGCATATGTGCCATCACAATTAAGGCACAAGTTGGAGCCTAAAGCTGAAAAATATGTTTTCATTGGTTATGATGATAAGCAGATGGGCTATAGATTGTGGAGTCCATCTACAAAACAATTTATGGTTTCTAAAGATGTTACATTTGATGAGCAAAGCACTTGGTATGCAGGTACAATCAATATCAATACAGGAGATGAAGAAGAAGTGAGTCAAAGGAAAGGTAAATCAAAGGTTCAAATATTTGATGAACAAGAGAATAATGAAGTGCAGGTTGAAGTGGAAGAAACCCCAAGATTTGATCCTGAATCTGAAGAACCAGAAACCTCAAGAAGTGGAGAGCTTAGGAGGTCTACAAGGAATAAATGGAAACCTACAAGGTATAGCTATGATACTTCTTTTTTGGCCACAAAAGACTATGCTTATATGATGAAAAGAGATGAAGACCCTTCTACATATGAAGAGGCAAAAGGTAAGGAAAAATGGGAGAAAGCTATGCAAGAAGAATATGATGCACTATTGGAGAATCAAACATGGGATTTGGTTCCAAAACCAAATAGTCAGAAAATCATTGGATGCAAATGGGTTTACAAGACCAAGAGGTTTGCAGATGGAAGTGTGTCTAGATACAAAGCTAGACTTGTTGTCAAAGGGTTTACTCAGACTTATGGTGTTGACTATGATGAGACTTATAGTCCTGTGGCAAAGATGACAACCATCAGGACACTTATAGCTATTGCTGCATGTAAAGGTTGGAAGTTATGTCAACTTGATGTGAAAAATGCTTTTTTGAATGGTTATATTTCAGATGATGTGTTCATGGAGCAACCTCAAGGGTTCAGAGATAAAAAGTATCCAGATCATGTGTGCAAGCTCAAGAGAGCTTTGTATGGCTTGAAGCAGGCCCCAAGGGCATGGAACTATAGACTTGTAAAGTTCTTGAAAGAACTTGGATTTCAGGTGTCTAAAGCAGATAGTAGCTTGCTTGTCAAGGCAAGTGATAATGGTTTCATATACATGTGCGTATATGTTGATGATATAATCCTTACAAGTACAGATGAAGAAGGAATACAAAGACTCAAGAAGCAAATGGAAAAGGAGTTCAAGATAAGTGACTTGGGAGACTTGTCATACTTCTTGGGCATGGAGATTACATATACTCAACATGGAGTATTTGTGACCCAAGAAAGGTATTTGAAGAACTTGTTGATCAAGTTTAAAATGGATGATTGCAGGGTAGCACCTACACCAATGGAGGTGAATCACAAATTGAGTAAGTTTGGAGGTGAAGAATTCAAGGACATGAGACAATATCAGAGTTTAGTTGGTAGTCTTATCTATGCTACTTTAACTAGACATGATTTACATATGCAGTAGGGGTTTTGTCTCAATTTATGCATTGTCCAAGGAAAGAACATTGGATTGCAGGTCAAAGAGTGTTGAGGTACATTAAGGGTACACTCAATGAAGGTTTTTATTATGGGTTTACCTCAGATACAAATATCAAAATTTATAGTGATGCAGATTGGGCAGGTAATCCAGATGATAGAAGGTCAACTTTTGGATATATGTGTTATGTGGGAGATAAACTTATCTCATGGTGTTCCAAGAAGCAACATACAGTTGCTTTGTCTTCTACAGAAGCAGAGTACAAAGGCATGGTTGAAGCTGCAAAGGAAGTGATTTGGCTAAAGACTTTGATGAAGAGTTTTGACATTGTGCATGGGGTACCAATTATATATGGAGATAACATGAGTTTCTTGTATTTAGCTGCTAATCCTGTTTTTCATGCCAGGACCAAACACATTGAGATTCAGTATCACTTTCTAAGAGAGAAAGTGATGGATAAGGAGATTGAAGTCATACATACTTCAACAAAGGATCAGATAGCTGATATGCTTACAAAGAGCTTGGATGGACCAAAGCTACAGAAGTTTAAAGACATGGCAGGTATAAAGAAGAAAGGAGAAACCTCAATTGATGATTGAGGGGGAGCTGTTGGTGCAGATCAATCACCAATTGAATGTTTGGAGACTAAAGAATGAAGGATGAGATCAATTCTTGAAGCTTGGAAGAAGGATACATTCAGAATATATGAGGAATGTACACATATGTACATAGTTCACTTAGATCTTTGATTAGTCATAGACTTGTACAAATTTATCTATAAATACCTTGAAAATGTCGAGCCGTGATATGAGAGCATATGTAAGAATAGATAGAAGTCAAGAAAGAGGAAGAGAGATGTCATGAGACATGAAAAAGTTAGTTGAGTTTTCTCTCATCACTCAACTGTAACTTTCTGAGTAAATGAAGAAATATTGCGCCCGATCTTTTCATGTCTGCTCTGTCTGTGTTTGATCAATTGTAAAATCCTTTTGAGGATATCTAAGTTGGTAGTTAATGAGTCTGTGACCTGAATTTCATAGTCTAATTGCAAACAGGCTAGGAGAATTGTTAGTAGGAACATTCATATGTGTTGAATGTTCACAGTTCTCTGAAACAGGCGCAAATCTCGATCTTAATCTTTTGGTTAGTTCTCACTCCATAGTTTAAAGTTTTGTGCAAGCAAGCACTTAATCTTTAAGTTGGAAGGTAATCTACTCGTGGCTAGAAGCATTTGCTTAAACGGGTTTTGTACTGAGAGAATTGAAGTTAAGAAGTTAGGGGTGTCTAAATCGACTTCTCAGAAGTGCAAATTCAGACATAGGTAACTTGTGAAGTTGATTTCTCAAGTTATACTAAACCTTTTGAAGAACTTTAACTTGGAGGAGGTGCGCAATCTCTAGGCAACACTCCATACAAAATTTCATAGAAAACTTTACATGTTTGATAGGTCAATGAGAAGAAATTGTGCAGCAGACTATCTGTGTTTTACCTTCTTCACAAAATTTCTTAACTTTTGATAATTTGGAGATTGGACCTCTAATTTGATGAAGGTTTTGACTTACTCTTGATATAGAGGTGTTCTAAATTCAAGAGTAGGTTGTTCTTTTGGAGATTAACACTCTCCATCATTAGTCGCTATCCTCAACCTGCAGAAGCGAACATATGGCATATCTCGCCCTTTTTATTCAACAATAGATATGGCTGCCAGAGAACCTGTAAACTTCGCATCTTACTATTTCCGTCGCATTCACAAAGAATGCGTTTCGATAATTAAAGAGGTCAATAAGGGAGATATGCCACGATCAAGGTTACCGCATATTCTCAGTTTCCTATTTCCAGTCATCCAAGCAGCACAACCACCACCCCGAGGACCCGTTCTGCACCATGAAGAGTCTGCACAGATATTGGAAGATGATGAAGAGGATGAGGAAGAGATTTTCCACCTCCTCCGCCAGAAAAGAATCAGAATTAGTTCATCGAATAGTCAAGTACAAGGGTCTACCACAGGTAATAAAGCAGATGACAAAGAAGAAGAAGGATAGGAAGAGGAAACTTTCCACGATATAGCAACATCCATGCATCCTGATTCATCAGCACACTCCTCTTCAGAGAAGCAACAAGAACATAATGATACCGCCAGCTCTGGAGATAGTTCTACTAAAGACGAATCTCAGTAGCAATCAGAACAAGAAAAGCAAGAAGAGCAACAACATATTATAAAAGAAATTTTTTATGAAATGATCAAGACAGTAGAATCTGCAGTCGCCAACGCTGATGATACGCAACAACTCAATGAAAAGGTACTCGACACTACTACTCTGCAACCCACTCCTCCACCTGAACCTCCACTCAAGCCTCTTATTCCCATTCCACCCATTGTACCTGACGCACCCGACTCATCTTCCTCTTCACCGAACTATTCTCCACCAAATTCCCATAAGCTCCTCACAACATCTTCATCTCAACCCCGTCCTCATCTTCCGATTCCTTCAATTCCCATGATTTCTGAGCTAGCATCCATGGGACAAATGCTGATCCAACTATCACAGCAACTACCACTACAAATGAAGGAAGTGACTTATAACATCCAAGATGAATTCCAACATAAGGTGGATACTCTAGAAGCAGACATCACTCCTCTGCAAGAAGAGATCGATGTGGTCAAAGTAGAAAATCAAGCCTTACATGAACAAATTAAGGAGTTACAAGCCAAACTTGCAGAACAGGACACTATTATCAATCAACGAGATGTTGCACTAACTGAGGTTAAAGAAAAAGATGACTTGTTAAGTGTTGCAGATGCCGAAATCACACAACTGAAACAATTAGCCCAAGATAAAGAAGATGCACGAATAGCTCTGGGCAATCTGTTACAAGAAACCAGACAACATCTCGATGAAGTGATACAACATGGATAGGAGATGGCGGACCTGGCAAAGCGCACTTCTGAAGAACTCCAGAAAAGAAAGTTTGATTTATTTGAAGTCAATAATATTCTTAAACGCAAATTGACCATGGAAGCGCAATTACAGAAAGAAATTGCAAGTACCCGCCGAGAGCGTGACGCCTATTACAAGACAATCCAATTTCAAAATCAGGAGATAGAAAGAAGAGCATATCAACTGGATACACAGAAAGAAAGATTATCCAACATTGATAAACAAATTGCCGACATGAAGGTCACTAGGGATGCAGCTCTTTCGAATGAATTCTATTTACAGGAAGCTTTTCTGCAGACTCAAGCAGAAGTTTTGATGTCTCAGGTTATTTCTTTAAGTTCAGTACGCACAGATGCCCAACTTGTAGAACCAGAAATTTTGAAGCAGATGATAGAATCATTGAAGAAGAAAATTGCCCAGACACTTAGATTAGCCCGAACTATGTATTTAGAAGGAATAGTAGATGAACCATAATTTTTGTATACCTGCGGGTTCAAGTCCACCGGGCATGCCAGTGTAAGCCGCCGGATTGGCAATTGTAAAATCAACTCTTAACGAACCGAAAGGTCATTGCGTAAATGTTGTAACCTTGATTGATGATTGTAACCTTTATTTAAATCAATGAAATAGACACTTTCGATGACGATCAGTTGGATCGCCAGACCGTCTGTCTGGGTGATTGATCTGTAATGTTTCCGTGGTGTGCGTTTGAGTAATTCTGAGTTATTCTGTGCCTTTCTGTGTTGTTGATTATCTGTACCTGTCTGGTAAGATAAAGTTACAGTAAGGTTATGTTAAGTTAAGTACTGAACCACGGTTCTGCTAAGTTCATTATTGTAAGTTTATGTACGGTCATCCTTGCATTGTGCGTTGGTCACTGAGGAAGTCTTATTCTATGTATGAATCGATATTCTTAATCGTGTTTGGATCAGCTCTTACGTTAGACAAAGTGATTCTATATTACAGTAATGATAATTTCGCCGCTGTCTGTTTGAGAACGCATCAATTGGGTTGTAATCGGTAGCTTTTGGAAGAGTCTGACTACAGCTAATTTTGATCATGCGAGTAAGTTGATTTGGGAAAAGCCAGTATAGGGCCTCTGTCTAACAGACCCCTTCCACTCCCAAGAACCCGATTAGATGTTTAAAGGCGTCTCTGACGGCAAGACCCGCGTTTAACAGAAGCAAGAAGGAAAGCTCAAGAGTGACTCTCCTCTCATCTATCCCTATCTCCAACATGTTCAAGCCATTGGCAACAACCCCATGCTTTGCCACATGCTTGAAAACAAGGAGAATAGGGGGTCAAGGATCCTAGTCCATGAGGAAAATACAAGCAAATACAACTACTCTACTCACGCAAAGGAGAGACATGCATAGGCACACACACACCACCCTCAGACACTCACAAGACACAATACATGTAAATGTAAATAGTCTTCTTGGAGTAAATGAGAGCATCTTCCATTGATAAAGGATTTTACATGAGAGCACGTCGACCAAAAGCTCCCCTCTTTACAAAAATGAGCTCATATTTATAGGCTAAGCTCTATTCCCCATGTGCCTCTTTAAAAAGTAAAAAAGGTGATTCTCTCTCTAACTCCCAATCTTCTAGGATATTCCAAGATCAAAATGGTAACAACCAAATCCTCCAAAAGAAACATGCGTGGGTTTTTTCACGTGGAGAATCTTCTAGAAGGCACAAAGGTGAGAATGACTCAAGTCTAATATACTATGGTCTAAGGAAATATTAAAAAGTGCTTTTAGGAGAGTGTTCACATGTGACACTCAAGTATATACAAAGAGGGTTATTATTGTGGTCTAGAAAGGGTTCCTATGCACCATTGAGGGTGTGTGCATACCCTATAACCCAACACTCTTCCCCCCCTAGACTTTGTCGTCCTCGACAAAGCTAAGGTGAGAGGATCATACACAGTTGAACTTGATCCATGCTGAAATCTTCACATCTTCATACTCTTCATTGATCTTTGAACCTGCAACACATCAGTCTTCAATCTTCAAATCTGCAGCACTTCCAATCTTCAAGCCGTCAGTCTTTTCTTCAATCTGAAATGCTTCTGTCTTCAGAGCTGGGGACACAATCCCCATGGGGGTAGTCAGCCCAACCCTGCAAATAGCAGCCTCTATTGCCAGATATGAAATAATCCTGAACAAGTCCTGACAAATGCAAGTCCAACAACTCCATGGACAGACGCAAAAACAAGACAGAGCAGGAAAGGAACCAATTGCCATAAGAAACTGTCGCATCTTGGAGAACTCCAATGAACTCATGCAGCCATGTCTCAAAGAAAAAAAAGCAACCCTGGAATGTGTAAAGGATTTCCAAAGCAGTGGAGGTGATCTTAACAAGACAGTTCTGCCATAATAGCCTGAAGACCAAACAAACTTCATATCATCCATAGTAACTTGAAAAAATAAGCACTCATAGCAGTCCTAGCATCAAAACTGTCCCAAACATTTCACTAGATGGGTGTGAAAGTGGACACAATCCCTAAAATAGGGCAGTCACACATCCTAGACAAAGTGTTCTGTATCGCCCAAGTCCAATTTCGAACTGCAGACCATGAGTAAACTCATGCATTGTATTGTCATGGAAGTTGCATACAAGTTTGGTACCGTCCATTAATCATCAAACTTCCCTACTACATATAGATTGATAGACCCAAAAGCAACAGCAAGCTCCAAAGCCAAGAGCCACCTTAGTTTTTGCTCTACTGTAATGGAGTCATGGAATCAGTAGAGGTCATCCCAAAGATCATCCAAAATCAATAGCCAACTCCCAAGCCTGCTTCAAGCTTTACTCATGAGAAGTGACAGAAAGGACATACACAGATGTCTGGCCACACATGCATAGAGAAGACTAGACTGTTGGTGCTTTACATAATATCATTCCCTGTATAGGACGGTCACAATAGTAAATGAATGTTTCGTCTGCAATTGTTCCACATGAAGGATCATATCCTGGAATCAGTAGAAGCCTATAAGAGAGGGCTTCAAGCACCCAAAAAATAGTTTCCAGGTGATGAAGTCCTAGCTTTGATGATTCAGCACAATCTTCATACATAGCGTAGCTTCAATCGATGCTCAAGAACACAGTTTCTGCCCCATAAGTAGCAGATGTTCACCATGGTCGGTTAGGGAACAACAAAAATCAATAGAATTTGGGTTGCACCAAGAACATGGATGCCCCTTGAAGCACCATGCCTGCTAAAGGCTGAGATGTGCACGAGTCTTCCATAGCACCCTTGGTTCTCTCATTGATCCTGCTTTATCAATAGCAATATAATTTACAACCCACCCCTCATGGTAAAAGAATTTCTGAGCAATAACCATGGAAAATGGTTCCCCAACTGGCATCAGTATAACCATATGGCCTCCATCTGCTTCGAGGAGGTGACACATAAGTCGTGCAAAGTTTTAGCTTGGATACTTGTCATCTCAGCACTTTTGCACACATGGAGCATCAGGGAAAGATGGAGCGTTGCCCAGATTTCTTCCAAGTAGTAGACAACAGAGATTAAATGTTCTTATCATTAGTGATAATGAGCAGGCAACTAGTTTATCAATCTGGGATGGAAATGTTCGTCAAGTTATGGAAAATAGCATGATTTACAAGAATGATAAACCTGTTTGGTGACCCTAGAGTATAATGCCATAGAATCAGTTGCTAGCCTGTAAGAAAGGGCTTCAGGCACCCAAAGTAGTTGTCAGGTGATGATATTCCAGCATTGACAATTGTGCACAATCATCACACCTAGCATAGCTCCATTGAGGATCAAGAAATACCTCATCTGCCCTTATGTGCCTTCCGTTCCAGGAACTGCCATCAGCCTGATGAGAATCCTCCCTGTTGGGCATGTGATATTCTGTAAAGAGCATGGAAGAATAGAAAGGAGAGCCATCAAGCATAGATCATCTTGGCAACCTAACACGATAATCAGAATGGGCCTGATGCCCGTTGATCTTTGTTGCAACTTTTTTCCATGCCAAGCAATATGGAAGAGATGTGTATGCACTCCTGTATGGGTAGTCACACATCTCGATCATAGGATACAGAGTGTTATGGTACTCCAACCTTTGGTTTCCACCATCAATGATATTGCTTAAAACATATTACATCAGGATCTTCCATGAGCCATATGCAATAGTTATAATAAGTACATGCAAAAGATGGAGGCAGCTGAAATGGGCATCATGCATAACGCTGATTTCAACCGCCCCACTAGTGGCCCTGCACCATTAAACCTGCAACAACCAGAAAGAGTCTACAAACCAAAAAACACATCCCTCTTCAAAGCCATCATCTGATGTCTATTTTCATCTTTTGAGGTCTCGTTGCAACAAGAAATCATTGTCCAAAAATTGCAGTATAATGCTGAAAAAGATCTCTGACCACCTCGTTGAGCTCCTTAACACCAAAAATTTGGACCAAACTCATGCATCCCAACACAAGTGAGCACCATATCATGTATGTGAGCACCCCTTTGCTCAACTCTTTTGCTTTGTATCACCTCTATATACCCACCCATCTTTATGCAAAAAATATCTCATCTGTAAATTCTGCAAGATCTCCGTGCTATTGAATAATGCCAACCATAACCATTCCTTCAAGAAATCTTTGGGATCTTCATCGTCCACACCCCTTTGGCTTGGTTGGGAAATTTTCTGTTATTCTGAATTAGCCGTGGATAGTGAAACTCTTTTGGGCTCATCTGCCACCAACCAAGAAGCTAAAAATCTTGGTGTCTCTGAGATATCATGGGCAGATCCTGAATAGTCGGCTATCTGATTCTCCAGCACTAAATAAGTAGACTCTTTGGGCTCAAAAAATGCAGACTTTTCACTTTCCACAAACCATATGCCATTACCTTCTAAAGGTTGCAATGAATCTCCTTGACTGAAGGAAGTGAAGTCGTTCAGCCTGTTGAATGTCTTTTTGTTATTTGGGGGATTTGTAGAGCCCCATTTTTCATCACTTCATACTTATTTCACATATACTGACTCATGAGGGAAGTTTGGCTAGAGAGGGACAAGAAAGCTCTTAGACCTCCTTTTTTGTCATGTTGAAGTCACATTCATTCTTGCTTTCAAAGATGAAAAGAACCACCATCTCTTGAAACATTTACCACCAAGAAGCCTTTTGATCGTTGTATCTGGCTTGCATGAGAAATTGAAAGCAAAATAATCCTCCTTTCATCCCTGAGCAGACTTATACGATCCCAACCCTTGTGCAGGAAAGAACATTAAATACAGACATTCAGATATTCCTCATTAATTCTGAGGGTGATAGGAACTTCCTTAGGCATGCAACCGTCTGCTCACTCTAAGCATTTGTGACTGTGCAATCATAAAGTTTTTCAGCAACAGGTTTATCCTCTGCTGAGATAACTTGGCCCACTTGAAGTGAAAAATCTTCTAAGATATCTGTACTGCCCACCAAAACATTGATCCGTCAAAGGCTTCTTTACTCTGCTACTACATGGAAGTAGAGGGGAAATTACGAGGGGTTTGCAAGCGTCACAGCCAAGGCATAGAGTCCTTCTCGCACTATCACAACACAAAGTGACGTTCCCAGGAATTGCACCAATCAAGGAACCCATGGTCGATCCTAGTGCCAAATAGAACTGTTCCTAGAGATTTTTCATCCCATTTCTTCCCACATCTGATAATCTTGGGCAGATGCAGATCCACCTTGTCTCCCAATCTCCGAGTAAGCGAAGCATTTGGTTCTTGCAGAGATGATACATTGTGATGTCCTTGCATCTCATGTCATGCCGCCCAAGTACAGTTTTGCACAGGAAGCTAAGGCATAAAAAAGAAAATGTGCATAGGTAGCCAGCTAAATCAGCACCAACACTGGTCTGAAGAGTCACAGATCTGCCCCTTTTTCCTCAACCATCATTAGCTACCATAGATGTTTGAAGGTGCACACACACTCAGTATAGCACATCGAGAGGTTCTTCGTAGCATAAGGACGGTCCTAGGGAAGGTGAAGCGCACCATATGTGAGCGAGGGAGCCAAAAAATGGAAGCTTAGAGAGATTTATCTTGAATAGAGGGATCCAACGAGCTTAGCTCACCCCCATCATAGCGTCAACACGGGAAGCTTGTGCGGATCGTGTATGAGGTGAGAGCAAGTTGCGAGTGCTGACAGTAAAGAAATCTTGCTCAGGTGCATGCCATCGATAATAGGAGGAAAGCTCAGCCTTATACTTTACTTCTGTGAGAATGTGCAACATCATCAGTAGATCTTGCCAGTTATTTGAACTCGAGTATTTGTGTAGATACTTATACTGTGTGTTCTCCCATAGGAGGAAGAACACCAAGCAGGAAGAAGAGCCAACCTATGATGAGTCGACCTCTATGTCCCCTGATGGCTTTCTCTTCACAATTGGGTGGTGCAGTGTCCAAAGCAGATGTGTATTGGTTATCATTGCAACTGGGAAGGCAGAAAAGTTGTAGGTGTTATCGCCTTGTAGAGACATGTCGGCATTACCCTTGCGACAGGGGGATGCCCAAGGCACAGTGTTCATAGACCTCATGACTGGGTGTGTATGACGATGAAGAGAAAGACAGAGGGAGATTCCGCAAGAACTTGCAATCATCCGATAGAGAGAGTTAGCAGCTCAAGGATGCACGAGAAATTAGAGGAGAAGAATCGTGTTCGCATCTATCGATCTTCCTGCATATTAAGCCCTAGGCAGCTCTGTAAAAAAAGGAGAGAATCAATGGAAACCATATCTCAAACGCGTAGAGATGAGTGGGCAAGAGCGAATTTCGTGGAGCTTCAGCCTCTTCCATCGATGGAAGCGGGCAGCAGAGCTCCCCGACCATGGCCGCGCAATGAAGGAAGGGGGCAACTGCGATGAAGGAAGAGGGGCAACTCCAAGTCGTAGGTGTCTATTTGCCAAATTCAAGAGGAGAAGGGAAGAATTAACTTCCCTCCACCTACCCCCTCATTCGTGTATCCGTCCTTTGAACGTCCCTCCATAACAGGATATCTTACTCTCAAAAAGTGAGTAACAAGGTGGTTTGAGAGTTTTGTAACTCGTTCAAGTGAGAAGTGTAAATGATCAATGTCAGAGATGACAGTGGTGGAAAGTGATGCCAAAATGAGTGTGTGGGAATGTGCGTATGTGAGAGAAAGAGAGAGAGAAGAGGGTTAGGGGTTGTTTTTGTGCAACAACAAGATTTGAACTAAAACTATCCTACAAAAACAAGAAAATGGGGAGCAAATGGCCCAAAGGAAGGGTGAAAGTGCCATGCACAAACTCAAATCCTACGCAAATGAGCAAAAAAAATATTGCAACAAAATACTTTGCCATAGGTTCTTGAGCTCTCCAAGTGATGAAAGGCCGACCATCCACGGAAACAGCGCCAAAAAGTGTTGAGGTTGTAGCAAGTAATGACCAAGAACCCTCACCACCTTGCATGGAAGCAAGAAGGAAAGCTCAAGAGTGACTCTCCTCTCATCCACCCCTACCTCCCACATGTTCAAGCCATTGGCAACAGCCTCATGCTTTGCCACATGCTCGAAAACAAGGAGAATAGAGGGTCAAGGATCCTTGTCCATGAGGAAAATACAAGCAAATACAACTACTCTACTCATGCAAAGGAGAGACATGCATGGCACACACACACACCACTCTCACACACTCACAAGACACAATGCATGTAAATGTAAATAGTCTTCTTGGAGTAAATGAGAGCATCTTCCATTGATAAAGGATTTTACATGAGAGTACGTCGACCAAAAGCTCCCTTCTTTACAAAAATGAGCTCATATTTATAGGGTAAGCTCTATTCCCCATGTGCCTCTTTGAAAAGTCAAAAAGGTGATTCTCTCTCTAACTACCAATCTTCTAGGATATTCCAAGATCAAAATGGTAACAACCAAATCCTCCAAAAGGAACATGCGTTTTTTTCACATGGAGAATCTTCTAGAAGGCAAAAAGGTGAGAATGACTCAAGTCTAATATACTATGGTCTAAGGAAATATTAAAAAGTGCTTTTAGGAGAATGTTCACATGTGACACTCAAGTATATACAAAGAGGGTTATTATTGTGGTCTAGGGAGGGTTCCTATGCACCATTGAGGGTGTGTGCATACCCTACAACCCAACAGTTACACACATCAATGAGCAAAGGGAAGAAGGCAATACACACAACCCTAGTGGAGAGGGACATGCAGAACATGTGTCTACCCCTAGAGGGAAGTCCATTGTAATTAGGGTTTGGAGAGGAGACCTAATTCCCCAAGATGATTCCATGATGGATGTTTATTTAGTCAACGGAATGGAAAATCTACTTAGAGCACACTCTTCATTGTGGGAAGAAGCCACCAATGCAACCGCCATCTATGAATTGCAAGATCCTAAAAACCCCACTCACATTACATATCTGGACAAGAATAAGAGAAGTTACTGGCCCTTAACGGAAGTAGAAAGAGTAGGGTTGAAATATCAAAGCATGCCAATCTTCCCCCCTAGGGATCAAGCCACAACTTCGCAAAAACCCCAAGGAATCTATGAGGATAATTCTTATCAGCATTCAGGACAGACACAACAAATGAACATTCCAGTTAGACCCCATGTGCAGTTAGTTACACCTGGAAATAATCCTAACTACCGACCACCTACACATGTAGAACCAAGGAATATAATTCCTGTCCATGAGAGACCACCTATAGGAAGAGGACCAGGTATACCAATAGGACGATGAGTCTTCCATGTAATGCCTAGACCACCTGAATCGGGAAGAAGATTGAGGCCCATTCAGGTAGCCAAGTGCATGAGAAGTCACTATGATGGCTCTAGTGAACCATACAACCACATAGCTGAATTCAAGCAAGTAATAAGAACCGAACAAGTGAAAGAATTTTTTATCCAATATGAATCCTTTGGCCTAACCCTTACAAACACGGCTTTAGCTTGGTTCCAACCCTTAGACCCTAATAATTTCCAAAACATGGAACAAGTCTATCAAGAATTGATTGAAGAATTTACTAAGTCGATCCGGGATAAAAAAACAACTCATCCTCATTAATCTATAGTTTTAAACAAGCTCCTACGGAATCGGTGAGATTGACAGCAAAACAATTTAAGCAATATGTGGATAGATGCCCTGTTGAGGAGAGACCCACTCAAAACAGAATGGTTTCATTGTTTTTGGAAGGATTAGTGAATGGATCATTGAGATCATTGGTATATGTGAAGAGAGTCCAAAATTTGCAAGAGTGTATGAAAGAGTGTATTGACCTAGAAGATAATCTGGCGGAAGACTTGAAAATACCTCAAGGTAGTGTGAAAAGTGAGGATACCGCGAGTAGCATGTCAAATCCTAGGAACAATGTAGAGGAAATAGCCAACTTAGTGGCTAATAAGCTGAATGTTAAAGGACAGAGGAACTACCCAAACAATCCTATGAGAGTACCCATGCTTAGAAGATGTGTGTACTATGGAGGTGACCATCCTTCTCACTGCAATAGGGGAGTAGTTCCACCACCTGCTTATGCTTACAATAGACCACCTGCCCCAGGCCCTATGCATTATTGTAGCATAGAACAAAGGTACACAAATCAGAGCACGGAGAACTGTCCTTACAATCGGCAATCAAGACCGATACAACCACCCATGAGGCCTTATGGATACCCCCAGAGAGATCAAGGAGGAGAAGCCTTTAGATATACCACATATCAGCAACAAGCACCAACACTGCGACCTTATGCTTATCAAGGATACAATCCACCTCAACCCGTGTTAGGGCAACAACCACCACACCCTCAGAATGTTGTCCTAGTGAAAATGGCTCAACTTGAAGAGAACCCAGAAAGAGAAATAGTCCGAGCCACTCCATTGGCTAGTAATGAGGCTTATGACCCATCTTATGACCATAGTCAAGGAAATTATTCCACATATGAGGGCACTATAGTTTAGTACGGACAATCTTACGAGCCATATCCTTATGGTTCTGAAGGACCTGATGGTTCTTATGGATATGAGCAGGACTATGCGTCATTAATGTACACAGCTCCCAGAGCACCCGTACCCTCTCGACTAATGAATAGACCACTTGCACCTAGAGGACCATGTTATAGATGCGGAGGAGATAATTTTATCAGAGAATGTACGTTACCTAACCCACCACCTACACAACGAATTTGGGAAGGATATTGTAGTGATTGTGGTAAAGAACATCTTTTTATAGATTGCCCTAAGAACCCCAACAAAGTTAACTCCAATGTGCAGATCAATGTGATAGAAGTGATAGAGTCATCGTGAAGTGATAAGGAGTACACGGTACCATTGAAAGCAATAACGAGGGCTAAAGCGAGAGAGGCTTCAGAAAAATCTAGAGAAAACGATCATGCCGACAAAGAATTGAACATACCCACACCTCAAGTAATTGCAAATTTTGAAGAGTGTGGGAAGAATATTAAAAGTAAACAGACCCAAAGATGGAAGAATCGCAGAGAAGATATGAAAGAAAAGAAATTGCAACAAAAGATGGAGAAAGAGAATAATGAACAAGGCCAGGAAGAAAAACAAGAACTTGAGGGAAACAATAAGATAGAAAAGCATAAAAAACAAGAAGCGGGATCAGTTCTAGCCGACCAAATGCCAGAAGAGTTGGCCATGCGGATTCAGGCATATCATGCACGAATAAAAGTAGGCCCAACCATTGAGCAACACGAAAAGGAATATCCAAGGGGTGACTTAGAGAAAGAAAGGTTGGAGATATGTAAGAAATTAATTGAAATGGCTCAGCAAACCTTAGAAAAACCTGTTCAACCATTACCCAGCTCAAGAATTCCCGAAAAAGAATTTCAGGAGTATGTCACATCTAGTGATCTTAGGAAAGGGAAGAAAGATGAGACCTGCTCAAGTATGGCTACCAAAGAAAGTGATTGCCACTCAACATTCTAGAATGCAAATATGGGTCCCCAAATCATGTACACCAATGACAATCATTAAAGGGAAGAAATCAATACACAAGGAGGGTTAGTACGACATGAAGATGAAGAACCAAGAAATAGGCAACTACAGGAAATTGCAGAAATGGAAATACACAACAAGAACAATTCCAGGATTCGAAGGACTAGCAAAATGGAAGTACAACTTGAGAAGTACACCAAGCACTAGAAACGATGGAGATACAGTCCGCCGCAAAAAAATAAAACAGATTTGGATGCCTAAATGCTGATCAATCTGCATACATCAACCAGATACTTCAACTTGCACACATCTTGAGTTCCAAGAGTTTTGAGCATGCATGATAGGGCCACATTACAAGGCCATGTATTCAGCACCGAGTTCTTTTTCTACTGGAAAATGAAGCATATTTCCCTCCTAGGGAATAGGAGAGCACTTGTACAATAATCTCAAGGAAAATAATTAATGATATTATAAAAGCTTCGGTTAGGTACTAACGCTTTTGTTTTCTTTTAGAAAGAAATATAAAAAATATATATGTGTAAAGAAAAAAAATCCCAGGTACTACCTTTCTCACACCCATGGGAAAGGGAAGACACAAGTCACCCGGAGAATTGCCAATTTCATGAAAGCTAAGTGAAGGATAACTCATGCTACCAGCTTTACACTGATTACTGGTGTGTATTGAGTGTAGATGGCATCTTCAAATTCTGAGGCTACACAAGAGGAAGAGGTCCTACTTCTTCCCATGGAATTGATCTCTAAGGCGAGAGGTCATTGGTTCCTTGAAGACCAACGTGTGTCGGATCTCCTCTTTATGGCCACCATCAAAATTATGGATAGGGATCACTACTTCCCAATAATGTCACAAGATTTCCAAACCATAATCTAGGGACTACCATGCATCACAGATGTTTGGACAAGGGCATGAATTGATGCATTTCTACGACTTCCGGTATATTTACCAGATTTTCAAAGATGCACACAAGTTATGAACACACTACAGTCCGCAGCAGATAAGCCCTCAATCCCGGAAGCTAAAGTGCTCAACAAAAGAGGTGCATGGAAAACAATCTGATTCACACATGAAATTATCAACAAAGCTTTTGGATGGAGTCAGGACGGTCTCACTAATGTCAAAGATGAATATCATGATGCAAAAAAGAAAATCTTTCTGGAAATAAACAGGACAGATATAGAAGAATCAGTTCGGTTAGTGCATCAACATTTTTGTTTCCCCAGCATGAACAAATATACAACGCCTCAGAAGATTTTAGTTCAATTGCTCTCCCATGCAATGAGGCAAATCGGGAATCAAGTCAATTTTACTCCATATATTCAAGACCGCCTATTCAAAGCTAAGAAGAAATGGAGTCAGAAGAAGTTCCTGAATGGAAGCTCTGCATTGACTTTGCTAATCTATGAGGCTCTTGAGATGAAAGAATGTCTACGTTTGATGCCAACCTCCACCGACATGGCCAAATATGTGAAGTCGGCTACCATTCCGAAGAAAAAGAAAACAGACATGTCCTTAGAAGAAGTGGGAACAAGTTCCAAGAAACCAATGAGAGGGGCTAAGTGCGCTAGAGACAAAGCGTCACAAGAAACACCACTATCCAAACATGTACTACCAAGGATTCCTCTGACACAACTGCCCATCACAAAAAGAGATCTCTCATTGGCACTAGAAGAAACACAAGTACAAAATCAGGAAGCATCAATTGAACGAACACACCTTATTTAATTGAACGAGCAATCCCGGATGAGCATAAAGGAAGCTTCAATCACACATAAAGATGCAATGCCACCAATAAAGGAAGAAATACAAACAAGCATGGAAAAAGAAAGGCTTTTACAAAAAAATATGGAACAAATCATGATTGAAATCCTGATGATACGCCACAAGGTAAGACATTAATTAAGAAGGCTGAGCTAAAGATACAACTTCATATTAGGAAGCCCACGACACAACATTGCATGTGGCACAAGGAAAAGATGTTACCATAGGTGAAGAACCTAGCATACCGACAACATGGTTAAATGTAGATGTTACTCAGTTGAAACCAATAGTCAAACAAATGATACAAACGGCCATGGATATGGAGCAGCAAATGATGGAAACGGACGTGGATTATGACAAGGCCATGAGGGAAAAGAATCAATTTCAAGTAATGAATGAATAATTATCTGCGCAGCTGATCTAGGCTCAAGAAGTTGTTTGAGTTAAGGAAACAGAAATCATAGAAGTCAAAGGACAATGCACTACACTAATGGAGCAGAATCAAATACTCCAAGAGCAACTGATGGAGCTACAAAGATAACATGAAGCAAGTGAAGCAAACAAAAGAATTAGGACTAGAGAAATCCGTTACACTACAAGAATAAGGAACTGATGAAGGCCTTGTTATACAACCAACCAATAGAAAAACAAGAGACAACAACGATGGACTAGAAGGAATTGAAAGATTAGATTGCAACATATGAAAATCTGCTGAAACAAGAGCAAATCCTAAAAGAAGAATGGGAACAAAGGTGTATACATGACACAAATGAAGATGTAGATCAAATAGCAAAAATCGACAATTTTTTCTTACGGCCAAAGATGCACTAACAATGGCCATCCATGAAGTTAAAGAAAATATTGAACGTATTGTACAATTAGAAGCTCAAATAGGACAAAAAGGCAACATCGGGACACCAGTAGAGCCACAACTAAAGAATCCTACTAATGAGGTAGAGGTACATCCTCTATCTCCCCTGATCTATCAATCTCCAATAAAAGAGCAGATGGCGGAACCATGTGATGATTATCCCATGCCATATACTGCAGAAATAGGTCAGAAGGAATGGGCACTATTGCTGTCCCGACTGACAGAAAACTTTGAAAATGAAGTAGTCAAAGTCATGAAGGAGGCCAAAATTAAAGGAAAAGACTTGGATAAAATCATAAAGCCTTTTAATATTCTGTATGGGCTATTGAAAGAACAAACACGATAG
This sequence comes from Ceratopteris richardii, assembly GCA_020310875.1. Classification (NCBI taxonomy): domain Eukaryota; kingdom Viridiplantae; phylum Streptophyta; class Polypodiopsida; order Polypodiales; family Pteridaceae; genus Ceratopteris; species Ceratopteris richardii. Next base: position 120,784,250 of record CM035424.1, read on the forward strand.
TATATAAAGAGGATCATGCAAAAGGACCCCGATGAGCAGTTGCACTTCAAGGAAAACACATTGAATTACAATCAAGAAGAATTTGAAGCTCCACAACCTTTATGGAGAAGAGAATTTTTGGAGAAAAACCCTACTTTGCGGGTGCACTGGCAAGTAGCACCATATTTACTACAGGTAAATCCTTCTTTTTGCCCAACACCACGTCGCCATGAAGTACGCGAATTTTTGGATATGGAGAAGAGTGGTGCCCTCAATAAACAATGGTTAAATTATCCTCTGCTTCCAAGTCCACCTCACAATTACTTGCCGACTAAGGATTACATGTTGAAAACCATTGAATTTTGGCTACATCGGTATGCAACAGTACCCGACCTGACTATCAAGATGACTAATAAAATCCTCAGCATGATACTTATGATTTTGAAAGTTTTCAAACACGTAGCATATACATTTTTGAATTTCATTGGCATTAACCAGGGCACATATATCCTTATTTTTTATCTATTCATTATGCCCAGTCGCCTAACAATCATGGCATATTATTCCAGACTCATGTTCTTGCCAAGTCTATACATGCAAATCTTCGAAGAAGCCTTTTTTACAGCATTCTTTGAAATTGACTCCGAGATTTTCTATTTGCTCAATGAGATAGAGCAAAAGGTCTATAGGACGTACTTTCGCCGCATTCCAAAGCCTGTCGGGGACGACAGAGTTCAGGAGGGGGGTAGTGTAGAAGGAGAGTCCAACAAAAAGAAAAGAAGAAGAAAGCCAAGAAAGAAGCTTCACTAATGATGACATATCTGAAGACATATCTCTTCAAGAAGCCCCACAGGGGCACGCAATACCCATCTCTACAGAGATCCCCGCAGGGGCATACAATAGGGGAAGGAACATAAGTGGTAAGGACGAATCAAGGCCAAAAAATATCCATGAAGAAGTGCAAGAAGATATCCGGCAGATCTTGAGCCTTAAGAAGGTGCTTCAACCTCTTGATCTTCGAAAGGTCCAGATCAAAGACTGAAGATCCACACCTTCATACCTTCCACTCGTTGCATGCATGGCAGCCTGACTTAACATAATAACCCAGATTTAAAGGAGCGATTGGAAAATGAGATTACATATTAATTGTCGTCCATCTCCACGGGTTGCGAGCGATGAAAAGAAAAGAACAGTAAAAAAGAATGCATCAAGTCCAGAGGAAGTGAAAGAAGATTCAAGAACAGGGCCTTTAAAACGCAATGCAAGATGGACAAGGAGGCAAGGCCGACCAAGTGATGCATGCGGTGGAGAGAAGTAAACAAGCTGCAAACAAGAAGCGAAGCCTATCAAGGGACGACAGAGACAAAGAGGGGGAGAGTGTTTCAGAACAAAGAAGAGCAAAGGGGCAGAGAAAAAGAAGGGCCCCAAAATTTTTTCAGAATTGGATATTTCTTTTTTACTATAATCACTTTGTACTATATTTTCCGATGTAAATGCACTAGAGGAGTCCTCTAGATGCATACCCGTAAAGATTTTTCTCAATACCCTTGTAAATTAGCAGGGAATTAGTCTTTTAGTCAATAATGTGCCGGTCTCTTGTGTGAAAGGACCATTTTTAGGGCACATGTATATAAGTCAGTTTGTGACTCTTTGTAGGGACTTTTTGCCATTGTGAGAATCAAGAGCACAAAATTTCAAAGTTGTGTCTTCTCCTCTTTGTATCTTCTTCCTTGTGAGCTCGCATGCATGTGTGATGCTTGGAAAGAGCGCTTAGAAGTGTTGTCTATCCATGAAAGTACTTGTTTGTTGTTGGTAAGGTGTGTGTGAAGTGTAGGAAGTGCTAAAGTGTAGGAAGATCATTCCCATGACTCAGTATTTTGCTCATAACTTGAAGTAGAAGTGTCAGAATCGAGACATTGGATGCGTCTTCTCGAGAGCTTCGAATGACCGGCATAGTTAAAAAGTAGGTTCTAGGTGCTATTTGAAAGGGTAAACGATGTCTAAAAATAACCAAAATTCGTAGGCTCATTCTACGTAAGCTCCTCAAGCTCGACGACTCCTCCTCTTGCACAAAATGGAGCATATGATTACAAAAAGGGTTTTTCTATGTTACATATGGTACATGAGTGATGAAAATAACTATTGGAGGTTTTGAAAAGTATTTTAAAACATATTTGTTTGAAAAAATGATTTGACTGACTCCCTACTACTTCGTTGTGCTCTGTCTTTACATGCTTTCGTGTCCTCTATGCATGTGGCTACTGTGTCTCTGTCTACTACCAACACCCTCTCCCTCTCGCTTTTGTCATCCTCGAAAGAACCTTGTTGTGGGGTCTGTCGGATATAATTCTGTAGGAGATCCTGAGCAAGGGTGTGCTCTGATAGATAGATACCTTGGGCAAGATCGGCTTCAAGCGTCTCCCAATAGATGGGTTGAGGTTCCTCTGGTGGCGGGAGTCTGTAATGTGTGAAGTACACCAGTTGTTCACAGGCAAATAATTGTAATAGATGTGTAGGCTTGCTTATGAACACCTCTGAGTGATACTCCCAAAAACCGGTAGTGAACATTTCTTCGAAGGTCTGCTTATAGCACACCGGTAAGTATTTGATTCAACAGTGCCAGGCATAAGACACTCGGAGCGATGGTGTCATACTCATGTCATAAGCTAAGTCTTGATTGCCATGCTCGAAACCTGGGGTGTTCACATGTGGTGCCTTGATGCGACGGAAGACTTTGAATACCATCTGTATCATGTCAAAGATTTTGACAGTCATATGCACTGCTACATCATCCATTCGTCGTAAGCCAGGGAGCCAATGGCGAATCGTTACCATCATATATCCTATCGTGGGTGGTCCTTGAGGTGGCTTGAAATATGGATAATTGAGCCAGTCCTCGCATTGCTTGTTGTTGTGTACTTTAATGGCAAATGCCTTCCAGGAGCGGCGATGTGGCATGGGTCCCCAACATGGGTTGTACTTCAAGTGGAGTGGTGCCTTGGCCCATGTGCTCATCATCTCGAGATATTCGTGTAATAAATCTTGGCACCAAGTAGGTTGAAATATTTCTCCTCTCTGCGCATCCTGTGGCAGGTCTTCAGGCTCAAACTGAGTTGCATGAGAAGGTTTCTTGCCTATTTCTTTTTCTATGGCCAGCTGATATTCTGCCATTAACATAAAGTATGGCTTGTATTGCAGCTCATGCCTAGATATGTACCTACGAGGGGCCAAGTGAGCAAAGTATGGGGATTGTAAAATTCGTTCTTCAATCATTGCCATTGCATGTAATTATGCTTTCACCCTTGCGGAGTGGGTCCTTCCAAGCTCTTCAACCGTCTTCATCCATGCGGGAGTAGGAAGTTCAAAAGTCATCTTGCCTTCTGCCGTCACGCATTCTCCTGGGATTGGTTGGGGTTCATATGCTTCTTCAAAAGTGTCCTCCACCGGGATAGTCAGTGTTTCTTCATCTGCTGGTAGTTCCGGTGGGGAATCTAGTCATGGGGGTGCTTCATATGCTGCAATTTGTGTTTGGAGAGTAGTTACCTGGGCCCTTAAAGCGTTGAGTTCCTCGATGATCTCAGGAGATGTGGTCGCAAGAGTTGGTGGTGCTTGTTGTACCGGTGCTCTTAACTGTAATAGTTTTTGTTCCTCTTTGAGCTTCTAGTATTCCTCATTCATACTGTCATACTCCTCTAATAATCTGACATGATCTTGGAAGCTACATTAGATCAACCAGATGAGCCCTTGAGTCCCAGTCACTTCAAAGCTGTCAATTTAGCTGCGACTGTACATTATTAGTTGTCTGCTGCAGCGTCTGGTAACTGGTGCCAAGAAATGCAAACTCATCTCGTACTTGCGTCATGCATGCGAACATCTGACAGAATGCAGTGTCGATGGTGGGTGATAAAATTAATGGTGTGGTGAATGCAGATGTGGTGGGTGTGGGTGTTGATGCAAGGGGAAAGGGGAATGGGGATGGGAACGTGGATGGAGTGGTGATTGTGGAAAAAAGTGAGGTGCCTAAATATGGTGGTGCAATGGGAGATGTGATTGGTGGTGCTGTGGGGGGTGATATATCCATGTCACTAGACATGGTGTCGAGTGCTGTGACTATGAATAGTGGAGTGACAATGGGTGCGTGCGTGGGTGTGAATAAAGGGTTTACAAAGGTAGAATAATTTACAGAGGGGGTCTCTTGTACTGCTTGGTGGAAAGGGGAAAGAAGAAAGACAGTGGGTCGGGGAGGTGAGACAGGGGAGAAAGTTAATGGAGGGGGAAATGGGAATAGAGGTCTTGGAGGGGTGGGGAGGGATGGGTAGGATGGATGGAGAAACGGACTGGATAGAAGGGTCAAAGTCCTAGGAGGTAAGCTAGGTTGCGTAGTTGCGGAAAGGCTAAGAGGAATAGAAGCAACAAAGGCTTCTGCTACGGCACTATCCAAAGATGTGGATGGTCTGGGAGAGGTAGGATGTATGGGAGAGACTGGAGGGATGGGAGGTGAAAGAGGAGTGGTTGGGGTGGTGGGTACTTCGACAACTGTGGTGGTATGTATAGTAGTAGCGTCGGGTGGGGAGTCAATGACAATCATTTCTTTTGCCAAAGATTTGTCAAGGATGAGACGGGCTTCCCTGGCCTGTTGTGATGACTGGGCATCTGTTAGAACACAAATGTATTGACCGGGTTTTGTTAGTAAGCAAACTCGGCGCGGGTCAAATTGCGGTAACGGCTTCCTCTACAAATATCATAATGCTTCATTTGTGCCCACTAATTTAACAAGTTCTCTGAAGCCTTTGATGTACGCTTCTTCGAAGCCTCCCGTGACAAGTTCCTGTTCTATAAGAGCTTGGCTTTCTTCCTCAGATAGATTTTTGCATGCCCAAACTTTTTCCATGGTGCGATATAACTTCTTGATTGCCAAGGTGTAGGCCGCTGCTTCATATGTCTCATCTTCATAAGTGCTTGTGTCACCTTGGGTGTCAGTATGTTGTTCCTGCTCATCAGTCTGCACATTCTCTTCATGAGTGCCTTGGCTGGTTTTGTCATCTCCGTCGTCATCGTCTGTTTCTGTCCTTTCTTCTTCTAAGCTGGAGACTACTTGTCCTTGCTGCTGATCCGGGGGAGTGGTAGGGTAGCTTGGTCGTTCATATTCTTGAGAGAAAATTTGGCCTTCAAAAATTGAAATTCATTGGAAAATGCATCTGGCATTTCAAAATGGAAAGTTGTATCTATTGGTTCTGCTTCCAGGTTGGGTATTGGAAAAGAAAACGCTTCCGCACCAATAGTGGTGGGCACTTCTGTTGCACTGGTGGTAGGTTCTTGAACTGATGTTGCCTGGGAAGTAATTGCACTAGTGGTGCCTTCTATAACGATAGGCCGTGATAATCGTATGCGAGTAGGTTGTATAGTTGGAGGGGGTTCCGTAGGAGATTGCTCTGGAGAGGGTTGAGGCGATGGGGACTCTGGAACTTGGAGGCATGGGATAGTTCCTCGCATGCGCTTGCCTGCTCGTCCCTTGCTAGACTTTCTAGCTTTCTTGGCAGACCCTTTGAACGCCTTCAACTCTTCACTTGTCAATTCATGCTCTATTGGCAAGTGAATGAGCACAACATCCATGAATGACTTTCTTTCTCTCCCATCTATGTTGTGCTAGATACAACTGATCTATAATCCAACTTGCTAGATCAACTATTTGTGGTCCAATGCATGCCAAATACAATCCAAACCAAATGCATTTGTGGGGCATGGTGAATCGGTCCTGAGCAAGGAATGTAAAGTGCTGCATGCATATTCATAAGGGTTTTGATAGCTCAGGTGTGATCGCTGAAATGTCTTCCCATTTGGTAACATCCCCATACTTCATAGGCTCTGGAATTAGCCTTTCACGCTCTGTCAGCGTGTGGGTTCCATGTATCTTGATTGCAGTTCTAATCAAATCTTTGTAAAGATAAAACTTTTTAAACGGTGGGTCATTTACTAAGGATGGAAAAATGAAGGTGCCTGGCAAATCCTTGTTCTTAGAAGCTTTCAATGTGGTTACCAAGTAATATCTCATTTAGGCAATGGATCACAAAAGTATTCTGTGAAGCGTGCTCTTGCCCAAACATGCTTTAAGTCTTCTGTGTTTTGTAATGCTTCAAACTCTCTTGAGAAAAACTGGTACTTGCCCCATGTATGGGTATCAAAAGTCAAATTGGCCTCAAAAATGAAATCTGCATCCTCCAAAGGTCTTGCTAGACCTTGGAACCAATGTGAATTGTGATGGACCTTTTCTGTGTATCCCCTTGGTGGATCATCAATGGGCATCGGTCTTGGGAATCCTTGGAATTCGGGGGGTTGAGCCGTGGGATGCGATTCAGCTAGTAATTCACCAATATTGGCCATCGGTACATTGGGGCCAGCTTCAGATGGTTCTTCTGTCTGCATGGTGAGTGATGCGAGTGCGGAGAAATCTGCTACAAAAGATTAGCACATTAATATGGAAATTAATCATGATCCCAGTAAAGTGAGACCACAATCCCTTTCCATAACCGATGTGTAACCCGTGTAGCCGAGTGTTGTGAGGTGGTTCATGGAATGATTTCTTGCAAACTATTGCAGGTCTCTAGACACCTACATGCTTCAGATAGTGCATACATTTCTTGATGAGATGTTATTACAAGTGATGTTGGGTTATAGTGTGTGAATTTGTACAAGGTTTAGTTGTGAATGAGTTATTACAAGGATGGTGTTCAATTGGGGTGGGAGTAATGTTAGACAACGGTACATGAGGAGACAGCTGGATACGTTTTGGTATCCACTTCCTAAGATTTGTTGAGCAGGTGGTATGTTTCTGCTGAGGGACAAAAGGTGATATTGGATGTGGTGGTATTGAGGGGTGAAGAGATTTCTGAGGGTTATGTATTACATCACTTGAGTGTTGAGCTATGATACACTGCTTGGTTACCCATATCTACGTGGGTGTGGGTCGATTCCTAAGGTACTTCTTGGCGATCCAAATTTGTCGACTGTTTGTACTTGTAGAAGAAGGTTGAGAAGACTTTGGATAGTGCATCTGATTCTACCTTAACTTCTTCTTATCGTTCTCTGCATTGTGGAAATCTGTCGGTGCTTTTTGTCCTTTTGGCACCCATATTTGTCTCGTGTCACTTGTTTTGTGCTCACCCATGCAAGGGGTTTCCATGCCTCCTAGCCCTATGAGGTATGCCTCAATTGGCTGCATTTCTATTCTTGATGTCAGGGGAGCACTAGATTGTGCTCTCTGACTACACAAGACAAGATTTCGGAAACACAGTTCTGATTACAAGAATACCCACGAAGGGAAAATGCTACAAGAATATACGATCGATACAAGATGTCCCACAACCCGGGACCAATAGGTATGGAAAACTCGACTAGAGATGATACAGGAGATCCCACAACCCGGGATCGTAGGTAGGAAACAAGATATCTCGATTACAAGAAATCCCCTCAGGGATATGAACTGGATACAAGAAATAACTAGAAAGGATCTCGTACTACGAGATTACAATAGGACAAGAAAGGATGTCCACAATACAAGACTAGACAAGACTAGAGCTAGAAACAAGACTAGAACTTGAACTGGAACTTGAATGTACTTACTTGGAGGTCACGACTCCTTGAGCTCCCAAGACTGGCATTGGCAAGACTGATTATGAATGTGGCCAACCCCTCCTTATATAGGTTTTCAAGGGCGGTTCCCAAGGCGGTTGCGAACTGATGATGTCATCATGATGTCATCGATTTGTAACAAGACCTCCCAATGTCAGAATTCAGCGAATAGACAGTCGATCTTGGGGTTTTGGCACATTCCGGACGCAATGGAAGCATTGGTTTCTCCTAATTCTGAACCAATCATGAGATACAGGGTTCACATGGAATCTTAGGTTCAGGATGGTTTCCTTCGTCCATGACATCACCTCCCCCTCAAGCGACGAGTTCCACGAGGAGCGGTCATGTTATCTGGTCTCGGCTTCGTTGGATTTTTCTTATGGAATTCTCGAACCTTGATTGGTGCTCTCTGAAGGTTTTCTGCAGGTTCCCAAGTACGATCACTGATGTCATACCCTTTCCAATGAATAAGGTATTCCAATCTTCCCCGGGATATTCTGGAATCTAGGACATGCTCGACTTCAAATTCTTCATGATCATCAATCTCGATAGGTGGTGAAGGACTAGGTCTCTCCCCCCTCAATGGTGAAATCTGATATGGTTCCAACATGGATACATGGAAAACTGGATGTATTCTCATGGTACTCGGTAACTGGAGTTTGAAGGTGACTGGATTAATCTTGGCCAAGATGGTAAATGGTCCAAACTTTTGATGATCTAACTTTGCACAAGGCCTTGAAGTTTGTAAATTGTTTCGGAGTAACCATACTTTATCCCCAATTTGATACGATGGATTCTGGACACGATGTTGATCTGCATAGTACTTATATTGTTGTTGAGCTTTATGGATCTCTTCCTTCAGTTCTTTGTGAATGTCCATCAGGTACTGGGCCTTGTCTCTGGCAGCTGGGTTCTTGACATGATTTGAGAGTTGTATATCCATCCTTGGATGTTGTCCATAGTTTGCAAAGAAGGGAGTTTGCTTAGTAGATGCATGAACACTATTGTTATAGGCAAACTCTGCAAAGGGTAACAACTCAAACCAATCATTTTGGTGATAGTTGCTAGTGCAACGGAGATATTGCTCCAGGACTTGATTCACTCGTTCTGTTTGTCCATCAGTCTGTGGATGATTTGCTGTAGATAGTTTAACTTGAACACCAAGGAGCTTGCAAAGACTGTTCCAAAAGCTGGATATGAACTGTGGACCTCGATCACTGACAATGTCATCAGGCAATCCATGAAGCCTAAATATGTACCTAAGAAAAAGTCTGGCAGTGGCTGCACCTGTGATTGCCTTGGTAGTTGGAATGAAGTGTGCCATCTTTGTAAATCTATCCACAATAACAAGAATGGCATCATACTTATCTGACTTTGGTAGATCTGTGATGAAATCCATCGACAATGAAGCCCATGGCCTTTCTGGAATAGGTAGAGGTTGCAAGAGGCCATGAGGTTTATGTCGGGGTACCTTAGATCTATTGCAAGTATCACAGGTTCGAATGTATTCTTTGACTTCCTTCCACATCTGAGGCCACCAAAAGTCCCTTGATATGAGTTCTATTGTTTTATTTACTCCAAAATGTCCTGCTGCAAGGTTGTCATGGCGTTGTTGAAGTACTTGGATCCTGGGCTTTCCTGGAGGGACATACAATAGGTTCTTATAGAGTAGTAAACCATCCTTTTCCTGAAATTCGTTTACTTCTTGGAATTTTCCTTCTTGAGCTTTCTGCTTAACGTTACAAAACAATTCATCCTGTGGTAGATTCTCACGGATCAACTGATTCAAGGCTGAATCTTCATGATGGCTTGAAGAGATAGCTGCTAACTGGAGATGCTCGGGCTTGAGTAATACACTCTCTTGTTGATCAAAGGCCTCTTCACCCTTCTTTGGTGCAAGGTAAGATCTTCTGGATAGGGCATCTGACTGACATTGATGACGTCCTGGACGGTATGTGATGACAAAGTCGAATCTGGATAAAAAGTTACTCCATCGAGATTGCCTTCTATTGAGGATCCGGGTGGTCATAAAATACTCTAGGTTCTTGTGATCTGAATATACAATGACTTTATGAGCTGCTCCTTCTAGATGGTGACGCCAGGTATCAAACGCGTCTACTATGGCAAGGAGTTCTTTATCATGAATTTCATAATTAATTTCTGGAGGGGAAAACTTCCTTGAATGATATGCAACTGGATGTAGTTGTCCATCATCTCCATATTGGGAAAGAATGGCCCCTAGAGCAAAGTCCGATGCATCTGTCTCAAGGAAGAAGGGCTTACTAGAATCAGGATGAACTAGGATTGGAGCAGTAGTGAATGCTGATTTCAAGGTCTGAAAGGCCTTCTCTGCTTCTTCGGTCCATGAGAATTTGGAGTTCCCTGTAAGCTTGGTAAGAGGTGTCACTATCTTGGAGTAATCTCTGATGAATATCCTATAGAAATTGGCAAACCCCAAAAAACATTGTACATCTCGAACACATGAAGGTGGTTGCCAATCAAGGATTGTCTCAATCTTCTTAGGGTCCATAAAAATTCCTTTATCTGATACTATGTACCCTAAAAATTCCACTTCTGTCTTATGAAAAGAACACTTCTCCAATTTCGCATACAATCCTTTTTCTCTTAGTTTCTCTAGGACTATCTTTACATGATCTTCATGGTCCTCTAGATTTTTTGAAAATATCAAGATATCATCAAGGTATATTACAACAAAATCATCTAAATATTCTCGAAAAATATCATTCATCATATGTTGGAAGACAGCTGGAGCATTTGTAAGACCGAAGGGCATAACTACATATTCAAAATGCCCATACCTTGTTCGAAATGCTGTCTTCCATTCGTCTCCTTCTCTGATCCTGACAAGGTTGTAAGCTCCTCGAAGATCAATTTTCGTGAAGAATTTTGCTTTTCCAAGGCGTTCCAAGAGCTCTGATATGAGTGGTAGAGGGTATCTGTTTTTTATAGTGACTTTGTTCAATCCACGATAATCTACACACATCCGGAGAGTCCCATCCTTCTTCTTTACAAATAGAATAGGAGCTCCTGCTGGAGACTTCGAGTGTTTGATAAACCCCTTTGCTAGATTCTCATCAATGTTCTTGCGTAGTTCTGTAAGTTCCTCTGGAGATAGTCTGTAGATTGGTCCAAAGGGTGGTTGTGTTCCCTCTTGAAGATCTATGGGACAATCATAAGGTCTATGCTCTGGAAGGATATCTGCATTCTTCTTTTCAAAAACATCTTCAAAGCCGTTGTACTGATTGGGTAGCTGTACTGGATCATCTTTCTTGGATTCTTGAGCTGGTATGGCATAGATCATATATGTAGGTTCCTTCCTTACTGCATGTATGAAGGCTTTAGCTCCAACATATGTTGGGTTCTTCTGGATATCTCGACGGGTGATTTTATTCTTTTCCCAATTAATTTCTGGATTATGTTTCTTTAACCACGGCATTCCGATGATAACCATATTTGCTGGACTCGATATTACATTGAAACATATGTGTGAATCATGGTCACCAAGGTGTACTCTTAGTGGTATGGTTTCCATGGTTATATTCCCCGATGCTAGAGGCCGTCCATCTACTACTTCGGCTACTACTGGTCTGTTCTTTCGAAGTACTGGAATTCCATGTTTCTTAACGAGTCCTTCATCAATGAAACATGAGGACGCTCCTGAATCTACTAGAGCTATGAGGGAAAGGGTCTTCTTAGACAGGATTAACTTGACAGGGGCAAGACATGTTTCTACGGGTGTGGATGGAATTATGAGACCCTTTCGTATATCATGGTCCGGCTGTATGGTCTCTTTTACAACTGGACTTCCTCGTTTCCCTGCTCTACAAGGGTGGCTGCGACTTTGGAGTTTGTTCTCTTGTTGGGACAATTAACTGCAATGTGGCCAGGGTTTCCACAATATAGACATAATTTGTTATCCCTCCTTCTTTGTTTCTCTTGTGGTGTTAGAGGCTGGAACCTAGTTACATCTATCTGCATAGGTTCGGGCATAGTGTCATCTCTAGGAGTAGGCTGGAAAGGTTTCCATTGGCGAGGTCTTCCTTCTACTTGTTTTTCTTGTTTCCTTTCAAAAAGACGGTTATCACATTGAATGGCTTGGTTGATGTATTCATTCAATGTCTTCACCTCTGGCATCGTGAGTAGAAGGTCCTTCACGTCATCCCTTAAGCCCCATCTAAATTGGCTAATGAAATAATCTTCATGCCAAGTGAGGTCACATATCAACTGCCTAAATTCTGATGCATAGGTAGAGGCAGGGCGGTTACCTTGACGTAGCTTTCGAAGTTTTGTTTCTGCCACTCGACTCGTGTCTGCATCTCCAAATGTGGCGACAAGCTCTCCAAGAAATGCCTCATAATTATGAAGTACGGCCATATCCTTCTCCAAGATTGGGGCGAACCATGATAAAGCTTGACCATAGAGCAAGGTTCCAATAAAACCGACCTTGGATGCATCATCAGGGTATCTATCAGGCTGCATGCGAATGTACAATTTGACTTGTTGCAAGAATCCTCGAAACTTTGTACGATCACCATTGAACTTTTCTGGCATGCAAATCTTGGGTTCCTTCACAAATGATGTACTGGGCCGTTGGTTCACTTGAATACTCCCTTGATTCGCTTGAAGACTCCCGATTCGTTCTTGTAATTCTTGAAGGAGTGTACCTACATGCACTGGATGTCCCATCTCGACTTGTGTCTGTCGACGACTTAGGTCTTCGACTTGTTGTTGGAGACTCTGAAGTGATGCTACGATCTGTTCATAAGCGTTCTCCATGATGTCTGGTCTTGGATAGAAGATAGTCTTGCCAAAATGTCAGGGGAGCACTAGATTGTGCTCTCTGACTACACAAGACAAGATTTCGGAAACACAGTTCTGATTACAAGAATACCCACGAAGGGAAAATGCTACAAGAATATACGATCGATACAAGATGTCCCACAACCCGGGACCAATAGGTATGGAAAACTCGACTAGAGATGATACAGGAGATCCCACAACCCGGGATCGTAGGTAGGAAACAAGATATCTCGATTACAAGAAATCCCCTCAGGGATATGAACTGGATACAAGAAATAACTAGAAAGGATCTCGTACTACGAGATTACAATAGGACAAGAAAGGATGTCCACAATACAAGACTAGACAAGACTAGAGCTAGAAACAAGACTAGAACTTGAACTGGAACTTGAATGTACTTACTTGGAGGTCACGACTCCTTGAGCTCCCAAGACTGGCATTGGCAAGACTGATTATGAATGTGGCCAACCCCTCCTTATATAGGTTTTCAAGGGCGGTTCCCAAGGCGGTTGCGAACTGATGATGTCATCATGATGTCATCGATTTGTAACAAGACCTCCCAATGTCAGAATTCAGCGAATAGACAGTCGATCTTGGGGTTTTGGCACATTCCGGACGCAATGGAAGCATTGGTTTCTCCTAATTCTGAACCAATCATGAGATACAGGGTTCACATGGAATCTTAGGTTCAGGATGGTTTCCTTCGTCCATGACACTTGAGTCCTTATAGTGGGATCATCTAATCTCACTAATCGCAGCACCTGAGTCAATTAAAGCCCTAAGCTCTTGGCAAGGATTGCCGTGCTCTAGCCTGACTGTAATGAACGGTCTCCTATCCACTATGCTAGGATGAGTACTTGACCTTACTTGACACATGGCAATGGGGTATCTGGGTATTGTTTCCAGATGGTTATAATGTTGTCGCCCTAGTCCTTATCGTCTTAGCTTCATGCACTTAATGCGTTCTATAGCTTTTGCTTGAGCTTCAGCTCGTATTCTTTTCTCTTCCTCCTTATGCTTCTTTGCCAATGTGAGTCTTCTCAACATATCCTCAATAAGAGGTTCCTGATATAACTTGACTCTACAACCACTAATGTAATTAGGCATTATGTCCCCTTCTAGTGTGGCTAATTGTACTGCTCTACTTGTCGAGAGTCTGTTAATGATCATAGGTCCATAACATCGCTTTTCTAATTTCCGTGCATGTTGTTTCAACGTATACATTAGGACTAGATCTCCTTCTTTTAAGCCTTTATCTTTCACATGTCCATCAAAATAGGCTTTATATCGCTTCTTTGCTGTGTATATTCCTGTTGCTACTTTCAGCCTGGTTTCTCCTAATCGTTCCAAGTCCATTATTCTCATTGATAATTCATGGCTGATCCACTGTTGTTCTTATGCAACCTTAAGGGTCGGTATCAATCCACTACCATTATGTAAGGGAGAAGCTAATGAGCAAGGATATTCAACTATCCTATGTCTCTAGAGATATGCAATGTGCAGACATGTTGACTAAATCTCTTGATGGTACGAAGTTAAGTAGATTCAAGTTGATGATTGGCTTGCAGGAAATCAAGGACAATTGAAGACTTATTTGAAGGCCAAGCATGTTAGGCTTGAGGGGGAGCTGTTGGTGCATTTTGCCCAAGCCTACTATCCTCATTTGTAAGTCACATGAGTAGTCATGTGAACACCTCTTGTAAAAGAGTTCATTTTTATCTCTTGTAATTTGAAAAAGAAAAAGGAAAAGGATGGCTTACCTCATGCATGATGTAAAAGCAATTTCGTGGCTCTAACTACCAAAACCCATGAATTTTTTAGCTGAGGGAATATCTCCTAACTTTGGGGATCACTTTTAGGTGGAGCCATTCAAATTCGAATTCAAAACTCCCTCCAAGAATAGCTATAAAAGGAGCAAGAAGGAAGAGGCGATTAGCAAGCCTTGTACGTGACCACTTCATGTCATTTTGTAGAGAAGAGCTTACTCCGTAGCTCTATCATTCTACTCCCATTGTGCAAAGATTCCTTGCCAATGTGGTTGTAATCATATGTGAATCTATACATTTATTATCATCTACTTCTCTGTTTTGTTCTCTGCTATACTCACTCAGAGCAGTAACTTCAGAAGGTCATATCTCGAGTTCTACTGATCTATTTTCCGTGATTTAACTTGCGTTGGATAGCTCACACTGTCTAATTTCTACCTATAAATGTTCAAGGTCATTGTGTTAATTTTTTTGAAGATATCTTCAATTTGCTGCTCACTTGTCTATCTCTGCAGAGCCTCGAGAATGGTGGGCATGTTCCAGAAATTGATGAAACTTGTTCTCAGTGCTCAGTCCATCATTTGAAGTGTTTTAACTTGTATTGGGAAGCTTGCTAAGTCTACTTGCTATGCCCAAAAGGAATGTTTCAAATTCTTACCAGGTTGAGAGCACTGTTCATTTTTTCCAGCAAGTGTATGTCCAAAAATAGCAAGTTTTGGGAGCTAGTCATTTCGCAACTAGTCTGTCTTGACTTAAACTTTAAAATTTTGCAGTCATGTGTGCATCATTCTTTTTTGTGGCCTTGGCCTCTACCCATTTTGTAAGATAACCCGTTGCAACAATACTGTATTCAGCATGTGTACCTTTTGCGGGGGGGTGGGGGGGGTTAATGGGTCCTACAAAGTCTATACCCCGCTTAGAAAATGCACGTCCTCCCATCATGGGTTTCAATGGCATTTCATCTCTGCGAGTAGGAAAGTGAGTTCTTTGGCACACATCACATCTCTTAACATAGGTATGTGCATCCATGTGAAGAGTGGGCCACCATATTCTTGCAAAGAGGATGGCTTTGATTATCCTATCTGGGCCAAAATGACCTCCTACAACACCTTGGTGTGCAGTCTCTAGTACACTCAAATAATCGCTTTCATGAACACATTGTCTTAGGTATCCGTCTCGTCCTCATTTGTTACAATAGATTATCGCTAATAAGTGAATAGTCTTGAGCGTCCTGCTCTAGACTGCCTTGTCGTGCTAAGGTCATTCCTTGAGGGAATGTTTTCGTCCTCAAGTACGTCACTAAAGGTTCACTCCATTCTGGTGTGATAGACACGTGATATAATGTAGCATGTTCTACTGGTGGTCTTTCACAACAAACAGGGCATTCTTTACACAACTTGTAGATGTCTGCTTCCATAGAAGGCCAATATACTCCTAGTCAATGCAGAGTCTGCAATGTATGATGTCTTGAATGATGTTGCTTTAATGCACCTACGTGTGCTAATTGCAACCAATTTGCGTGTTCCGATTCATCTACACAACAAGCAAGAATATTTTGAGTATCCTATTTATATATACTTCCTACTATGATTTGATATCTCTGTGACTTGGTAATCTCTCCTTCCTTGATCCTTATCTTAGGATTCTTGGGTCCATATGTGAGAATAGGGACAATCGGCTTAGCCCATTCTGGTGCTATCTCAAGGTTAAACAAATATGCATCTGGTAATTCATCCACTATTCCTTGAGGAGCTTCTCCTGTGGTTAATCTTGAGAGGTGGTCAGCTCTAAGATGGGTCTTTCCTTTCCTGACTACTACTTCAAAGTCGTACTCCATGAGTAATAGAAATCAATGTATCAATCGTCCTGTGTTACAAGGCTTATTGACTAAGTACAATAACGCTTGATGATTCGTGAAGAATTTGAACTTGTTTGCCAACAAATAATGTATGAATTACTTTACTGCGTAGATTATTCCTAATCCTTCTTGTTTAGTAGTAGTGTAATTTCTTTCTGCTGCATTCAACTGTCTGCTCACATAAGCTATGGGGAGATCTATATTACCTTCATTCGTGGGTTGTGCTAGCACACATCCTATGGCATAGTTGGATGCATCCACATGTACATGGAATGGCTTGCTCCAATCTGGGGTTGTCAATATAGGTGCTGAACACAAACGTCGTTTAAGTTCATTGAATGAATTCTCACACTCCTCTGTCCATTCAAACTTGGTTAAAAGAGAGTACAATGGCTTGGCTATGATTGCATACATGTGTATGAATCATCTGTAATAACCGCAATCACCCATAAATGTCTGTACCTCTTTTACATTACTTGGCCTAGGTAGATGTGCAATTACTTTCACTTTTTCTTCCTCTATAGAGATTCCATTCTTTGACACAATATTTCCTAGAATTTTTCCTTGTCTGACCATGAAAACGCATTTTTCTGGGTTCAAAAAAACCTGATATTCTCGACATTTGTCAAATACTTGCCTTAGTTCTGGGATATTAGTCAACCTCATATTTGAATGTGCACATATGTCATCGACATAAACTTCCGAATTCTTACGTAAGAATTCCTTGAAAATGAGACACAAGAGTTGCTGGAAAGTGGCGGGTGCATTTGTTAAGCCAAATGGCATCACGGGAAATGCAAATATGCCCCATTCTATGGCAAAAGCCGTCTTGTGTTGATCTTCTGGAGCAATGGCTACTTGATTATAGTCTGAGAATCCATCAAGAAAGCTGTAAACTTCCTTGCCCGCAACTCTTTCCAATAAGTGTTATGTGATAGGAAGAGGATAACTGTCTCTAATAGTGTCGGAATTAACTTTTTTAAGGTTAATACACACACACAATTTTCCATTTTTCTTGGGCACTACCACAATGGGGGATACCCATTCGGTATGCTCAATTTCATAAATGAATCCAGCTTCTATCAAACGATCTATTTCCTTCTTAATCTTAGCAGCATAATTATCATTGTACGTGTATGGTTTCTGTTCGTAGGTTTTGCATCTAGAGTCATAGGGATTCTATGCGAGCATGTATCCGGGTCTACTCCTTTCAAATCTTTGTAACTCCAAGCAAACACATCTCTATATTCTCGTAGTAGGGCAACTAACTCTTCTTCTTCTTCTTCATTCATCAAGTCATGCCCAATATATGTACATTTTTCTTCTTCTCCTTCTATAGCGACTAAGATTTTTTTGGTTTTCTCTCGATTATCATATACTTCTCCAACGTCGACTTTTCTTTTAGGCATTTGTACCATGATTCTCCTATCTTCTATTTCATACTTCTTGAAGTTTTCTGGTACTTCCATGAGTGGTTCTTCTTCTTCTCTCGACATGGTTTCCTTCTTTTTTCTCTTCTTACCTTCACTCTTAGTGGTCACTTGTGTGGCTAACCTCACATCATTCATAATTTATTCGTGTTTTTGAGGGTGAGTTTCTACTTCCTAGAAGTATTCTTCATCTGATGCAAAGGGTGGGTCCATAATAATTGACTCTAGATCAAAGTCGCTTGCATCCTCAAATGCATCAGTGCTAGGTTCGCATTCTTCCATAATGAAATCACACCTGATTGGCTCTATTGTGAAGACTGAAATGTCATAGCCATCCTCGTCACAGTGGGGTGTCCATTGTTCTTCATTGATGGCTACATCCATTGTTGCTAAAATTTATGCCCAACCATGAGGCTTGAATTCCTCATTTGGAAATACTATAGGTGCATAAGCTGGGTCTTGAAGAGTTCGTGGATGTTGTTCTTGTTGTGGCTTCTAATCGTTCTTCCTCTTGTTTGGCTACTTTGCACATCCATAGATGAGTATCCTCATGCAACCATGAAGGGTCTGATTCCAATGAGTGTACCGTGTCTTATGGATGGTGTTCCATTGTATTGGGGGTACGTCTTGATGGGAATAGTCTTTAAGATTGACTTTAGTAGTCACTCCTAAATGTTGCAAGTACAAAGAATTGGTTCCCCAATCTTGTACAATTTGCAACTGACGCATGAATGGTCATCCTAAAATCATCTCGTAAGCATGATTTTTTGCAAAATCACAAATGGCAAAGGTATGCTCAAACTCCACACCACAAGTGGTGAGAGATATGCCTTCTAGTAAGCCTAATGGTTTTTGTATATGTCCGTCAGCCATTTGTAGCTTCATCCTCGGAGGTCTTTGTTAGTATATGATCAATGTCTACCCCTCATGATTGTATGCACATTTTGTAAGGCCACCGTTATGAGGAGAATCCAAGCGTGCATTACCCAATTGATGGGAATCCCAACTTGCATGTTGGATGAAGGTCATATTGGACCATGTAAGGTATTGTAAGGAAAGGGAGTTACCAGGGTTCCCAATTGGGGGGTCTGGGGCAGCAGGGAGCAGCCCCGGCTGGGGGTTCCAAGGGGGCCAGCAGGCCCCTGGCTGGGGGGTCCCAAGGGGCGAGTGGGCCCCCTGGTGGGGGTCTAGGGGCAGCACCCCGAGGGCGACGGTAAAGTGAATATTCCATAGAATACTCCCTATTAGAGTCAAAAATCATTTATATTTGTTAGGTCGATCAACCGGTCTAAGCCGTGTATGGCAATTACGCGGGCGGTGGCCGCCCACGCTCTACCGCCCATGTATAGCCGTCCACGGAAGGCCACCCATGATCCTATATATACATGACTTCTGCACTACCTAAGACATCGAGTTGAGCCAGCATACCTCTACCTTGTATCTCCCTATCTAGAGTTGTCTAGATCACCATTTAAGCTCTACCTTGAGAGCGCACGGGTGGACAATGCCATCATCTTTGTACTTGCTGCTAGTAGAAAATTGTTGAGATTCTCCTATATCTGTTATCTTCTCTGCTATCGCTCCTGTGTTATATTGTGTAACTATTGTCTTACATGGTATCAGAGTTGTAAGGTTTGAATATCTTGAGAAGTATCACTATTTTAGCCTACTAGCAGACTAGAATATTAGTAGATTATTCGAGTGATTACATGATGGCTTCATCGTCGAACACTAGTCTTGATGCTTCAGCACCTATTCAAATTCATCCACCTGCATTCACTGAAGGGAAGCTGGATGGAACAAACTATATGTTGGTGTATTTTACCCAAGCCTACATGCTTGATACTATGATCATTTGTAAATCACATGTGTAGTCATGTGAACACCTCTTGTAAAAGAGTACATTATATCTCTTGTAATTGAAAAAAGAAAAAAGGAAAAGGATGGCTTACCTCATCCATGATGTAAAAGCAAAGTCATGGCTCTAACTACCTAAAACCACGAATTTTTGAGCTGAGGGAATATCTCCTAACTTTGGGGATCACTTTTAGGTGGAGCCATTCGAATTCGAATTCAAAACTCCTTCCAAGAATAGCTATAAAAAGCGCAAGAAGGAAGAGGCGATTAGCAAGCCTTGTACGTGACCACTTCATGTCATTTTGTAGAGATTGAAGCACTTACTCCATAGCTCTATCATTCTACTCACATTGTGCAAGTATTCATTGCCAATGTGGTTGTAATCATATGTGAATCTATACATTTGTCATTATCTACTTCTCTGTTTTGTTCTCTGCTATACTCACTCAGAGTAGTAACTAAAGAAGGTCATATCTCGAGTTCTATGCAACTTTTTCAGTGTTTTAATGTGCGTTGGATAGCTCTTACTGTTTAATTTTTGCATATCCATCTTCATGGTCATTGGATTTACAGTTTGGGAGATATCTACATTTTAGTGCTCACTTGTCTATCTCTGCAGAGCCCCGAGAATGGTGGGCATGTTCCAGAAATTGATGAATCTTGTTCTTAGTGCTCAGTACATCATTTGAAGTGTTTTAAGTTGGATTGGGAAGCTTGCTAAGTCTATTTGCTATGCTTAAAAGGATTTTATCTAATTCCTACCAGGTTGAGAGCACTGCTGAGTTTTTCTAGTAGGTGTATGTCCAAAAATAGCAAGTTTTGGGAGCTAGTCATCTTGCAACTAGTCTGTCTTTACTTAAACCTTTGGGATACATGTTCCAAAGTACTTGGCTGATATTTTTGTGGATTTAGGAAGCTCAAAGGGTCGACTAATCAACTCTGAAGTCTCAATTGGCTGGTGTGAAGCTGGTTGTAGCAGCACCTACTCATCTTTGGATTGCATCCACCATCTCTCTTCACAGTGGTATCAGAGCATAGTCAAGCAACATGGGAGATGGATTTCCATCAACAATTGACAAATTGGATCGAAACAACTACCCGGCATGGTCTCTAAGGATAGAGGCTTACCTTCAAGGGAGGAATCTATATGGATTCATATCCCGAGATGAAGCAATGCCAACCATGAGGAACAAAGGGCAACCATCACATGAAGAAGTGGAAGGACTTTCAAATTGGTGTTCGAAGGATGCACTTGCAAGGTCCTATATTCTAAACTCAATCTATGATTTTCTTTTACCTCATGTCAAGGGATGCAAGACATCAAGAGAGACCTAGAATGCACTTGCTTCTTTCTTCTCTTCCAACACTCGAGCAAGGAAGAACCAATTGTGGATGGAGTTCACAACAATGAAGAAACGCTCGAAGCAAAATGTGACTGATTATGTCACAAAGATGGAGATTTCCGACCAACTTGGAAGCATTGGAGAGGTAATTGAAGAGGAGCAAATCATTAGACAAATCATAAATGGAATCAAAGCAGACGACAAGTGGGAGTCATTCACAACAGCCATGGATTTATACATGGATATGCATGTACCCGACCTCAACACACTCATGGGCCAACTCTTCACTCATGAAGCAAAGATTAGCAAAGGTGGTGAGTCCTCAAGAGGTAATCAAACTTCTGCCTTATATTCTGACAAAGCTAAGGTCAAGGAGAAGTCAAAGAATAGGAAGAATAAGGATGAAGGTAGCTCTTTCCAAGCAAACTTTGCAGGTAGAGGAAGAGCTAGAGGAAGAGGTAGAGGTGGAAAGCAAGGCAGGGGGAGATTCCAAGCATCTCAACCTTGCAATATATGCAGCTTATCTAATCATACTATTGAAGAATGTTTCAGGAACCCGAGGAACTCAAGAGGAAGAGGATTCAATAGAGGTGGCTATGGATCAAATAGAGGCAGATACAATGGAGGCTACAACAACAACAACTCCTACAACAACATTTACAACAACAACAACTATCAAAGTGGCCATAGAGAAAGAAGAGATTACAATAACTATGCAAAGGACCAAAGTCAAGAAGATTCATTATTGATTATGAATCTATCAGTGAAGAAGGGTAAGGATGATGATCACATATTTTACATTGATTTGGTATGCTCAAACCATGTAGCAAGAAATGTGGCTTTACTTTCTGATTTGGAAGATCCTCATAACAAGCATGAAGTGTAGACAGGAGATGACACAAAGCACTCAGTGGAGAAGATAGGTAATGTGAAGACATTAGATGGGAATATGAACCTCTTAAGCAAAGTCTTGTATGTCCCTACAATTACCAAAAATTTAATAAGTGTTCGACAGATTGTTGAAAAAGGATTGCACGTTAGATTCAACCGATTTGGAGCATATGTTGAAGACCCAAGGCAAGGCTTTAGAAGGATTGCCAAAGGAGAAAAGACAGGAAGGCTTTTCACTTTTGAAGTGGAAGATACAAAGAACATAGCTTTGTTTAGCTATGGATCTCAAACTCTAACAGAGTTGGAGATATGGCACAAAAGGCTTACTCACATTGGTGAGAGGACACTCAAACAAATTTGCAGGGACTAAAGTGTACTTGGTTTGCCTAATATCACAAAGCAACACATGATTTATAAGTGTGAAGCTTGTCAACTCGGCAAGGCTCATAGACAACCTTTCAATAAGAAAGGATATATGTATCAAAATCCTTTGGATCTAGTGCACACGGATGTCTGGGGTCCAAGTAAGGAGCCATCTATATCAGGCTCAAGATATTATGTATCTTTCATAGATGATTGTAGCAGGTGGACCATTCTGTTTTTCATGAAGCACAAGGATGAAGTGTTTGATTGCTTTAAGAAGTATATTGCTCTTGTTGAAAACCAAACAGGTAGGGCTTTGAAAAGACTCAGATCAGATGGTGGAGGAGAATACTTCTCTTCTAAATTTGATGCCTTCTTGCATGAAAGAGGCATTAAAAGGGAAGTCACTAGAGGTATACACCCGAACTCAATGGTGTCGTAGAGAGGAGGAACAGAGCTATTGTCAAAGCTGCAAGGTTCATGCTCAACGAAAACGGATTGCCAAACTACCTATGGGCAAAGGCTGTCTCTACAGCCACATATCTCATAAATAGACTTCCATCTAAGTCACTAGATGGAACCACTCCATATGAAGTGTGGAATGGAAGAAGACCTAGTCTAGAGCATTACGAAATCTTTGGATGCTTAGCCTATGCTCACATTCCTTCTCAAGTAAGAGGGAAATTGGATCCCAAGGTAGAGAAGTGTGTATTCATTGGTTATGATCAAAACCAAAAAGGATATAGATTGTACAATCCAACCAATAAAGGATTTTCTGTGAGTAGAGATGTAATTTTTGATGAAAACAAATCATGGTTTGATAATGACAGGAAAGTGAAGCTACCTTATGACTTGGATGAAGATTTTCCATCACTTCAACCAAAGGAGCCAAAGCAGATTGAAGAAAGTGATTCGGAGATTGACCTAGAAGACTTGGAAAGACTAAAGCTATGGAAGAACAAAGGTAAAGCAAAGATGCAAGATGCTACATATGGATCTGAGAGCTCACATCAACCACTTAGAAGTTCTTCAAGGGAGAAGAAGGAACCTAAGAGAGTTTTGGTTATGATACTTCTTTGGTCACCAAGCACTCAATCTACATTGCAAAGGATTCAACCAATGAAGAACCTACCACATTCGAAGAGCTTGGAGAGATGCAATGGATGAAGAAATGGAAGCCTTGAAGGAGAATGACACTTGGGAGCTTGTACCTAACAAGCCATCTATGAAGGTAATTGGATCTCGATGGATATACAAAATCAAGAGGAATCCAGATGGAAGTATAAATAGACACAAAGCAAGGTTAGTTGTAAAGGGTTTGCTCAAACCCATGGTATTGCTTATGAGGAGACTTTCTCTCCTGTTGCAAAAATGCCTACAATTAGGGTTCTCATTAGTCTTGCTGCATCTAGAAATTGGAATCTCTATCAACTTGATGTAAGGATTGCTTTCTTAAATGGATGGATTTTTGAGGAAGTGTATATGGTACAACCTCTTGGACATGAGGATGTACATCATCCTAACTATGTATGCAAACTAAAGAAAGCTTTGTATGGATTGAAGCAAGCTCCAAGAGCTTGGAATTTCAGATTGATGACTTATTTGCAGGACCAAGGATTCAAAGCTAGCAAGGCGGATACCTCTTTGTTCATAAAGAGGAATGGATCTAAAGTGATCTATTTATGTGTGTATGTTGATGATATTATTATCACAGGCAATGATCTTGAAGGAATCAAACAGGTAAAGAGTCAAATGAAGGAGGAGTTCAAAATAAGTGATCTCGGACCACTCACTTACTTTCTTGGATTGGAGTTGATCTACACATATTCAGGTATATACATCACACAAAGGAAGTATGTCCATGACATGCTCATCAAGTTCAAGATGGAAAATACCAAGTGTGCATGTACACCTATGGAGCAAAATCATAAGCTTAGTGCTTATGAAGGAGAGCCAATTGAAGACATCACAAGCTATCAAAGCTTGGTTGGAAGTTTGAACTATGCAACACCCACAAGGGTGGATATATGCTATAGTGTTAGCATATTGAGTCAGTTTATGCATAAGCCGAGAAGACCACATATGGAAGCGGCCAAGAGAGTCCTCAAGTACCTAAAGGGGACCATGAATGAAGGTTTGTTCTATTCATATACTTCAGATATTGAGCTAAAGGTCTACTCAGATGCAACTTGGGCCGGATCTAGAGATGATAGAAGAAGCACATCCGGGTCTATATCATTTGCAGGTTCAAAAATCATTTCTTGCTCATCGA
This sequence comes from Ceratopteris richardii, assembly GCA_020310875.1. Taxonomy (NCBI): domain Eukaryota; kingdom Viridiplantae; phylum Streptophyta; class Polypodiopsida; order Polypodiales; family Pteridaceae; genus Ceratopteris; species Ceratopteris richardii. The sequence continues at coordinate 120,808,459 of CM035424.1, forward strand.
AGAAGCAACCAACCGTGGCATTATCTTCTACTGAAGCCGAATATAGAGGTTTGGCTAATGCAACTCAAGAAATCATGTGGTTAAAGTCTTTGTACACAGATCTTTGACTTCATTCTTCAACACCTCACATTTTTGGTGACAATAGAAGCTCACTACATCTTGAAGCTAATCCGGTATACCATGCTAGAGCCAAGCCTTATGAAGTCCACTACCATTATGTAAGGGAGAAGCTAATGAGCAAGCATATTCAACTATCCTATGTCTCTACAGATATGCAATGTGCAGACATGTTGACTAAAGCTCTTGATAGTACAAAGTTAAGTAGATTCAAGTTGATGATTGGCTGGCAAGAAATCAAGGACAATTGAAGACTTATTTGGAGGCCAAGCATGTTAGGCTTGAGGGGGAGCTATTGGTGTATTTCACCCAAGCCTACATGCTTGATATGCTTGATATGCTTGATACTATGATCATTTGTAAGTCACATGTGTAGTCATGTGAACACCTCTTGTAAAAGAGTACATTTTATCTCTTGTAATTGAAAAAAGAAAAAAGGAAAAGGATGGCTTACCTAATCCATGATGTAAAAGCAAAGTCATGGCTCTAACTACCTAAAACCATGAATTTTTGAGCTGAGGGAATATCTCCTAACTTTGGGGATCACTTTTAGGTGGAGCCATTCGAATTCAAATTCAAAACTCCCTCCAAGAATAGCTATAAAAAGAGCAAGAAGGAAGAGGCGATTAGCAAGCCTTGTACATGACCACTTCATGTCATTTTGTAGAGATTGAAGAGCTTACTCCATAGCTTTATCATTCTACTCCCATTGCGCAAGTATTCATTGCCAATGTGGTTGTAATCATATGTGAATCTATACATTTGTCATTATCTACTTCTCTGTTTTGTTCTCTACTGTACTCACTTAGAGCAGTAACTTCAGAAGGTCCTATCTTGAGTTGTACGCAACCTTTTTCAGTGTTTTAATGTGCGTTGGATAGCTCTTACTGTTTAATTTCTGCATATCCATCTTCAATTGTCATTGGATTTACAGTTTGGGAGATATCTGCATTTAGTGCTTACTGGTCTATCTTTGCAGAGCCCCGAGAATGGTGGGCATGTTCCAGAAATTGATGAATCTTGTTCTCAGTGCTCAATCCATCATCTGAAGTGTTTTAACTTGTATTAGGAAGCTTGCTAAGTCTATTTGCTATGATTAAAAGGAATTTATCTAATTCCTACCAGGTTGAGAGCACTGTTTAGTTTTTCTAGCAGGTGTATGTCCAAAAATAGCAAGTTTTGGGAGCTAGTCATCTTGCAACTAGTCTGTCTTGACTTAAACCTTTGGGATACATGTTCCAAAGTACTTGGCTGATATTTTGGTGGATTTAGGAAGCTCTAAGGGTCTACTAATCAACTCTAAAGTCTCAATTGGCTGGTGTGAAGCTAGTTGTAGCAGCACCTACTCATCTTTGGATTGCATCCACCATCTCTCTTCACACTATACACTCTGGAAGTTCAAAATTTCTGCAATTTTGGACTCCTATGAATTACTTGACACTGTCATGGGACCCATGCGATTGGATCTAGAGCCTATACAAGTTGAATATCCAGCAAATGCAAGATTGATTATTCAGCCAGATCCAGATCTTCTACGAGCTTGGAAGAGGCGGAATGCTGATGCATTATGTGCGATTGTCACTTGTGTAAGTGATTCTGTGCTTACTTTAGTTCAACATACTACTAAAGCACATGAGGCTTGGGGCATATCTGCTCGTCAATATGAGACCAAGAACCACACTAGGATACAAAATTTAGAAAATCAGTTGGCAAATGAAAAGCATTCTGATTCTGAAAAGGCTGAAGGTTTTATCAAACGGATAAAGCATCTTCAAGATCAATTGGCTGCAGTTGTTGTTATAACACCAGAAGAGCTGGCTCAAAGATGTGTACGTGTTCTTCCAGCAAAGTATGATGGATTAGTAACAACCCTTAACACTCAGGTAAGACCAACTCCTCTTACATTTGAAGAGTTTTGCGTGATGCTTTTAGAAGAAGAGATGCGGTTGAAGAATCGGCAAAGTACAAGTGATGCTGCATTCTCAGCAAATGCAAAAGGTAAAGGCTCTTCTGAAGGACCAAAGAAGAAGCCAAAGAAGAAAAAGTTCACAGGAAGTTGCTTCTATTGTGAAAAGAAAGGTCATGCCATCAAGGATTGCAGAAAGAAGCAAGCTGATGAACGGAATGGGACTGTAAAATCATCATGGAAGAACAAAGAGTCTGCAAACAACACAGAGCTGGAACTTTGGGTAGCTATTGAAGAGGTATGTTCATCTACTCAAGCTCGTGTTGATGAACCATGGATTTTAGATAGTGGAGCTTCTCGCCATATGACCAGTAAAAAGGATTGGTATAGTTCCCTTGTGCCTTTGCGGGAATCCATCAATGTAGTGGTGGGAAATGACTCCAAGTGTCCAACCGAAGGAACTGGAACCATCTCTTTTATCACTTCTTCAGGTGTTGAGAAAAAGTTATCCGATGTTCTCTATGTACCTACACTCAAAAGAAATTTGTTGTCAGTTTCTGCAATAATAGATCGTGGACTCGAAGTTCACTTCAATAAGAGTGGTGCGGAAATTATGGATTCATCAGGTAATGTTGTAGGTAAAGGCATACGATGGGTTAACTTGTATGAGTTAAGTGCTTTAACTACTACAGAAGATAAAGATGTAAGCAGGTTATGGCACCAACGATTTGGGCATCTCGGATTTGCAGTTTTGAAGGAGATGCAAAGAACAGGGATGTTTGCTCATTTGCCTGCATTTTCAAAGTTGCAGGAACCTTGTGAAGCTTGTATGATGGGCAAGCAACAACGAAAGGCGTTTCCAAGAGAGACGAGCAATCGATCTCAAGCTCCTCTAGAGTTGGTACATGCTGATCTCTGCGGTAAAATGTCTACACTTGCTTTAGGAGGATCTTTCTACTTCTTGCTGTTAGTCGACAATTATAGTAGAAAGATGTGGGTTTATTTCATTCGAGAGAAGGCTGATGCTTTTGAAAAATTTAAAGTGTGGCATAAGTATGTAGAAAATGAATCAAGAAGGAAACTGAAGAAATTTAGAATAGATAGAGGAGGTGAATTCTTGTCAATATAATTCAACAATTATTGTAAGGAGCATGGTGTGAAAAGGCAACTTACCACACCTCATACACCTCCACAAAATGGCATTGTTGAGGGCAGGAACAGGACAGTAGTTGAAATGGCTTGTTGTATGTTAAAGGCTCAAGACATGCCTGATTCATTCTTGGCAAAAGCAGTCAATACAGCAGTCTACATCCTCAATCGAAGCTACACAAAAGCTCTGAAGGGGATGACTCCTCAAGAAGCATATTCAGGTAAAAAGCCTTCAATTTCGCATTTCAGAATTTTTGGTTGTTTTTGTTATGCACATATTCCTGATTCAACAAGATCAAAGTTGGATTCAAAAAGAAAAAAGTGTGTCTTCCTAGGATATAGTGAAGAGTCTAAAGCATATAGGTTGTGGGATCCTGAGGCAAGGAAGATTTTTGTTAGCCGAGATGTGGTGTTTAATGAACGACCACACTTAGTAGAAGATAAAGGTAAATCTACTATCTCATCAAATGGAGAAATATCTCACCTTGTGCCTATCAAAAGACAGGTTAAAGTTGAGGAGGAGGAAACATCTGATGGAGAAATTTCCTAAATAAAAAGCCAACCAGTTGTAGCTGCACAGCGTAAGCCACTATCGAAGTGGGCACAAGAGCTCTTTGATTATCACAATCCACATGTAGATGTACCAGAATCATCATCGGATGGATTACGAAGATCAAAGAGAATAGAGGAGCAAAGAAGAGCCTCAGAACACATTGTTAACATGGCTCTAATGGCAGATATCATGGGCTCGATAAAGGAACCTAACACCATTGAAGAAGCCCTTGATGATCCAGGTTGGAGAGCGGCAATGCAGTTGGAGTATGGTAGTATACTAAAAAATGATACATGGGGTCTAGTCAACTTGCCACCAAAGAAGAAGGTAATAGGTACTAAATGGATTTGGAAAGCTAAGTATAAAGCAGATGGAATATTAGAAAAGTATAAGGCAAGATTAGTTGCACAGGGTTTTTCATAGATCGAAGGATTTGATGTTCAAGAAACTTTTGCATCAACAACACGCATGACAACTATTCGGACGGTACTTGCGGTAGCTGCACAAAAGGCCTGGCCTATTTTCCAAATGGATGTCAAATCTGCATTTTTGAATGGTCATCTCAAGGAGGAGGTATATGTATCTCAACCACCAGGTTTTGAGGTGCCCAATTTAGAAATTAAAGTTTGCAGGTTGAAGAAAGCTTTGTATGGACTTAAGCAAGCTCCACACGCTTGGTACCAACGAATAGATCAATTTTTCAAAAATATGGGTTTTGAAAGAAGTACTTCTGATGCTAACTTGTATGTAATGAAAAGGGATAGCAAGCTAGTTGTTGTCATTGTATATGTAGATGATTTGATCATTACAGGAGATCATCAAGAACTCATCAATCAAACTCGGATCAGCTTGGGAACTGAGTTTGAAATGATAGACTTAGTTCTACTCCATTTTTGTCTGGGAATTGAAGTGTGGCAAAGGAAGGATGGCATTTTCATCTCACAACAAAAATATGCCAAAGAGATTCTCAAGGCATTTGGAATGATGAACTGCAAGCCAACTAGCACACCTATGGAGGTAAATCATAAGCTATCTATGGATGATAACATGCCTGATGTAGATGCTAAGAAGTATAGGAAGCTCGTTGGAATTCTTATTTTTATGTGCAACACTAGACCAAACATTTGCTATGTTGTTGGAGTATTAAGCAAGTTTTCCAACAAACCTAAGGAGAGTCAGTGGAATGCTGGAATGAAAATTCTAAGGTACATTGTAGGAACCTTGGATTTTGGTATTTTTTATACCATGGCTGATACACTCCAAGGATATTGTGATTCAGATTGGGCTAGAGATTGTGATTCTAGAAAATCAGTTTCTGGATATTGTTTCTCACTTGGTTCAGGAATATTTTCTTGGGTAAGTAGAAAGCAACCAACTCTCGCACTCTCCTCCACTGAAGCAGAGTACAAAGCAGCTTGTTTTGCTTCTTGTGAGGAAGTCTGGTTAAGGAGAATTCTTGTAGATCTAGGCTTTCCATCAAATATGGTGACTATACTCAAGTCTGATAATCAAAGTTGTATGGCTATTGCAAAGAACCCAGTATTTCATGCTCGCACCAAGCACATAGAAGTACAGTACCATTACATTTGTGAGCTAATTGAAGATGAAATTGTGGAGCTAGAATACTGCCCAACAGAGGCAAATTGTGCTGACATATTCACTAAAGCACTTGGAAGAGAGCAACTCAATAGACATCTTCAACAGATGGGCATAGGACCAAAACCTAATTGATTTTCGATCGATAAACATTGAGGGGGGGTGTTAGTATATGATCAATGTCCACCCCTCATGATTGTATGCACATTTTGTAAGGCCCCCATTATGAGGAGAAGCCAAGCGTGCATTACCCAATTGATGGGAATCCCAACTTGCATGTTGGATGGTCATATTGGACCATGTAAGGTATTGTAAGGAAAGGGAGTTACCACGGTCCCCAATTGGGGGGTCCGGGGCAGCGGGGAGCAGCCCCGGCTGGGGGGTCCAAGGGGGCCAGCGGGCCCCCTAGTGGGGGTCTGGGGGCTGCACCCCCGGGGGGATGGTAAAGGGAATATTCCATAGAATATTCCCTATCAGAGTCAGAAATCACTTATATTTGTTAGGTCAGTCAACCGGTCTAAGCCGTGCATGGAAATTACGCGGGTGGTGGCTGCCCACGCTATACCACCCATGTATAGCCGTCACGGAAGGCCACCCATGATCCTATATATAAATGACTTCTGCACTACCTGAGACATCGAGTTGAGCTAGCATACCTCTACCTTGTATCTCCCTATCTAGATTTGTCTAGATCACCTTTAAGCTCTACCTTGAGAGCGCACAGGTGGACAATGCCATCATCTTTGTACGTGGTGCTAGTAGAAAATTGTTGAGATTCTCCTATATCTGTTATCTTCTCTACTATTGCTCCTATGTTATATTGCGTAACTATTGTCTTACAGTCTTAATGCTGGCTTACCCCAACGTTTCCATAAAGTAGTAGTAGCGATGGCTGCCCCGGCTCCTGGATCTAAGATGGCTTTGGTGGTATAGCCCTGATGGGTTATTGGAAGATAAGTGTTACCTTCCTCTCCTTCGCGTACATCTCCAAAGCAGTAGCAAGCTCTGGGAATTGATTTGCTACATGTTTCCACAATTCTGGTTTAACCTTTAACAATTCCTCTAGAGTGAGATTACACTGTACTTTTGTGTTCTTGATCACTTCCGTGTTTCTAGGGATTACTGATTCTACATTCCTCATTAGTATTGTGGGTGCTCTCATGCTAATAGACTTGGCTTCTGAAAGTCCTGTGAATTGAGGTAATTCTTGCAAAGAATTGCATTCAAAACCAGTGTGTTCACTCAGTTGTTCTTCCTCTACTTCATCATAAATAGAGGGAATGTCTTGGGGAAATTGTTCTTGCAAGTCATCTATTTCCTGAATAGGAGGATGGGTTTCTTGTTCTTTTCTCCATTTCTCTTCTTGGATTTCTCTTAGAAATTCGTGTGAATATTTATGTATAGAAGATAGGTTGTCTTCACTCTCTGTATTTGGTACTTGAGACACGGATGGTGTATTCTTTTCTTGTGTCTATGAGGCAATAGGGTTCCTATGCTGATTCTTTTTCTCCTTGCTATCGATCAAGTATTCTAGCCTCTCCAATAGTCCTTCAAAGTGTAACTCAGGTTTTGCCATGTTATTCCAATTAAGATAACGAGAGGCCTCAAACATAGCTTGCGCTAATTCTACCATCTTCATGCAAAGTTTAGTTCTCTCAATTTCTAGGTCTGCTCTCGGATAGTTCTTACTCATTTCCGCTATCTGGGGTCCTTCTTTTAATCTCGCTTGATACACAGGAAACATCATGTCTAGGTTTTTCGGTATGGGTTCTGCTAAAACTGATCCTGATCTCTAAGCTATGTTCTCTTGATTAGATTCTTACGAAGTCAATTCTAGGATTTTGGCTCTTGATTCCTTCAAACTTCCTTCCAACTCAATTATATTTTTACTCCATTTTCTCTTAATTCTTTCTCTCGAGTCTTTCCATGATTTTGTCTTTTTACTGCTAGATTCTCCAACTTCACTAGTTCTGGCTATGTTCTCTTGATTAAGCTGTTTTTGTAAGAGTGCTTGGGCTCTTGTTATAGCTTGGATAGGCACGTATGTAGGGTTGGATCCATCTGCATTGTGCACAATACCTATCACGTTGATCGGCGTCACATTTGCAACATTTACAGGGTTCTTAGGACAATCTTTGATGATATGCTCTTTACCACAATCAACACAAAAGCCTTGTATGTTATAGTATTGTGACTGTCCTACTATCGGAGGATGTGGACAATCCTTTATGAAATGATCTCCTTGGCACCTAAAGCATGGTCCTCTAGGGCCCTATGGTCTTTGTTGTCTTAACTGGGGCCATGCATTAGGGTTAGTATACATCACATTAGCATAATCGGGCTCCCAATTGGGTTCTATCGATGGACTATCATATTGATATGTCTCCACATGTTCAAGGGACTCTATGTAATAAGCGGGTGGACTATCTACATGAGTAGAGTCAAAACTGTTTGAGTTCGGGTCACTCTTTGTGATCAGGGGGGAAGAAGGCACTAAAGCCCTATTGAGGTTCTCTTCTGCAGCCGCATATTTGACTGAAATGACATTGAGGTCTCTGTTGAGCCTGATAAGGGGAGTTTTGAGGAGGCCTATAGTAATGAGGTTGAGCATTATATTGACCTTGATACCTACCTGGTTGTGGGTATTCTTGTGGGTAGTTATGTCGTACTGCTTGTTTGTTGTAAGGGCAGTCTTGAGCAGTGTGATTCGTGTATCGTCTCTCAAATGTACAATATTGGCCACTAGGGTTGGCTTGTGGTTTTGTTGCATTGGGACACACATTTGCCATATGATCACCACCAAAGGTGTAACAACGCTTGTTTCTTGTTAACCTAGACATCTGTTTACTAGAAACTCCTAGCTTTTGGGCCACTTTTTCCGCTAGGTCTTCTATCGAGCTAGAAAGTTTTGAGGATGCTAGAGATGAACAATCTGAGTCCTTATAAACCTTTGAGAGCTCCAACTCGTCACCAAGGTTGTCCTCAATGTCTATACAAATTCTTACACATTGCTCTAGCATTCTAGGTTCCTTCAAGTATACATAGGACCGTAGTTTAGAGCTCAAGAGGTCATCTAAGAACAATGACACTTGCTTGGCCTGTGAGGGTAACTCTTGCATCAGACATCTCTCTACGTATTGCCTAAACCTACATCGTGCAAGTCTAACTGTTTCTAAGGAGTCTGTTTTAAACTATGAATCAACAAAGACGTATCATGTCTTATTCCACTTTTAGAGAATTCAGTGATGAATGACTCTAACAAGTGATGGATGTCTCTAAATTGCCTTTGTTGCAATGGTTGGAACCAAGTTAAAGTTGTATTCTTTAACGTTAGTCCAAATGCATTATATTATGTGAACATGTCTTCTACTTTTTTTGCTTGTAGCACTTGCTTAAACTCTGCAACATGGTCGTATGGATCTCCTGTCCCATCAAAGTAATTTTTCATTGAATTTACTAGCTGAGTAGGTCTTACCACCCTTGGATGTTGGCGTGGTCTAGGTAGAGGAAAATCATCTCTACCACCTGGTATTCTAGGTTCTCTTTGTCTTTCCACTCTATCGGTGTCCGTGTTCATTCTATCTCTCCCTATGGGATGAGTGAAACTTACTTCTGGTCTCTCTTTAATCTTCTCTTTTTGAATGCCATGGGCTCAAGATGTTCCAGCACCTTGGTGGCTTGTGTTTACATTCGCTCGTGATGGAGGGAAGACTAAATCACCTCTCCATGTGTAGGTTGTTGGTGTATAAACACCACAAGAACTAAACTAATGTGGTATTAGAATACCTCCATAACCATCATTAGCTTAGCAATACTCACAATGTTAACCTTTATCTCTGAATTTAGTGAAAAACAAAATTTCACTTCACAGAAATCTGCGCCTTTTCTTCACGCCTTCAATCTGACCTATATTAGCTTGATCTTTGCAAAATCTTTTGATCATTTGCTAAGAGAAGTTCTTGCTAATGTTAAGCAACACATAACAAGCAAAACTTTCAAGTAATAACTTCAAAATCTTCTGATTTTGCTCCAAACTTTTCACTATGTCTGAAAACTGGAAATTGACTTCATCGATTTGACATACCTTCACTGTTAAGTATATTTCTCTGAGTATGCGTCCCGTTTCTTAAAGATCTTTTGACCAAATGTAGTTGAGGACAGTAGCTTTAAAATGAGCTATCACTTACTAAAAACTTTACAGTATACTTCGAGATCTAACCTCAAGAAGTTCAGACAAATGTGCGCCAGAAAAGTCGTAACTGTCAACTACCTTACATAGTCATATGAAATGACTTAGAACTCAATGTACAAGAGGAATTAGACTTAATCCTTCTACACAAACACATATTGTTTATCAGAGAAGATGTGTACAAAATGGCTTGGCCTAATTTTGCTCATAGCCATGGAAAACTCTCTCAGACTCAGAAGTTTTTCCTCAACATCTCTCTCAGAAAAGACACGACTTTTCTCTACTCACTCAAATTACAAAATTGAGTTCTCTCTATATGTCTTTACATCAAATTAACTTATATACCTATGGTTTACATTCTCCTAGACTTGAACTCGTAAGTTCTGAAGATCAAATGAACAACTAGACTCTAATTTTGCACTAATTTACAATAGTGAAATTGTCCCTTCACTTAGGCTTGATTTTCTGTATGCTTCTTCTGTCCTTCTTCATATGTCTTCATATGTCTATGCCTAATTAGTGAGTGAAGCCCCAACAGCTCCCCCTCAATCACTAATTAGCATACTTCAATTTCTTCATGTAGTCTTCTTCTCTTTTATTCCTGCCATCTCCTTGAACTTACTTGTCTTCACTCAATCCAAGCTCTTTGTCATAATATCTGCAATTTGATCTTTTGTAGAAGTGTACACCACTTCAATCTCTTTCTCCATTACCTTTTCTCTGAGAAAATGATACTGTATTTCTATGTGCTTTGTCCTTGCATGAAATACAGGATTTTCTGCAAGATATAATGAGCTCATATTATCTCCATGAATGATAGGTATACCTTGATCAACTCCCAAGCTTTTGAATAATGTCTGCATCCATATGACTTCCTTTGCTGCTTCCACAAGTCCTTTGTATTCAGCTTTTGTTGAAGATAAAGCCACTGTATGTTGTTTCTTTGAACACCAACTCACAAGCTTATCTCCAATGTATATCATGTAGCCATGGGTAGATCTTCTGTCATCCTGACTTCCTGCCCAATCTGAATCACTATAGGCTCTCAACCTTATATTTGATGTAAAAGGATAATACAATCCTTCTTTCAAAGTCCCTTTGATATATCTAAGGACTCTTTGACCTGCAATCCAATGTGGATCCTTTGGACAATGCATGAATTGAGAAAGAACACCAACTGCATAACTAAGATCAGGCCTTGTTAGAGTTGTATAAATTAAACTTCCCAGTAAAGATTGATACTTCCTCATGTCTTTGAATTCTGCACCATCATATCTACTGAGTTTATGATTGACCTCTAGTGGTGTTGATGCCTCTCTACAATTCTCCATGTTAAACTTCTTTAGAAGATTCAAGAGATATCTTTCTTGTGATACATATATACCATGTTCTGCATAAGTGATTTCCATTCCAAGAAAATATGACAATTTTCCTAGATCACTTATCTTGAATTCCTTCTCAAGTAGCTTCTTCACCTCCTTGATTCCTTCATTTGAGGTACCTGTAATTATAATATCATCTACATATATACAAATGTAGATCATACCTTCATCTGTTCTTTTGATAAGTAAACTTGCATCTGCCTTTGAACTTTGATATCCAAGATCATTAAGATACTTTACAAGTCTATAATTCCAAGCTCTTGGAGCTTGCTTCAAACCATAAAGAGCTCTTCTCAACCTGCAAACATAATTGGAAACTTATGATCTGCAAACCCTTGAGGTTGCTCCATGTAAACCTCATCTGATATATATCCATTCAAAAATGCATTCTTAATGTCCAATTGACTCAATGTCCATCCTTTTGATGCTGCAATGGCAATGATTGTCCTTATGGTTGACATCTTTGCCACAGGACTGAATGTCTCATCATAATCTATGCCAAAAGTTTGAGCATAGCCTTTAACCACCAATCTGGCTTTGTATCTGGCTATAGTTCCATCTGCATGCTTCTTGATTTTGTAAACCCATTTATTTCCAATCACTTTCTTACCATTAGGCTTTGGAACAAGTTCCCAAGTTTTGTTCTCTTCAAGTGCATCAAACTCTTCCTTCATTGCTACTTCCCATTGTCTCTTACCCTTTGCTTCATCATAGCTTTGAGGTTCTTCATCTTCCTTAACCATGTAAGCATAATTTTTCTGAGTCAAGTAAGAAGTATCATAGGAATACCTTGTAGGTTGATTCCTCATTCTGGTTGACCTTCTTGGTTCACACTCTTCATGTATATCTGGATGTACTTCTTCATAAAATATTGGTCCATCTTCATTCCTTCTATATGATCCAACTCTTGATGTGCTTGCTTGCATATGTTCGTCATCTCCATCTATCTGCATATGTGACTTACCTCTTGCACTCCTTGTTATCTCTTCTTCAAATGTTTCAAGATCACAATCTTTATCTGCATACCAACTCTTCTGCTCATCAAAAGTCACATCTCTGGAAACAATAAAATGTTTAGTTAAAGGACTCCATAGCCTATAACCCATTTGCTTTTCATCATACCCAATAAACACATATTTTTCTGCCTTTGGTTCAAGCTTATGTCTGAGTTGTGATGGCACATAAGCATAGGCAATTGACCCAAACACTTTACAATGATCAAGTGTTGGTTTCTTACCCCACCAAGCTTCATAAGGGGTCATACCATTCAAAGCTCCACATGGTAGCCTATTCACAAGATATGTGGCTGTATTTACAGCCTCAGCCCAAAGATAATTAGGACAATTCTTTTCTTTTAACATTGCTCTTGCAAATTCAACCAATGTTCTATTTCTCCTTTCTGCCACCCCATTATGTTGAGGTGTATACCTGCAAGTTATCTCTCTCTTGATACCTGTATTCCAAAGATAGTCATTAAACTCTTGGGAGAAGTATTCTCCCCCTCCATCAGACCTTAACCTCTTGAGTTTTTGACCTGTAACTCTTTCTGCATAAGCATGAAAATGTTTGAAGGCTCCAAATACTTCTGATCTTTCTTTTAGAACATAAAGGGTTATCCACCTTGTAGCATCATCAATAAACAAAACATAATACCTAGATCCATTTATTGATCCTTCTTTTGTTGGTCCCCATACATCTGTATGTATGAGTTCAAGCAAACCATCATGCTTGAAACCTTTCTTCTGAAATGGTAGTCTATGAGCTTTTCCCATCTGACAAGCTTCACACTTGTATATCATATGTTGATTCTTCACATTTGGTAGCCCCATTACAGATTGGTTCTCCACCATAGTTTTGATTCCTCTTTCATTGAAGTGTCCCAACCTCTTATGCCAAAGATCTAACTCTGTAATTACTTCATCACCATGTGTGATTAGGGCTTGACCAACATTTCCTTGCACTTTGAGAGTAAAAAGTCTACCTTCCTTCTTACCACAAACAATGGGTTTGTATGCATCCTCTGGATCTTCAACAAATACCCCTTCATTTGTAAATCTGACTTGGAAAGCTTTTTCTACTATTTGTCCAACACTAATCAGATTCTTTGGTATTGTTGGAACATACAAAACATTTGTTAATAAATCAGCTCCACTCCTTCACTTCAGTTTTCGAATTGAATGCACACTATGTTTTGTATTGTCACCTCTTTGTAATGTATGACTTGAATTGCCTTCTTCCAATTCTGACAATAATTCTATATTACCTGACAAATGATTTGAACAACCAGAATCAATATAAAATACCTTGAGATCCTCCTTCTCTGATGAACTTATTGAATTCATCATCAATGTTGTATGAGTGTCATTCTGTGTATCATTTGCATAATTGTAATATGTGGTGTTGTAAGATTGGTTCTGATTCCAATTTCTTCCACCACCTCTACCAAAACTTCCTCTTGAATTCTGTCTTCCTCTTTGAAATTGATTCTGAAACCTTCCACCTCTTCCTCTGCCATTGTTGTTCTGATTTTGGCTTGCTCCTTGTTGATTATGCCAGCAATCATATGCTAGATGATTGCTCAATCCACAAATCCAACATGTCTTCTTGTTATTGTTCTGATTACCTCTACCTCTTCCATTTCCTCGACCTTTACCTCTACTAATACCTCTTCCTCTTGCATAATTTTCTTGAGTTGTTGACTCTTCTTCATCCTTTGCCTTGCCTTTATCTCCTTTCTTTTTGTTCTTCATGTACATTGCAGAACTTTGACCTTTGTCTCCATCTGACTTCAAGTCTTGCTCAAATGTGAGCATCAATCCAAGTAATTGATTCAGTTCTGGCACATAATGGTTTAATGAGAGTTCTGTTGAAATTACAAAAGGTTTCCACCTTTCATCACCTCTTAATCCTGCAAGTAATTGTGCTATTAACCTATGATCTTCAATATCCTCATCAGTGGATCCAAGGCTATCTGCCAAGTCCTTCATCTTAGTGACATAATCACTAATGCTTTGATTTTGCTTTTTCTTAAATGTGGTGAACTCTGACCATAAGCTAGCTTTCCTAGCTTTAGTAGTGTTTTGGAAGTGATCTTCCAAAGCATTCCAAATATCTTCAGCTGTTTCTAAACCTCTGATATGTGGCAACAAATGATCTGTAATAGTGTTATATATATAAGCTCTTGCACTTGCATCTCTCTTCTGCCATAGCTTCAAAGCTTCTAGCTCTTCCTTTCTTGGATGACTTTCATCTTCAAATTTAGGCTTCTCTTCTTCACCTGTCACATATACCATTAGGTCCTTACTCATAAGTAAGGCTTCCATCCTCATTACCCAAGCAGGATAGTTATCTCTGTCCAATTTGTCAATGGACACATGATCTGCCATGGTATTCTTGCTTCTGCTTCAACCTGTAAGTATAAAGTTAAAGAATGATACCTTTTGTAGACCTTTACCCTTGGAAGTAACTTCGAAATAATCTTCTGATGACTTTTGTTTGTTGAACACCTCAGCTTCCTCCTTCTTTGATAAAGAACTCTTCAAATCTTCTTGTATCTGCTCTCCCTTTACTTTCGAGGACCTTATCTGCTCTGATACCACTTGTTGGTGTATAAACACCACAAGAACTAAACTAATGTGGTATTAGAATACGTCCATAACCATCATTAGCATAGCAATACTCACAATGTTAACCTTTATCTCTGAATTTAGTGAAAAACAAAATTTCACTTCACAGAAATCTGCGCCTTTTCTTCACGCCTTCAATCTGACCTGTATTAGCTTGATCTTTGCAAAATCTTTTGATCATTTGCTAAGAGAAGTTCTTACTAATGTTAAGGAACACATAACAAGCAAAACTTTCAAGTAATAACTTCAAAATCTTCTGATTTTGCTCCAAACTTTTCACTATGTCTGAAAACTGGAAATTGACTTCATCGATTTGATATACCTTCACTGTTAAGCTGATTTCTCTGAGTATGCGTCCCGTTTCTTAAAGATCTTTTGACCAAATGTAGTTGAGGACAGTAGCTTTAAAATGAGCTATCACTTACTAAAAACTTTACAGTATACTTTGAGATCTAACCTCAAGAAGTTCAGACAAATGTGCGCCAGAAAAGTCGTAACTGTCAACTACCTTACATAGTCATATGAAATGACTTAGAACTCAATGTACAAGAGGAATTAGACTTAATCCTTCTACACAAACACATATTGTTTATCAGAGAAGATGTGTACAAAATGGCTTGGCCTAATTTTGCTCATAGCCATGGAAAACTCTCTCAGACTCAGAAGTTTTTCCTCAACATCTCTCTCAGAAAAGACACGACTTTTCTCTACTCACTCAAATTACAAAATTGAGTTCTCTCTATATGTCTTTACATCAAATTAACTTATATACCTATGGTTTACATTCTCCTAGACTTGAACTCGTAAGTTCTGAAGATCAAATGAACAACTAGACTCTAATTTTGCACTAATTTACAATAGTGAAATTGTCCCTTCACTTAGGCTTGATTTTCTGTATGCTTCTTCTGTCCTTCTTCATATGTCTTCATATGTCTATGCCTAATTAGTGAGTGAAGCCCCAACATAGGTATTTCTCACATGGTCTGGTACCACAAATACTTGTTCAGACATCCATGTATACAACCTTTCCAGGTGTATCTGGGTCCTTGAATTCATATATCATGATGGAGCCTACCTCACTAGGTTGTTCCATTCTATACCTCTAAAATGCTTTGTTTGTCTCTTTATTTACAAAAAACTCTATGCTTCTGTTGTCTTGAGGGATCCATTCTGGGATTAGTACTCTTGTCAGTACAGATTTCCCTCTAGGTGTCCTAGGTTCTTCTCCTATTGGTTCTTTTCCTTGGGCTCTTGTTTCCGTCTCTAACTAAATTACTTCAAACTCATTGGTATTATTTGGCTGAGTACTTATGATGTACATCGTTCCTTCTTTGTCTATGTACGCATCTCTGTCGAATTTCACCAGTGGATGTTCCAATCCAATGGGTTGATTAGGGTTGTGCCTTTGCACTACTTGTCTTCACAAACCATCCTCATAGGTGCAAGCACCTAAACGGTTGGTTCGGACAAATTCTAGTTGAGTCCTATAGGGTCCTTTGGGTCTTTCCACATATTCTATGTTTCACCCTCCTTCTGGTCTTTCTGTGCTAAAAGCCATTTCCGATTCACTCGTATCTGAGCTCAACTCAAAGGGATCACTATTCAATTATTGTGTCCACGAACGTGTAGTAGTTCCTACACTTGCTTCTGATGATCTAAGGCTTCATCGGTCTGACTTACCTATATGCTTGCCCGATCTAAGGTTCATGAATTTAGTTAGCGGCACTCTTTGATTGTCAATGTTTCTTGTTTTTAATTGCTTGATTCTTTTTCAATTCCTTTAAGTGCTTTTTTTGTCTTACTGTATGCGTCAGGAATCGACTTTCCGTTATATTTTGGAGTTCTCGTTTCGTTAGACTTTAATTCTTTTCCCTTAGTTTTTCGTATCGCACACCTTTACTTTAGTCTTGGACTTGAAAAAAATTAAGTCTCTTGAACTTGATTGTTACTATCGTCTTTAATCCACAATGGTACCATTTAGCCTAAGCTAATAATTGACTGAGGGGGTTGAGTATTCTTCCAACCTCGAGTCAGCTCCTTTGATTGCTCTGATGCCCAAGAAGTCACACTTCCCAAGCCTTGCGTTCTTCACTTCCTTGCTTTGGTTGCCCTTGCTAGACCTTGGTAGACCTGCAAAAATTCAATGTTAGACCAATTTTCAAATGGAAGATCAAGCACTTTGATATATACACTTTTAGTTCCCTTTTCTTTTGCCCAAAATTCTATGCCCCCTAGCTTTTCTAGTCCCAACAATGTTAACCTCAAATTAGCTCAAAAAATGGACTTCGGATGAAAAAGATATGAGCATTCAGGTCCTGGAGGGTAAAAACTGACAAACAAGTATTTCTTCAAATGTGAGCTAAGGCGTCTCCTATGAGCTTAATTACCCAAAAATTTGCTTAAAATAGCCTCAAAATTGGTCAAAATTTGAAACCCTAAAATTGGTGTTTGGGGTGGACAATCGTGATGGTCTGGGACAATCTTGATGGTCTAGGACAATCGTGATGGTCTGGGACAATCGTGATGGCTCAGATGAACCGTCGCGATGGCGTGATGTGCAAACTCTCACGATGGTCTGAAGTGGACAGTCGCGATGGTCCAAAAATGAACTGTCACGATGGCCCAATTGGCGAACAAACGTGATGGCATTAGTCAACGTTCAACAGAATCATCACGATGCTCTGATGGGAACCGTCGTGATGGTCACGGGTGCGATGGCATGAGCCAATCCCAATGGTCTAATTTTGAGTCGTCGCCATGGCGTACCTGGCACCGTCGCGATGGTCTGGCTTGACATGTGGTAGTATCTTCACGATGGCGTGGGGTCGACAAGATCATCGCGATGGTCAGGGACCGTCGCGATGGCTCAAGCGAATCATCGTGATGGTGTGAGACCGTCGCGATGGTCCGGCCGAGCCGTCGCAATGGCGTGAGCCAATCGCGATGGTGTGACACAATCACGATGGTCTGAGCCAATCGCGATAGTCCACCAAAGTATGAATTTTTGAAATGCAACTTTAGATTCATGTGTGTGCAAGTATGCTCTACAGCGTGGTGAACTCGCCTACCTCAAATTCCAAGTTTGGCAAACCATCACGATGGTCTGACACATTCGGCAGATTCTGACAAAAATTGCATTTTTACCTTTTGGAAGCTTTCTTGATACTCTGGAGCTCTGTACCTGCAAGAAAACTCAAAAACACAAAAGCACATACAAGCACAAAAGCTCTCTCTCTCTCTCTCGCATGCACAAATGAGGGAAATGAGGAGAATGGGTGGATATGGTGAATTTTTTGATTTTTTCAAAGTGGAAGATGATGATGCAGTGGTGAATACGGAGTGTAGACGAGATGAAAACACAAAAAAATAACTAAAAACAACATCAAAAACTGAAATTTTTACCTTCCAATGCCACTTCTTGCTATACTCTTACCATCACACATTCATCCTAGACTCGATCCCCGGCAATGGTGCCAAATTTGGTGTTGCTCTAGCACAATGGTGAGAACCACGTTAAGAAGATCCACCTCCTTAATGTCAATCCACGGAAGAGATAGGAGTGATATGAAGATCATGAATGTGAAATGTAGTGAGAGTGAAGGTGAGAAGCATAGAGATGCTCACACACATACACACACACAATGAAGAGACAAGCAAGACACAATGGAAGGTAGGAAATAGACTCTATTCTCAAGATCAATTACAAGCTCAAGCTCACTCTAGCTCATACAACTCTACACTAGCTAACCTCAAAAATGAGCTCTCTAGCTCTTTTTATAGATTCTAGACTAGTTTTGACCGGTTTTGCATCTAGTGACCGGTATAGTTAAAAAATAGGTTCTATGTGTTATTTGAAAGGGTAAACTATGTCTAAAAATAACCAAAATTGGTAGGCTCATTCTACCTAAGATCCTCAAGCTCAAGGACTCCTTGTCTTGCACAAAATGGAGCATATGATGACAAAAAGGGGTTTTTCTATGTTACATATGGTACATGAGTGATGAAAATTACTATTGGAGGTTTTCAAAAGTATTTTAAAACATATTCGTTTGAAAAAAAGATTCGGCTGACTCCCTGCTACTTTGTTGTGCTCTGTCTTTACATGCTTCCATGTCGTCTATGCCTCTAGCTACTGTGTCTCTGGCTATTGCCAACAATTTGTCACAACTTTGTATAATCGCGGCCAAGTCTTATCTTGGGGAGAGGTTCGTCGACTATTGCTCCTTCACGACTCGCGATCCAAATCGACTTCCTCTTAGGAATCTTCCATGAAGGCCAAATGCCCATTCAATAAGGATGAAACCATAAGTCATCAAGCTAGCAATGGATCTAAGCAAGGATCGCATAATTCATCGAATAAGTTCACCTGTAATTTCTATGGAAAATTAGGACACTTAGAAAAGTTTTGCTATAAAAAGAAACAATCATCGAAGGCTTCTACATCTAGGCAAGCATCCAAAGGCTCCCAACATAGATCCCACTGCTTGAGTGAGGAACTCTTCATCTCCACAGAAGCCAATGCACTAGTTACTTCCAGCTCCCCGTATGAGTGGATCTTTGATAGCGGAGCTACCTCCCATATGTGCAAAGACAAGGAATCCTTTCAAGAAATCGAAGAACACACAGGAGAAGTCTATCTTGGCAACAACAAAAGTTTACCCATCAAAGGAAAAGGGAAAGTTCAAATTACCAACCATCAGGGCGAATGCAAGTCTTTATCCAATGTTCTTTTTGTTCCAAATTTATGTATGAATCTACTTTCCATCAAGGCCATTACAGATCAGGACAAACAAGTATGGTTTGATAACACCTCAATTAAGGTAGTTGATTCCCATACAAAGGATGTCATTTCTCAAGGTATTGAAGAAAAGGGCGTCTACAAGCTATCTTGCTTTGTATCCAAAGAATCAACCTCAAGTTTGTGGCACCAAAGATTTGGCCACACTTCTTACTTATTAAAAATCTCCTCATCCCAACTTGTGAGGGGATTGCCAAAGATAGGGCAACTTACTAATGTCTGCCAAGCTTGCACCCAAGGCAAGCAACACAGGGCCCCAATTCCTAAGGAAGCTTCAACACGAGCGAGGAACCCACTAGCCCTTATCCACATGGACTTATGTGGACCTATGAATAGCCCATCCATGAGTGGATCCCTCTACTTTTATCTTCTAGTAGATGACCACTCTTGCTATATCTGGGTGTACTTTTTGAAGTCAAAGGCATACACATTCTCTAAGTTTCAAACTTGGATCAAGGAAGTTGAGAATGAAGCTTCGACTAAAGTTAAAACCATCCGATCAGATGGAGGTGGTGAGTTTATCAATCATGACTTTGATAACTTTCATAACCAGAAAGGGATCAACTGACAAGTCATTTAGCCTCATACTCCATCCCAGAATGGAGTAGCTGAAAGGAAGATACGCAATGTGATGGAAATGGCAGGAACAATGCTTCATCACAAGGATCTACCCTACAAGTTCTGGGCAGAAGCCATGCATACTACTGTTCACATTCTTAATCGAGGATTTACAAGTGCATTACACAACAAAACACCCTTGGACTACTTCTGGGTATATATTCTTGCTTGGCTCAAGACCTATCTCTTGGGCAAGTAAGAAGCAACCTACAAATGCTCTATCATCCATAGAGGTCAAGTACTGAGCATCCAACTTTGCAGCATGTGAGGCCATCTGGTTTCGACGTTTATTAATTGACATTGGTGTTTTGCAGGATACTTCGACATGTCTTCGCACGGACAGCTAGTCAGCCTTGGCCATCGCTAAGAATCCAGTGTTCCACGCTTGGACAAAGCACATCAAGATCCAGTACTACTTCATCCACGAGAAGCTCATATCTCAAGAGATTACTCTAGAGCAGTGTACCTCTCAGGAGAACCTGGCAGACATGTTCACGAAGGCTCTACCTCCGATTCCGCTTCAACGATTGGTGGACCTCTGCAATATTTAGCCGCTCCAAAATGGAGCTGTAGAGGGGGTGTTGACGACATGATTTCTCCTACTTCATCTACATTTGTATCTGCATGAGTGCATCTCCATTTTGTATCCAGGAGGCACTCCATTTCTACTCTGTTTCCATTTTATATTGTATTTCCTTTGTATTTGGGTACCTTGCCATGTGCTTCTACCAATTCTATTCATTCTCCTTTCAGGAGACTTATCCCACATATGATGTACTTTTGAGAGCCCCTCCCAAATCTATATAAGGAGGGACTCTCCCCTCATTTGTACTTGGTTAGAAGCTTGAGGAGCCTACTGCATGCTCTTGGCAACCTCATTTCTAGTCCACATGAGTTTACCCATTTCATGGTCTACTCATTTTGTGTCTCACACATTCTTTGTTTTGTGAGAGTACTTTACTTTTCATTTTGCTTCCGCATGCATACTCTCTACAAAAATCAGGCAGCCATTGCCACTGAAGCTCAACATAAGACAACCTTTGCCACAGAATGGGGCATATTTGCAATTCATGTGATGCCATTTGGGCTCACAAATGCACCCACCACTTTTCAACGATTAATGTGTCATGTCTTTAAGGAATTCTTACGAAAAAACTTGGAAGTGTATGTGGATCACTTATGTGCTCATTCTAACATGAGGCAGACCCACATCCCTGAATTAAAGCAAGTTTTTGACAAATGTTGAGAATATCAGGTCTTTCTGAACCCAGAAAAGTGCATTTTCATGGTCAGACAAGGAAAAATTGTAGGACACATTGTGTCAAACAACGAAATCTCTATGGACGAAGAAAAGATTAGAGTGATTGGGGACCTAATTAGGCCAAAAAATGTAAAGGAGGTACAGGCTTTCATGGGACATTGTGGATATTATCGACGATTTATAGAAATGTATGCAATCATTGCAAAGCCTCTGTACTCTCTTTTGACCAAGTTCAAATGGAAGGATGAATGTGAGAATCACATTTCGACCCAAGAACCCTAGGATTAGAATCAGAGAAGGGGAGATTACCAAATCACAAAGATATTAGATACTAGTATGAAGCATATATAAACAAGATAATCAAAAAATTCTTGCTTGTTGTGTAGACAAATCAAAATACAAGAATTGGTTGTAATTAGCACATGTAGGTGCATTAAAGCAACATCTATCAAAACATTGTACATTGTAGACTCTGCACTAGTAGATTGGCCTTCTATGGAAGCAGATGTCTATAGGCTATGTAAAGAATGCCCTGTCTGTTGTGAAAGACATCCGTGGAAGATGCCACCTTGTATCCTGTGTCTCTCACACCAAAATAGAGTGAACCAATGGTAAAATTCTTGAGGACAAAAACATTCCCTCAAGGAATGAGTTTAGCAAGACAATGAAGTCTAGAGCAAGAATCTCAAGACTACACACTTATTGGCGATAATTTGTACAAATGAGGAAGAGATGGATACTTGATATTCCCAAAATCTAGCCATAAACATTTCTTCAAACGTCGTTTTGTAGCAGACATGCAAATATTTGATCCGACAATGCCAAGCATAACACATCCGTATTGATGGCATTGTGCTCATATCATATGCAAGGTCACCATTGCCATGTTCAAAACATGGGGTGTTAACATGAGTTGTCTTGACTCTGCAAAGATTTTAAACAGTGTTTGCATCATGTCAAAAATTTTAAGGATCATCTGCATAGCTACCTTGGTCATGGGATGAAGTCGGTGGAGCTAGTGGCATATGGTTGCCATCATGTAGCCTACCATCAAAGGGCCACGTGGTGGTGCTAAATAAGGATAATTCAGCCAATCCTCGCACTTCTTATTGTTTTGAACTTTAATAACAAATGCAATCTAGGAGCGATGTCATGGCATTAGACCGTAGCATGGGTTGTACTTTAAATGTAGTGGGGCCTTGGTCCATGTATGCATCATTTTCACATATTCTTGCAGAAGCTCTTTATGGCAATTGGGTTGAAAGATTTTACCTTTTTTCACCTCCGAAGGTAAGTCTTCTAGTTTGAATTGAGTGGCGTGAGTCGGTCTCGTTCTTGTTTCCTTTTCAATCACCAATTGGAATTCTCTCATGTACAAAAAATAAGGTTTATATTGAAGCTCATTGATGGGTATATACCTTCATGGTGCTAGTTGTGTGAAATAAGGCGATTGCAAGATGCATTCTTCTATGAGGGCCATCGCATGGAGTTGGGCTTCAATCCTGGCTGGGTGATTCTCACTAAGTTCTTCAACTAGTTTGAGCCATGCGAGAGTGGGAAGTTCAAAAGTATCCATCCCTTCTGCCGTGACTTGTTTGCCTGGGGCTAGTTGTGGTTCATATTCTTATTCATAAGTCGCCTCTATCGGGATTGAAATTGTCTCTTCTTCCGCTAGGATTTCTGGTGGGGAGTCCGGTCTTGGAGACCCTAACTGGGTTGGAACTTGGGCTTGGAGGTCTAGCACACGTGCCCCTAATGTGATGAGTTCTTCTATGATTTCTAGCAGTGTGACCTCTTGAACACTGTGTTGCTATACAGGTGCTTGTAATCGTAAAGTAGTGTGTTCACTCTGTAAGTGTTGATATTCTTCATTTATCCGATCATAATCTTCAATTAAACATGCATGATCATCCAAGAGTAACTTCATGGTCTCAGATGGGACCGCTTTAAATCTACTTGGACTGATTGGTTCATCAGGCTTGTCCATGGCTACTTCAAAGTTTTCACGATTTTGTTTTTGTATTCTTTGGTTCTCCTCTTTGGCAGTGGTGAGGTGTTGTCTTAAGAGCCCAATGTTTCTAGTTAGCATTGCATTATGTACAATTTGGGCTTGTATATGTTCCTATATTTTGGTCACAACTTCCTTAGTTTTCTGCTCCAATTCCAACTCCATCGAGTGATAGGCATCACGGAGTTATTGGTGACATGCATTAAGAGAAGCATTCTGAATGGTCAATGAGTTTAATTGGGCCTAGAATTTGTTGGTGCATTTTGCCCAAGCCTACATGCTTGATATGCTTGATATTATCCTCATTTGTAAGTCACATGAGTAGTCATGTGAACACCTCTTGTAAAAGTGTTCATTTTTATCTCTTGTAATTTGAAAAAGAAAAAGGAAAAGGATGGCTTACCTCATGCATGATGTAAAAGCAATTTCGTGGCTCTAAGTACCAAAACCCATGACTTTTTGAGCTGAGGGAATATCTCCTAACTTTGGGGATCACTTTTAGGTGGAGCCATTCGAATTCGAATTCAAAACTCCCTCCAAGAATAGCTATAAAAGGAGCAAGAAGGAAGAGGCGATTAGCAAGCCTTGTACGTGACCACTTCATGTCATTTTGTAGAGATTGAAGAGCTTACTCAATAGCTCTATCATTCTACTCCCATTGTGCAAAGATTCATTGCCAATGTGGTTGTAATCATATGTCAATCTATACATTTATTATCATCTACTTCTGTGTTTTGTTCTTTGCTATACTCACTCAGAGTAGTAAGTTCAAAAGGTCATATCTCGAGTTCTACTGATCCCTCTTCCGTGATTTAACTTGAGTTGATTAGCCCATACTGTTTACTTTTTACCTATAAATTTTCAAGGTCATTAGATTAAGAGTCTAGAAGATAACTGCAATTTACTGCTCACTGGTCTATCTATGCAGAGCCCCAAGAATGGTGGGCATGTTCCAGAAATTGATGAAACTTGTTCTCAGTGCTCAGTCCATCATTTGAAGTGTTTTAACTTGTATTGGGAAGCTTGCTAAGTCTACTTGTTATGCCCAAAAGGAATTTTTCAAATTCTTACCAGGTTGAGAGCAATGTTCATTTTTTCCAGTAGGTGTATGTCCAAAAATAGCAAGTTTTGGGAGCTAGTCATTTCGCAACTAGTCTGTCTTGCTTAAACTTTTGGGATACATGTTCCAAAGTACTTGGCTGATATTTTGGTGGATTTAGGAAGCTCAAAGGGTCTACTAATCAACTCTGAAGTCGCAATTGGCTGGTGTGAAGCTGGTTGTAGCAGCACCTACTCATCTTTGGATTGCATCCACCATCTCTCTTCACAGTGGTATCAGAGCATAGTCAAGCAACATGGGAGATGGATTTCCATCAACAATTGACAAATTGGATCGAAACAACTACCCGGCATGGTCTCTAAGGATGGAGGCTTACCTTCAAGGGAGGAATCTATATGGATTCATATCCGGAGATGAAGGAATGCCAACCATGAGGAACAAAGGACAACCATCACATGAAGAAGTGGAAGGACTTTCGAATTGGTGCTCGAAGGATGCACTTGCAAGGTCCTATATTCTAAACTCAATCTCTGATTTTCTTTTACCTCATGTCAAGGGATGCAAGACATCAAGAGAGACTTGGAATGCACTTGCTTCTTTCTTCTCTTCCAACAGTCGAGCAAGGAAGAACCAATTGTGGATGGAGTTCACAACAATGAAGAAAAGCCCGAAGCAAAATGTGACTGATTATGTCACAAAGATGAAGGAGATTTCCGACCAACATGGAAGCATTGGAGAGGTAATTGAAGAGGAGCAAATCATCAGACAAATCATGAATGGAATCAAAGCAGACGACAAGTGGGAGTCATTCACAACAGCCATGGATTTATACATGGATATGCATGTACCCGACCTCAACACACTCATGGGCCAACTCTTCACTCATGAAGCAAAGATTAGCAAAGGTGGTGAGTCCTCAAGAGGTAATCAAACTTTTGCCTTATATTCTGATAAAGCTAAGGTGAAGGACAAGTCAAAGAATAGGAAGAATGAAGACGAAGGAAGCTCTTTTCAAGCAAACTTTGCAGGTAGAGGAAGAGCTAGAGGAAGAGGCAGAGGTGGAAAGCAAGGCAGGGGGAGATTCCAATCATCTCAACCTTGCAACATATGTGGCTTATCTAACCATACTACTGAGGAATGTTTCAGGGACCCGAGGAACTCAAGAGGAAGAGGATTCAATAGAGGTGGCTATGGATCAAATAGAGCTAGATACAATGGAGGCTACAACAACAACAACTACTACAACAACAATTACAACAATTACAACAACAACAACAACTATCAAAGTGGCCATAGAGGAAGAAGAGATTACAATAACTATGCAGAGGACCAAAGTCAAGAAGATTCATTATTGATTATGAATCTATCAGCGAAGAAGGGTAAGGATGATAATCACATATTTTACATTGATTCGGGATGCTCGAACCATGTAGCAGGAAATGTGGCTGTACTTTCTGATTTGGAAGATCCTCATAACAAGCATGAAGTGCAGACAGGAGATGACACAAAGCACTCAGTGGAGAAGATAGGTAATGTGAAGACATCAGATGGGAATATGAACCTCTTAAGCAAAGTCTTGTATGTCCCTACAATTACCAAAAATTTAATAAGTGTTGGACAAATTGTTGAAAAAGGATTGGAGATTAGATTCAATCGATTTGGAGCATATGTTGAAGACCCAAGGCAAGGCTTTCAAAGGATTGCCAAAGGAGAAAAGACAAGAAGGCTTTTGACTTTTGAAGTGGAAGATACAAAGAACATAGCTTTGTTTAGCTATGGATCTGAAACTCTAACAAAGTTGGAGATATGGCACAAAAGGCTTGCTCACATTGGTGAGAGGACACTCAAACAGATTTGCAGGGACCAAAGTGTACTTGGTTTGCCTAATATCACAAGGCAACACATGATTTATAAGTGTGAAGCTTGTCAACTTGGCAAGGCTCATAGACAACCTTTCAATAATAATATGTGTCTTTCATAGATGAATGTAGCAGGTGGACCCTTCTGTTTTTCATGAAGCACAAGGATGAAGTGTTTAATTGCTTTAAGAAGTATATTGCTCTTGTTGAAAACCAAACAGGTAGGACTTTGAAATGACTCATATCAGATGGTGCAGGAGAATACTTCTCTTCTGAATTTGATGCCTTCTTGCATGAAAGAGGCATTAAAAGGGAAGTTACTACAAGGTATACACCCGAACTCAATGGTTTAGCAGAGAGGAGGAACAGAGCTATTGTCGAAGCTGCAAGGTCCATGGTCAACGAAAAGGGATTGCCAAACTACCTATGGGCAGAGGCTCTGTCTACAGCCATATATCTCATAAATAGACTTCCATCTAAGTCACTAGATGGAACCACTCCATATGAAGTGTGGAATGGAAGAAGACCTAGTCTAGAGCATTGTAAAATCTTTGGATGCTTAGCCTATGCTCACATTCCTTCTCAAGTAAGAGGGAAATTGGATCCCAAGGTAGAGAAGTGCGTATTTATTGGTTATGACCAAAACCAAAAAGGATATAGATTGTACAATCCAACCAATAAAGGATTTTATGTGAGTAGAGATGTAATTTTTGATGAAAACAAATCATGGTTTGATGATGACAGGAAAGTGAAGTTGCCTTATGACTTCGATCAAGATTTTCCATCACTTCAACGAAAGGAGCCAAAGCAGATTGAAGAAAGTGATTCGGAGATTGACCTAGAAGACTTGGAAAGACTAAAGCTATGGAAGAACAAAGGAAAATCAAAGATGCAGGATGCTACATATGGACCCGAGAGCTCACATCAACCACTTAGAAGGTCTTCAAGGGAGAAGAAGAAACCAGAGAGGTTTGGTTATGATACTTCTTTGGTCACCAAGCATTCAATCTACATTGCAAAGGATTCAACCAATGAAGAACCTACCAAATTTGAAGAAGCACAAAGCAAGAAATCTTGCAGAGATGCAATGGATGAAGAAATGGAAGCCTTGAAGGAAAATGACACTTGGGAGCTTGTACCTAACAAGCCATCTATGAAGATAATCGGATCTCGATGGATATACAAAATCAAGAGGAATCCAGATGGAAGTATAAATAGACACAAAGCAAGGTTAGTTGCTAAAGGGTTTGCTCAAACCCATGGTATTGATTATGAGGAGACTTTCTCTCCTATTGCAAAAATGCCTACAATTAGGGTTCTCATTAGTCTTGCTGCATCTAGAAATTGGAATCTTTATCAACTTGATGTAAAGAATGCTTTCTTGAATGGATGGATTTCTGAGGAAGTGTATATGGCACAACCTCCTGGATATGAGGATGCACATCATCCTAACTATGTATGCAAACTAAAGAAAGCTTTGTATGGATTGAAGCAAGCTCCAAGAGCTTGGAATTTCAGATTGGTGACTTATTTGCAGGACCAAGGATTCCAAGCTAGCAAGGCGGATACCTCTTTGTTCATAAAGAGGAATGGATCTAAAGTGATCTATTTATGTGTGTATGTTGATGATATTATTATCACAGGCAATGATCTTGAAGGAATCAAATAGGTAAAGAGTCAAATGAAGGAGGAGTTCAAAATAAGTGAGCTCGGACCACTCACTTATTTTCTTGGATTGGAGTTGATCTACACAGATTCAGGTATATACATCACACAAAGGAAGTATGTCCATGACATGCTCGTCAAGTTCAAGATGGAAAATACCAAGTGTGCAGGTACACCTATGGAGCAAAATCATAAGCTTAGTGCTTATGAAGGAGAGCCAATCGAAGACATCACAAGCTATCAAAGCTTGGTTGGAAGTTTGAACTGTGCAACACTCACAAGGGTGGATATATGCTATAGTGTTAGCATATTGAGTCAGTTTATGCATAAGCCGAGAAGACCAGATATGGAAGCGGCCAAGAGAGTCCTCAAGTACCTAAAGGGGACCATGAATGAAGGTTTGTTTTATTCATTTACTTCAGATATTGAGCTAAAGGTCTACTCAGATGCAAATTGGGCCGGATCTAAAGATGATAGAAGAAGCACATCAGGGTATATATCATTTGCAGGTTCCAAAATCATTTCTTGGTCATCGAAGAAGCAACCAACCGTGGCATTATCTTCTACCAAAGCTGAATATAGAGGTTTGGCTAATGCAACTCAAGAAATCATGTGGTTAAAGTCTTTGTACACAGATCTTGGACTTCATTCTTCAACACCTCATATTTTTGGTGACAACACAAGCTCACTACATCTAGCAGCTAATCCGGTATACCATGCTAGAACCAAGCATATTGAAGTCCACTACCATTATGTAAGGGAGAAGCTAATGAGCAAGGATATTCAACTATCCTATGTCTCTACAGATATGCAATGTGCAGACATGTTGACTAAAGCTCTTGATGGTACGAAGTTAAGTAGATTCAAGTTGATGATTGGCTTGCAGGAAATCAAGGACAATTGAAGACTTATTTGAAGGCCAAGCATGTTAGGCTTGAGGGGGAGCTGTTGGTGCATTTTGCCAAGCGTACATGCTTGATATGCTTGATATTATCCTCATTTGTAAGTCACATGAGTAGTCATGTGAACACCTCTTGTAAAAGAGTTCATTTTTATCTCTTGTAATTTGAAAAAGAAAAAGGAAAAGGATGGCTTACCTCATGCATGATGTAAAAGCAATTTCGTGGGTCTAACTACCAAAACCCACGACTTTTTGAGCTGAGGGAATATCTCCTAACTTTGGGGATCACTTTTAGGTGGATCCATTCGAATTCGAATTCAAAACTCCCTCCAAGAATAGCTATAAAAGGAGCAAGAAGAAAGAGGCGATTAGCAAGCCTTGTATGTGACCACTTCATGTCATTTTGTAGAGATTGAAGAGCTTACTCCATAGCTCTATCATTCTACTCGCATTGTGCAAAGATTCATTGCCAATGTGGTTGTAATCATATGTGAATCTATACATGTATTATCATCTACTTCTCTGTTTTGTTCTCTGCTATACTCACTCAGAGCAGTAACTTTAGAAGGTCATATCTCGAGTTCTACTGATCCATTTTCCGTGATTTAACTTGCGTTTGATAGCTCATTCTGTCTAATTTTTACCTATAAATCTTCAAGGTCATTAGATTAATATGTGTGAAGATATCTGCAATTTACGGCTCATTAGTCTATCTCTGCAGAGCCCCGAGAATGGTGGGCATGTTCAAGAAGTTGATGAAACTTGTTCTCAGTGCTCAGTCCATCGTTTGAAGTGTTTTAACTTGGATTGGGACGCTTACTAAGCCTACTTGCTATGTCCAAAAGGAATTTTTCAAATTCTTACCAGGTTGAGAGCACTGTTCATTTTTTCCAGCAGGTGTATGTCCAAAAATAGCAGGTTTTGGAAGCTACTCATTTCGCAACTAGTCTGTCTTGACTTAAACTTTTGGGATACATGTTCCAAAGTACTTGGCTGATATTTTGGTGGATTTAGGAAGCTCAAAGGGTCTACTAATCAACTCTAAAGTCTCAGTTGGCTGATGTGAAGCTGGTTGTAGCAACACCTACTCATCTTTTGATTGCATCCACCATCTCTCTTCACAGTGGTATCAGAGCATAATCAAGCAACATGGGAGATGGATTTCCATCAACAATTGACAAATTGGATCGAAACAACTACCCGGCATGGTCTCTAAGGATGGAGGCTTACCTTCAAGGGAGGAATCTATATGGATTCATATCCGGAGATGAAGCAATGCCAACCATGAGGAACAAAGGGCAACCATCACATGAAGAAGTGGAAGGACTTTCGAATTGGTGTTCGAAGGATGCACTTGCAAGGTCCTATATTCTAAACTCAATCTCTGATTTTCTTTTACCTCATGTCAAGGGATGCAAGACATCAAGAGAGACCTGGAATGCACTTGCTTCTTTCTTCTCTTCCAACACTCGAGCAAGGAATACCCAATTGTGGATGGAGTTCACAACAATGAAGAAAAGCTTGAAGCAAAATGTGACTGATTATGTCACAAAGATGAAATAGATTTCCGACCAACCTGGAAGCATTGGAGAGGTAATTGAAGAGGAGCAAATCATAAGACAAATCATGAATGGAATCAAAGCAGACGACAAGTGGGAGTCATTCACAACAGCCATGGATTTATACATGGATATGCATGTACCCGATCTCAACACACTCATGGGCCAACTCTTCACTCATGAAGCAAAGATTAGCAAAGGTGGTGAGTCCTCAAGAGGTAATCAAACTTCTGCCTTATATTCTGATAAAGCTAAGGTCAAGGAAAAGTCAAAGAATAGGAAGAATGAAGATGAAGGAAGCTCTTTTCAAGCAAACTTTGCAGGTAGAGGAAGAGCTAGAGGAAGAGGCAGAGGTGGAAAGCAAGGCAGGGGGAGATTCCAATCATCTCAACCTTGCAACATATGTGTCTTATCTAACCATCCTACTGAAGAATGTTTCAGGAACCCGAGGAACTCAAGAGGAAGAGGATTCAATAGAGGTGGCTATGAATAAAATAGAGCTAGATACAATGGAGGCTACAACAACAACAACTACTACAACAACAATTACAACAATTACAACAACAACAACAACTATCAAAGTGGCCATTGAGGAAGAAGAGATTACAATAACTATGCAGCGGAACAAAGTCAAGAAGATTCATTATTGATTATAAATCTATCAGCGAAGAAGGGTAAGGATGATGAGCACATATTTTACATTGATTCGGGATGCTCGAACCATGTAGCAGGAAATGTGGCTTTACTTTCTGATTTGGAAGATCCTCATAACAAGCATGAAGTGCAGACAGGAGATGACACAAAGCAGTCAGTGGAGAAGATAGGTAATGTGAAGACATCAGATGGGAATATGAACCTCTTAAGCAAAGTCTTGTATGTCCCTACAATTACCAAAAATTTAATAAATGTTGGACAGATTGTTGAAAAAGGATTGCAGATTAGATTCAATCGATTTGGAGCATATGTTGAAGACCCAAGGCAAGGCTTTCAAAGGATTGCCAAAGGAGAAAAGACAGGAAGGCTTTTCACTTTTGAAGTGGAAGATACAAAGAAGATAGCTTTGTTTAGCTATGGATCTCAAACTCTAACAGAGTTGGAGATATGGCACAAAAGGCTTGCTCACATTGGTGAGAGGACACTCAAACAGATTTGCAGGGACCAAAGTGTACTTGGTTTGCCTAATATCACAAGGCAACACATGATTTATAAGTGTGAAGCTTGTCAACTTGGCAAGGCTCATAGACAACCTTTCAATAAGAAAGGATATATATATCAAAATCCTTTGGATCTAGTGCACACGGATGTGTGGGGTCCAAGTAAGGAGCCATCTATATCAGGCTCAAGATATTATGTGTCTTTCATAGATGATTGTAGCAGGTGGACCATTCTGTTTTTCATGAAGCACAAGGATGAAGTGTTTAATTGCTTTAAGAAGTATATTGCTCTTGTTGAAAACCAAAGAGGTAGGACTTTGAAACAACTCAGATCAGATGGTGGAGGAGAATACTTCTCTTCTGAATTTTATGCCTTCTTGCATGAAAGAGGCATTAAAAGGGAAGTCACTACAAGGTATACACCCGAACTCAATGGTGTAGCAGAGAGGAGGAACAGAGCTATTGTCGAAGCTGCAAGGTCCATGCTCAACGAAAAGGGATTGCCAAACTACCTATGGGCAGAGGCTGTGTCTACAGCCACATATCTCATAAATAGACTTCCATCTAAGTCACTAGATGGAACCACTCCATATGAAGTGTGGAATGGAAGAAGACCTAGTCTAGAGCATTGTAAAATCTTTGGATGCTTAGCCTATGCTCACATTCCTTCTCAAGTAAGAGGGAAATTGGATCCCAAGGCAGAGAAGTGCGTATTTATTGGTTATGACCAAAACCAAAAAGGATATAGATTGTACAATCCAACCAATAAAGGATTTTCTATGAGTAGAGATGTAATCTTTGATGAAAACAAATCATGGTTTGATGATGACAAGAAAGTGAAGCTGCCTTATGACTTGGATGAACATTTTCCATCACTTCAACCAAAGGAGCCAAAGCAGATTGAAGAAAGTGATTCGGAGATTGACCTAGAAGACTTGGAAAGACTAAAGCTATGGAAGAACAAAGGAAAAGCAAAGATGCAGGATGCTACATATGGACCCGAGAGCTCACATCAACCACTTAGAAGGTCTTCAAGGGAGAAGAAGAAACCAGAGAGGTTTGGTTATGATACTTCTTTGGTCACCAAGCATTCAATCTACATTGCAAAGGATTTAACCAATGAAGAACCTACCACATTTGAAGAAGCACAAAGCAAGAAAGCTTGGAGAGATGCAATGGATGAAGAAATGGAAGCCTTGAAGGAAAATGACACTTGGGAGCTTGTACCTAACAAGCCATCTATGAAGATAATCGGATCTCGATGGATATACAAAATCAAGAGGAATCCAGATGGAAGTATAAATAGACACAAAGCAAGGTTAGTTTCTAAAGGGTTTGCTCAAACCCATGGTATTGATTATGAGGAGACTTTCTCTCCTGTTGCAAAAATGCCTACAATTAGGGTTCTCATTAGTCTTGCTGCATCTAGAAATTGGAATCTTTATCAACTTGATGTAAAGAATGCTTTCTTGAATGGATGGATTTCTGAGGAAGTGTATATGGCACAACCTCTTGGATATGAGGATGCACATCATCCTACCAAGTATGCAAACTAAAGAAAGCTTTGTATGGATTGAAGCAAGCTCCAAGAGCTTGGAATTTCAGATTGGTGACTTATTTGCAGGACCAAGGATTCAAAGCTAGCAAGGCGGATACCTCTTTGTTCATAAAGAGGAATGGATCTGAAGTGATCTATTTATGTGTGTATGTTGATGATATTATTATCACAGGCAATGATCTTGAAGGAATCAAACAGGTAAAGAGTCAAATGAAGGAGGAGTTCAAAATAAGTGAGCTCGGACCACTCACTTATTTTCTTGGATTGGAGTTGATCTACACAGATTCAGGTATATACATCACACAAAGGAAGTATGTCCATGACATGCTCGTCCAGTTCAAGATGGAAAATACCAAGTGTGCAGGCACACCTATGGAGCAAAATCATAAGCTTAGTGCTTATGAAGGAGAGCCAATTGAAGACATCACAAGCTATCAAAGCTTGGTTGGAAGTTTGAACTATGCAACACTCACAAGGGTGGATATATGCTATAGTGTTAGCATATTGAGTCAGTTTATGCATAAGCCGAGAAGACCACATATGGAAGCGGCCAAGAGAGTCCTCAAGTACCTAAAGGGGACCATGAATGAAGGTTTGTTTTATTCATTTACTTCAGATATTGAGCTAAAGGTCTACTCAGATGCAGATTGGGCCGGATCTAAATATGATAGAAGAAGCACATCAGGGTATATATCATTTGCAGGTTCAAAAATCATTTCTTGGTCATCAAAGAAGCAACCAACCGTGGCATTATCTTCTACCAAAGCTGAATATAGAGGTTTGGCTAATGCAACTCAAGAAATCATGTGGTTAAAGTCTTTGTACACAGATCTTGGACTTCATTCTTCAACACCTCATATTTTTGGTGACAACACAAGCTCACTACATCTAGCAGCTAATCCGGTATACCATGCTAGAACCGTGCATTGATGATCTACTACAAAAGGATAACACATTAGTATGGAAATTAATTATGATCCTAATAAGGTCAGGCTACAATCCCTTTCAATAACCGATGTGTAACCCATCTAGCCATGTTTGTGAGGTGGTTTATGTCATGATTTCTCAAAAACTAATGCAAGTTGCTAGACAACCTACATGCTTTAGATAGTGCATACATTGCTTTTGATGAGACTTTCTTACAAGTGATTGTGAGTTAGTGAGGGTGACTTCATACGAGGTTTAGTGTGGATGAATCAATACAAGGATGAAGGTTAGTCATAAGAGATGTTATGTCATACAAAGGATGGTGTGGAGGTTTCTGGACGCGTTTTGGCATCCATTTTCTAAGAGTTGGTGTGTGGGTTTGGTTCTTTGGTTGATGGAAAAAGGATGGTTCTAGTAGTGGTGGAGTTGATGGGTGGGATGATTTCAAAGGGATGTATATTACATGGCTTGGGTGTTGAGCTAGAAGATAGTTTTTGGGCACCCAAATTTGTGTAGAGTTGGGCCGGTTTGTCACGTACTTCTTGCCGATCCAAACTTGTCAAGTTCTCATCGATGGAGAAGAAGGTTGAGGGGAGGTTGGACATTGAATCTAATTTTGCCTTGTCTTCTTCTCATCATAGCCTTTGCTATTTGAGACTATTGGTACTTTGTGACCTTTTGGCACCCATATTTGCTTTGTGCTTGTTGCTTTGACATACTGATGTTGCTTCCATCTTTGGGCCATCTGATATGGTCGTCGGTTTGGGTTCCTAAGTTGTGGTTGACTTCTCTATGGTTGTGGTTGAGAGGTCTAGTCAACACTCTAATTTGGGAAAGAAGGGAGGTCCAACACTTGCATGACCTGCCCATCAAGAAGTGAGGCATTCTATACAATAGATCTAGGTAGGTCTGTAGGAAGTGTGGAGGATGGGCCTAGAGGTACAATTGTGCCCATTTGTCCATTGATGTAACCCACCTGACCACTGAGGTAATCCTCTTCTGTTTAGAGGAAGACCAGGGGAAGATCTCTTGACATCTTCCTGAGTGGCAACTATCCATCACCAGATCCACAAGGGTTGATGTTAGATTGATTTGACTTATCTGATTGATCTATCCAAAAATCTTATGGTCCTCCTTCCCGTTCATTTCATCTGGTCTGGGATTACATTCCTTAGGTGAGGTATTGTTAGGGAAGTCAAGTGGTATCACTCGCTGTTGGTCTAAGGTTCTGAGCTAAAGGGAGCCTTGTCTATTTAGGTCCATTGAATGATTGTTTAACCAATCTTGATGAATAATTAATAGTTCTATCAGGTCATCATCATGGCACACTACAAGTTTCACTGTCAAGGTTATCTCATATATGAGGATAAGAAGTGAAGTATTTCGATGGAGATGCACCACAGTGCGCTCTCCTTCTCAAGAGCTCCATGACGATATCCTCAGAGTAAGAAATTGAGCTCCTACGACCACACACAGTACTCCATATAGAGGGTGCATAATACATAGAAAAACATAGTACACAAGGAGCACAAACATAGATTTCTTAGGTGTTACAAATGCAGTTGAACTTACAGTCTATGGCTGACCAGGCCACTATATGTTTTATTAAAGAACATATACAAAGAAGTGTTCGTTGGCCATTTGGCCTTTCACATGGACACTAACGGTAACAATCTCCCACTAAAGGCCAATATGGCCAAGGTAACTATGGTAGAAAAATAAAGAATGATAAAGAGTACCTAAGTGTAAGTATAAAAACTATACCTCCCATCTGATGGGCATGTTACACAATATACAAGTGACCGTGTAAGATCATGAATCGAGTAACCCCCATCAAGTGGCAATAGTGTTGAAAGCTATCCTATGGTAGAGATTTAGTTAAAGCATCTACAACATTATCTCAAGTGTGAACCTTCTCAAGAATAATGTGCTCAATGGCTAAGCGATCTCTAATGAAGTGATACCTCACCTCAATGTGCTTGGTTTTTGCATGATAGAATGGATTCTTAGCCAAACCAATGGCACTTTAACTACCATTGAGCAAAGAAAGTACATGTTGAGGTAAACCCATATCACAAGCAAGAAAAGAAAGCCACAATGCTTCCTTACATGCCTCACTTGCTGCAACATACTCTGCTTTTGTGGTGGAAACAACTATACATTCTTGAAGATGAGATCTCCAAGAGATAGCACCTCCAACGAAATGAAAAATGTACCCTGATGTAGACTTACAATTGTGTACACAACCAACATATTCAGAATTTGTGTAACCATAATGGATGCTTTCCCTCTAGCTAAGCATAGACACTTGTCCTTAGTGCCACTCAGATATCTCAAAATCATCTTGACTGCGTCTGAATGTTTCTTGCCAGGATTATACATATATCTGCTCACAACTCCCACTACAAATGCAATGTTTGGTCTCATAGCTACCATAGCATACATGAGACTACCAATAGTAGATTGATGGGGAATTTGGTCATGAAATCCTTTTCCTCATCTGATTTGGGGCAATCATCCTTGCTCAATTTCACATATGTGGGTAAAGATGTACTCAATGCCTTTCCACCCTGCAAATTGATCCTAGAAGTACTTTGGATATGTACTCACTTTGAGACAAGTATATGCATCTTTTACTCCTATGAAGAATAATTCTCATGCCAAGAATATGTTTGGCATCCCCCAAATCCTTCATATCAAATGTCTGACTCAACTTCTTTTTGAGAATTGACAAGTCATAAGAGGACTTCCCAAAAATCAACATATCATTGACATAAAGTATCAAGCATATCAAGCTGCCATCTGAGCATCTCTTTGTGTAGAGACAATGATCCCCATTGCTTCAAGAATATCCTTGGGACTTCCTAAAAGCATCAAAGTTTTGCTACCATTTTCTAGGGGACTGTTTAACTCCATACTCTTGAGCTTACAAACTAGACTTTCCTTGCCAAGAACTACGTAACCCATTGGTTGTTCCATATAGATATCATCTCTAAGATCTCCATGCAAGAAATCAGTTTTCACATTCATTCCATTACAACAAATCCAAGCAACATGCACAAGGTAGTCATCTTGACCATTGGAGAGAAGATTTCCTCAAAATCAACACCACGTTGTTGCTTTAAACCCTTTGCAACAAGTCGTGCTTTATACTTTGGAGAAGCACTATCTGATGTGAATTTTCGCTTATATATTCATTTACATGGTAAAGCTTTCTTGCCCTTTGGCAAAGGTACTAAATCCCAAGTACCATTCTTGTGAATAGAATCCAAATCACTCTTCATGGCATGCTCCCACTTGACATGATCCTCTGTCTGCATAGTCTCCTTTTAGCAAGAAGGCTCAACGACATCTGTTAGCATAACAAAATCTAAACTTGGAACATATATATAAGGTGGATGTGAGATACGTGCGAAGTGTCTCAATGGTTGCTGAATAGGAACATCTGCAGACTGATTTGATCTGACATTCTCTTGAACATTCCTATGTGCAACATTTTTATGCATGCTAAATGGAGGACTAGTATCCTCAAATACCACTCTTCTCATTTCAACCTCCTTAATGGGTTCTTTATGCATCTTAGACTCATTGATGATGACATCACTACTTCCAATCACTGATCGTGTTTCAGGATACCATAAGTGATATCCAAATTTCCCTTCTCGACCATATCCAAGAAAAATGCATTTCTTTGACTTATGGCCCAACTTTTGTCTAAGATTCTTGGGTATATGAACATATGATTCACACCCAAAAACTGGAAGATGATCATAATATGGTGGCTTCCCTAACCATAACTCTTGTGCCACTTTCAGACCTTTGGCAGTATTAGGTGAAAGGTTAATCACATGAATTGCAGTCAATACTACTTCTGCCCAAAAACCTTGTGAGAGGTTTGCATGATGCAACATAGAAAGTACTCTATCTTGAATAGTTTTATTTATCCTTTTAGCTACGCCATTCTGTACTGGCATATAAGGAGCTATAAACTCTCTACGAATCCCTCTTGATTGACAGAAAAGGCTGAATTTATGTGAGGTATACTCACCCCCACTATCTAAACGTTAAACCTTAAGATTAGTTCCTTTTTCAGTCTCAACTAAAGCAAGCCATTTTTTGAAGGTAGGAAATATGTCATCTCTCAATCTGATAGGATATACCCAAACTTTTATAGTAGCATCATCTATGAAAGTGACAAAGTAAAGAGAACCACCTAAGGACCTAGTGGGCATAGGGCCACACACATGTGTATGAACAAGATCTAAAGGCTGAATTGAAGAGTCAATGTGCATTCTATGCACATTTCTAGTTTTCTTTCCATATTGACAAAGCTCAGAAAATGAAAAATCAGAGAAAGATAACACAGGTAAGTAGCCAAAACAGGAAAGATTTTCCATTCCACTATGAGATATATGGCCCCAAGGACCATTCCAAATACAAGCCATAAGATGTTTAGTACCAGCTAACAAGTGTTCTTTCTATGATACAAACAAAGCATAAAGTGAGCCAACTTTGCTTCCTTTTGCAATAACCATATTTCTCTTTGATATACGAAAGGACAGAGAATAGAAGACCACCTTGTAACCAAGGTCATCAAGTTGACCAACTGACATCAAACTGCATGATAACTAAGGTACATGAAATACATTATGCATAGTAAATTTTGAACCATCAATGAACTGCACAACCACATCTCCAATCCCCACAATGTCACACTGGTAAGAGTCACCAAGTCTCATAGTACCAAGAGACTTTGTTTCATAGTTAGATAACCATTCTTTGTCTGGTGTGACATGGAAAAAAGCACCAGAATCTAGCAACCATGTGTGGGAAAGAGAATCAGCCATAAGAGACTCGGCATAGTACTATCTGTTGACGACATGATTGTTGGAACAAAGCAATCCCAAATTGATGATTACAAAGAGTTTAAAGCAAATTCAATGATCAGATTGAAGTGAAAGAAGTCATTTGAGAAAGTGAAGAGATTTCAGAATGATAGCCTGTATACATATGTACATTAGAGGTGGAAATTCTTGTACTATGAGTATAGGTAATCCTTAAGATAATAAGAAGTAATGTATAAGATGCAAGATAAGTCTAGAAACATATGTATATAAGTCAATGATGTAAAGAAATAAGTGAGAGAGTCATTAGAAGCCAAGTGTCATAGAGATAGATGTGTAGAGAGTCATCTTCAGAAAATTAGCGACGAGTATTTCTCTGATTTCTCTCAACCTGATCAAGTGGATCAAGAAATCTTTTGTATGCATCTAATCTAGAAGATAATGAAGCTATGTTCAAAGTTTCATGGCCTAATTTCTTTCATGCTGTGAATATGATCAATAGGAACATGTGTATGTAAATTTTGCACGTAGACCTCTCAGAGTCGTGCACTTTTTTGTGTCAGTGTTTTGCTTAGATCTCAGTGTACAGTGTAAAGTTTTTGATGACTGAGCATTCAAAATCTAAGTTAGAAGATAAGGAAGCTATGGCTAAAAGCATTTAGCAAAACAGGAATGTGCTGTGAGAAATCAACCTTAGAAGTTACCTATGTCAAAGTTGCCTGTTTAGGAAGATAGTTTTTTATATACTTTTGATCTTAAGGATCAAATTAAACTTTTAATGATTCTTTTGAAGAAATAATGGTTGATATGATTGCACAAAGGTAGTGTGGAGATATGTGCATCATTAGTTTGAAGAAATCTAAGGATATGTGCAGGTAATGAAGTCAATCTCTGAAGCAGACTTTCTGAAGAAGAAAGATTTTCACTCAGAGAAGTGATAGTGAAATATTTGGTGAATGAAGGTAACATTTATGTAAAGTTTGGTCATAACTGATATAGAGGTGCTCTTAAATCAGTATAGATCAAACCTTTGGAGATTTAGAGGTCTCCAACAGTGGTATTAGAGCAGAAGGTGCAATACAAGTGAAGTAAAGGCATTAGAAGTCTCGACTGTGGTAGATATTGAAGCTCCTTCTAATTGAAGGTGGACAAAGCGAAATTCTTGAAGATAACCTGCAAAAGTACAAATCACGAGTTCAAAGGATTAGGAAGGATTAAAGCTTCATATCCAAGTTACACTCTATTATCATAATTCATAGTAATTGCAGACACAGAAGATCAGAGATGGGAGAAACCTTGCAGATTGATAAGCTAGATAGGGAGAACTATCCAGCTTGGTCCATGAGGATGGAGACACACCTCATGAGCAAAGATTTGATGGCATTCATTATAGGAGAAGAAGAAAATCTTGAGTTTGAAGATCCTAGTGTTCCAACTAGGGAAGAACTTGCAGATTTGAAGAATATAATGAGAAAGGATGCTCAAGCTAGGAGCATCATTTACATGGCTGTAAATGATTATCTTCTACCTCACATTAGAGGATTAGAAATTGCATCAGATGTGTGGAATGCTTTGGAAGAGCATTTCCAAAATACAACCAAGTCAAGGAAGTCCTCATTATGGGCAGAGTTCACAACTTTCAAGAAGAAGAGTTCACAATCAATTTCTGATTATGTGGCATTGATGAAGGATATTGCAGATAGCTTGGGAGCAGTAGATGAAGACATTGAAGAAGATAAGTTGGTAAGGCAAATACTTACAGTTCTGAGAAGAGATGAGAAGTGGAAGCCTTTCATATTGTCCATTGAATTGTCATTAGATCACTTTACTCTTGATTTTAATCAATTGCGAGGACACATGCTAACTTTTGAGCAGGACATTAAGGGAGACAATGATAGGAGTGCAAGTCAAGCTATGTACTCCAAGGACAAGAAAAAGAATGGCAAAGGAAAGCAGTCAACTGATGATGAAGGAACTTCAAATCAAGCTAACTTTACAAAAGGAAAGATGAATTTCAGAGGTAAAGGAAGAGGAGGTAAGAACAAAGAAAATACTAAAGCTTGTTGGATTTATGGCAGAACCAATCATTTGGCAAATGATTGTTGGTATAACAATCAAAATTGTGGAAGTACACAAAGCAATTTCGTGTTACAAAAGATGGTACATTTGATGAGCAAAGCACATGGTATACAGGGTCAACAAATGATCATGCAGATGTTGAAGAAATACAAAGAAAAGGGAAGACAAAAGTAAGTGTGTATGAAGAAGATATTGATTATAAGAATAAATTGTAGGGCAATGTTGAAGATGGGCCAAGATTTGATCCAGAATCAAATGTGGCTGAGACTTCAAGAAGTGCAGAGGTCAGAAGATCTTTGAGAGAAAGAGAAGAGCCTATCAGGTATAGCTATGATACATCCTTCTTAACAACAAAAGATTATGCTTACATTGTGAAGATAGAAGAAGACCCAATCACATATGAAGAAGCTAAAGCTAAATAGAATTGGGAGAAGGCAATGCAAGAAGAGTATGATGCTCTACTTGAAAATGAAACATGGGAGTTGGTGCCAAGACCAAAGAATCATAAGGTCATTGGATGTAAGCGGGTGTATAAAACAAAAAGGTTTGGAGATGGAAAAGTTTCTAGATACAAGGCTGGACTTGTGGTCAAATGTTATGCTCAAACCTATGGGGTAGATTATGATGAAACCTTTAGTCCTGTTGCTAAGATGTCTACAATTAGATCTTTTATTGCTATTGCTGCTTGTAAAGGATGGAAGTTATCACAATTAGATGTGAAGAATGCATTTCTGAATGGATACATTGCAGATGAAGTGTACATGGAGCAACTAGAAGGCTTCATGGATTCAATTGGATCAGATTATGTGTGTAAGCTCAAGAGATCTTTGTATGGGTTGAAGCAGGCCCCAAGAGCATGGAGTTACAGGCTTGTTAAGTTCTTGAATGAATGTGGATATCAAACATCAAAGGCAGATAGTAGCTTGCTAGTGAAGGCAAGTGAAAATGGATATATATACATGTGTATTTATGTTGATGATATTATTGTCACAGGGATAGATGCTCAAGGAATCAAGGAGCTTAAGAAGCAAATAGAGAAGGAGTTTAAGATAAGTGATTTGGGAAACTTGTCTTATTTCTTAGGAATGTAGATTGTGTATACTCAACATGGAGTATATGTTACACAAGAGAGATACTTGAAGAATCTTCTGGTCAAGTTCAACATGGAGGATTGTAAGCCTTCAACCACACCATTCGAGGTAAATCATAAATTGAGCAGATATGGAGGTGAAGAATTCAATGATATGAAGAAATATCAGAGTTTGGTAGGTATTTTAATTTATGCTACCTTGACAAGGCTAGACCTATCATATGCAGTAGGTGTGTTATCACAATTTATGCATTGTCCAAAGAAGACTCATTGGATTGCAGCTCAAAGGGTACTCAGATATATCAAAGGAACCCTAAGTGAAGGTTTGTATTATGGATTTACGTCTGATACAAGAATCAAAGTGTTTAGTGATGCAGATTGGGCAAGTGATTCAGATGATAGAAGGTCTAGTCATGGGTATCTCTGTTATATTGTAGATAAATTAGTTTCTTGGTGCTCAAAGAAGCAACATACATTTGCTTTGTCATCCATAGAAGCTAAGTATAAAGGAATGGTAGATGCTGCAAAAGAAGTGATATGGCTAAAGACCTTGTTGAAGAGTTTTGGAACTTATCAGAGTACTCCAATTATTTTTGGAGACAATATGAGTTCATTGTATTTGGCAGCTAATCTTGTTTTTCATGCCAGGACTAAGCATATAGAGATTGAGTATCATTTCTTGAGGGAAAAGGTACTTGATAAAGAGATTGAAGTATTGTATACTCCAACAAAAGAACAAGTTGCAGATATGTTGACAAAAAGTTTGGATTGACATAAGTTACAGAGGTTCAAAGAGATGGCAGGAGTAAAGAAGAATGGAATAATCAAAATTAGTGATTGAGGGGGAGATTTTGGAACAAAGAAATCCCAAATTGATGATTACAAAGAGTTTAAAGCAAGTCAATGATCAGATTGAAGTGAAAGAAGTCATTTGAGAAAGTGAAGAGATTTCAGAATGATAGCTTGTATACATATGTACATTATAGGTGGAAATTCTTGTACTATGATTATAGGTAATCTTTAAGATAATAAGGAGTAATATAATAGACGCGGGATAAGTCTAGAATCATATGTATATAAGTCAATGATGTAAAGAAATAAGTGAGAGAGTCATTAGAAGCCAAGTGTCATAGAGATAGATGTGTAGAGAGTCATCTTCAGGAAATTAGCGA
Source organism: Ceratopteris richardii (assembly GCA_020310875.1). Taxonomy (NCBI): domain Eukaryota; kingdom Viridiplantae; phylum Streptophyta; class Polypodiopsida; order Polypodiales; family Pteridaceae; genus Ceratopteris; species Ceratopteris richardii. Next base: position 120,851,530 of record CM035424.1, read on the forward strand.
CAAGTATTTCTCTAATTTCTCTCAGCCTGATCAAGTGAATCAGGAAATCTTTTGTACACATCTAATCTAGAACCTAATGAAGCTATGTTCAAAGTTTCATGGCCTAATTTCTTTCATGCTGGGAGTATGATCAATAGGAACATGTGTATGTAAATTCTGCACGTAGACCTCTCAGAGTCACACACTTTTTTGTGTCAGTGTTTTGCTTAGATCTCAATGTATAGTGTAAAGTTTTTGATGAGTGAACATTCAAAATCTAAGTTAGAAGAGAAGGAAGATATCTCTAAAAGCATTTAGCAAAACGGGATCTGTGCTATCAGAAATCAACCTTAGAAGTTACCTATGTCAAAGTTACCTGTTTAGGAAGACAGTTTCTACTATACTTTTGATCGTAAGGATCAAATTAAAGTTTTAATGATTCTTTTGAAGAAGTAATCGTTGATATGATTGCACAAAGCTAGTGTAATAGTGTGGAGATATGTGCATCATTAGTTTGAACAAATCGGAGGATATGTGCAGGTAATGAAGTCAATCTCTGAAGCAAACTTTCTGAAGAAGAAAGATTTTCACTCAGAGAAGTGATAGTGAAAGATTTGGTGAATGAAGGTAACATTAATGTAAAGTTTTGTCCATAATTGATATAGAGGTGCTCTTAAATCAGTATAGATCAAACCTTTGGAGATTTAGAGGTCTCCAACAATGATTGCTCCTACTTCATCTACATTTGTATCCGCATGAGTGCATCTCCATTTTGTATCCAGGAGGCACTCCATTTCTAGTCTATTTCCATTTTATATTGTATTTCCTTTGTATTTGGTTACCTTGCCATGTGCTTCTACCAGTTGTATTCATTCTCCTTTCAGGAGACTTATCCCACATATGATGTACTTTTGAGAGCCCCTCCCAAATCTATATAAGGAGGGCCTCTCCCCTGATCTGTACTTGGTTAGAAGCTTGAGGAGCCTACTCCATGCTCTTGGCAAGCTCATTTTCAATCCACATGAGTTTACCCATTTCATGGTCTACTCATTTTGTGTCTCACACATTCTTTGTTTTGTGAGAGTACTTTACTTTTCATTTTTCTTCCACGTGTGTACTCTCTACATGGTATCAGAGCACTAGGTGGAGGTCTTGGTGGTGTGTTTGGTGGTCATTTTGGTGGTGGTGGTGCTTTACTTTGGTGGTGTGCTTTCTCATCACTGAGAGATGCCTTTTGCCATCAAGTTTTGGGACTCATTTTGCCCCAACTTTAGCACCAATAGGACACTTTAGCGCCCACCCTTTTCTTCATCCTTTTGTACACCATTTACCCCCATTTTCCCCTCCCTCCCACCCTCTTTGTGGATTGAGTGTGATATTGTTTTTGTCATTGTGAAACACATTAGAGCAAAATTGATGCTTCTTTTTGTTGATAGTGTTTATAAACACTTTTCTGTGAAGTAAGTTGCGCATCTCGAGTTATTGAAGTGCTCATAAACACTTTGTTTGCATTTTATCATGTGCAATCCCTCATTCTAGAGCATGAGCATGCATTTTTGCTCTCCTCAAAGTGCCTCTGTCAGGCCACTCGTCTGCAACAGCTAGACACTCCTTGTGTGTATCCTGTCGTGAACCATAACAACATGCTACTCGACTTCTACTCCACCTAAAGTTGCATGCACAAAAAGTTGCATTCATCAAATCTACTTGTGGTGATGGCTTTTGATCTGCAAAAAAACATATAAGCATGTCACGGACTGGTACAGCTATTGAAAGAAGCCCACAGTTGTCAGCACATAGATATTTCTTGTGTCTCACACATAGCAGAAGGACGTATGCAATTGGCTCTGTTTTTTTCTCTCTCAGAAACCCTCCTAGGTGATGGTGCATGCCACACCAGTGCTTGCAAGCTCCTTCGATCCTCTCTGATAATAGAAGAAAGCACACAGTAGCCTATGGTTGTGCCTTTGTAACCTCTATCAGCGAGCAAATGCAGCCACCATCTCATATCAAGCGGTGCATTTCTCTATCAAGCACGATTAAGCATCTACATAACACCTCTTCTTATTGAGTTCACAAGCCGCTACTTCGATGCATAGGGCCTAAATTCACAATGCTACAAAGGATCTGAGAGGAAGAGAGTCAGGACCTGGAATGCCTACAGGGCTTCTCTAAGAATCCGACCGACTAGAGGAGTGTGTATACACAGAGAACTCGCTTTTAGCCTGTACCACGGCACGCATTTCATCTTTGTGACAGAGAGAGAGAGAGAGAAAGGGAAAGAGATAGATTCTCTTTGTAGAGAATAAACTCATTGTAGCAGATAGATCACATTACAGGAACTGCATCGGAGCTCATAGAGCGATAGATACAAGGCGGTGAGAGATTGAGTGACATTTTCTTGTCTGTGCAGCAGCAAGATCTGGAGTGAGCGCCATTTCGCCAGGCCAAGTCATGTGAATCCTCTAGGACTGTTGAAGCTATTTAGGCCCACTTCTCTCTGTCACGCAGGGCTGATGGCTATATATGGTAACAATTAAGTTGACATAGTGCACATCACCGGTCTCCGATCACTTGTGAAGAAGCATAGGAACGCCAAGTTTGCGGACCAAATTAGGTAGCGATGCATCCTAGCTCTGCCACTGCCACCCAGAGAGAGCGCAAATAGAGCCGTCTTGCCAGACCACCTTAGCGAGCATTTCCTGAATTGTTTTGGCGACCAAATATTGTTCAAGTCAAGACAACAGCCATAATTCGACTTGGTCCAATGGATTCATAGAGTGCAGACCCATGGGCCATACTTCAATCGGTGGTGGATAATATCGCTTACTAACAGATATTCATTGTGTAATGACCTCAGTTATGATGTCAACAAGTGATCTGAAACGGACTTTGTGATCTGAAACGGACTTTGAAAGCAACACTTTGATCTGAACCCCCTCCATCGAGTATCAACTATACTCTCTATCCATAATTATTGTATCTCTTAACACTTTTCAAAAAAATCTTTCCATTTGACCCTCTGCAAGCACATGTTGGCATCAGGTTTGACACTACGTAATGTATTCTCCATTTTGTATTTCTTCAAAGGGATCATTGCTATATAGTTAAGCATTTATTTTGTAATTTCCCAAGAGTTAAACCTCACATTTGGCACCCCATAACGGGTTTTATTGTATTGACCATGGGTCATACTCTTTTTCCTCCAGAACACAACTTGGACACTCAAGGCACTAAGTGCCTCCCTCTTTGTACACTCAAAATATAAGAAGAAAAGTATCGTGTGTGTGCACTTTTGTGGGTTGGAGGCTACTCTAAGCCCACCCACAAAGTTTCTTAAGCTCCCAAGCTTGCTCTAAGGCTCAATCAGCGTGCAACGGGCTAATCTAAGCCCCCTCCGCTCGCATCGACTTCTCTTGGTGTTGTACAAGTGCAAGGCTACTCTAAGCCCCACCCCCTCCCCAAGAACTTTAAGTTTGGTGTCCAGTTGTTCATTTCAAGCTTTGCAATTATTTTTAAGCGGTATTTTTGGCAAGTGTCTTTGATAGTGTTTCTAAACACTTTATCCTCAAAGCTTTGTAATGACCAAAAGTGAAGGTAGCTCATTATCTATGGTTAACTTCTTACCCTCTTTCACCCCTATTTTTATGCCTAAGGATGAACGCCTCAATGGAAAAAATTACAATCTATGGAAAGATGTCATGCGTGCATATCTCTACACGAATCTCCTTCATGAGGTGGTAGACGGGTCAAACCCCGAACCCAATAGGGATACCAACTTAGACAATTGGCATGTGTAGAATGTCAAGGACAAACGAGCTTTAGGTCAGCTATTACTTGCCTTTGAAGAACTGATGAAAGGACATATAACGGCCTGTAAGACGTCCAAGGACACTTGGGATATGTTAGCCGCTTTGTATGAAGACAAAAACCCTTCAAAAATATATGCATTAGAGGTCGAGTTTCATAATTTGACCATTCGGCCACACGACACAATTACCAAGGTCATAGCCCAATTTGAGGACTACCAGCATAATTAGCACTATGTGGTAGTCAGATTTCTAGTGAAGACATGGCCATTAGGCTTATTAACAAGTTACCTAAGTTGTACGAGACATTTGTCACAACTTTGTATAATCGCGGCCAAGTCTTAACTTGGGAAGAGGTTCGTCGACTATTGCTCCTTCACGACTTGTAAGCTAAATCGACTTCCTCCCAAGAGTCTGCCATGAAGGCCAAAGGCCCATTCAATAAGAGCAAAACCACAAGTCATCATGCCCGCAATGGATCTAAGCAAGGATCGCATAATTCATCGAAGAAGTTCACCTCTAATTTTTGTGGAAAATCAGGACACTCCGAAAAGTTTTGCTATAAAAAGAAATAATCATCGAAGGCTTCTACATCTAGGCAAGCATCCAAAGGATCCCAACATAGATCCCACTACTCTAGTGAGGAACTCTTCATCTCCACAGAAGCCAATGCCCTAGTTACTTCTAGCTCCCTGCATGAGTGGATCTTTGATAGCAGAGCTACCTCCCATATGTGCAAAGACAAGGACTCCTTTCAAGAACTCGAAGAGCAAACGAGAGAAGTCTATCTTGGCAACAACAAAAGTTTATACATCGAAGGAAAAGGGAAAGTTCAAATTACCAACGATCAGGGGGAATGCAAGTCTTTATCCAATGTTCTTTTTGTTCCAAATTTATGTATGAATCTACTTTCCGTCTAGGCCATTACAGATCAGGACAAACAAGTATGGTTTGATAACACCTCAGTTAAGGTAGTTGATCCCCATACAAAGGATATCATTGCTCAAGGTATTGAAGAAAAGGGCCTCTACAAACTATCTTGCTTTGTATCCAAAGAATCAACCTCAAGTTTGTGGCACCAAAGATTTGGCCACACCTCTTTCTTATAAAAAATCTCTTCATCCCAACTTGTGAAGGGATTTCCAAAGATAGGGCAACTTATTGATGTCTGCCAAGCTTGCACCCAAGGCAAGCAACATAGGGCCCCAGTTCCCAAGGAAGCTTCAACACGAGCGAGGAACCCTCTAGCCCTTATCCACATGGACTTATGTGGACCCATGAACACCCATCCCTGAGTGGATCCCTCAAATGAAGGATATCAGGAAGATTGGGAAGGATATGAACAGAGAGAACCAGAACTGCAAGCCTTGGACGTGGGAAATAGGAGAATTGAAATGGACACAACCACATTCATGTACATAACCAATAATTACATGTCTAATCAGAAACCTCAATTCAAAGGAAGTCAAAAGATAACTTGTTATAGATGCAGGGGGGAACATTTCATGAGAGACTGCCCACAACCTCCTACACTAAGAATAGAAGGAGCCTATTGCAAGGATTATGGCAGGGAACACTTAATAAAGGATTGCCCAAGAAACCCTCAAAAACAACAGAACACATCTAGTAACATACCATTAAAAACAGTTAACATAATGGAGCAAGAAGAATTGAGTGACCATGATCAAGCAACTGTAAATGCTATAACAAGAGCACAAGCTAAACAACAAGAAACAACAAAGGAGCCACACACAGGAACATAAGAAAATTCCATTTCCAAAAGAAAAGAAAAACAGACAAAAAGGAAGATGGGAAAGAAAGATGAGAATGGGTAAAAATTTGGAAGAAGAAACTATGGAACATTCAAACAATAGCCAACCACAAAATACACAGACTCAGGAAGAGGTAGAAAATTCACAAAGTTTGGAGACTCTAATAAAAGCATACAAAGGAAGAATTCAAGATGGACCAAACCCTACAGATCATGTAATGGCATATCCTATGCCAGATTTAGAGGATGAAAGAATGCAAAGATGTAAACAAATCATACAAGAAGCACAAATTCAGATTGGGAAAATAGACAATCATCAAGCAACAATTGAAGGGACAAATGCAACAGAAACCAGGAAACATCTTGATCAGGAAGATAATTCACAAATAACCTTCCAAATCAATCTAGAAAAACACTGTACAATTTTATACCACACCACAATGGAGGAGATAGTAAAACAAAATCATCACTTACAACACAATATGAAAAATTGGGAAACAAAGTCAAAGAACCTAGATCCACAACAACAAGAATGAATTGCTAAGTGATAAGGGGACTCATTTTTTGAACCAAGTAATAGAAAACATAACTGAGTATTTCATGATTAGTCATAGAAAGTCAACCCCTTATCATCCACAAGCCAATGGATTAGCAAAAAGTACTACTAAGGTACTTTGCAATGTTTTGTCAAAATTGGTAAATACAAATAGGAATGATTGGGATTTGCAACTTAATCATGTCTTATGGTGTTGAGGGAGAATCGAGTAAGAAGAAGAAAAGAAGAAGACAACGAAAGAAGTAGCTTCACTAAAAAGCAATATCTGAAGATTTATCTCTGCAAGAAGCCCCGCAGGGGCGCAACACCCATCTCTGCACAGAGCCCCGCAGGGGCGCACACACCAAGGAAAAGCACGCAGCTGGAAGAAGGAATCAGGGCCAACAAGTATCACATATGTGGATGCTTCAACCTCTTGAGTTACAGAGGATTCAGATCAAGGCTTACGAGCTACATCTGCATATGTGCACTAATGGCGTGCGTGGCAAACCGAATCAATCGGCTTGGAGTAATGCAACCAGGTCCAATGTGTGCAACCAGGATAAATCAGAGCGCCTCTAAAACGTAATGCAAGATCAAGAATCAGGCAACACGGACCACTGGACGCGTGCACGAAGCAAAGTCTGTCAAGGGACGACAGAGACGAAGAGGGGGAGAGTATTGCAGAGCTAAAGAGCACACAAAGCAGAGAAAAAGACGGGCCCCAAAATTTTTCCGATTTGGACTTCATATTTTTGTACCATAATCATTCTTGTAATATATTTTCCGTTGTAAAGGCACTAGAGGAGTCCTCTAGATGCATCCCCACAGTAGATTAGAAGCTTACCCATGTAAAATAGTAGAAATTTAGTCTTTTAGTGAATAAAGTGCCGGTCTCTTGTGTGAAAGGACCATTTTTTAGGGCACTAGTATATAAGTCAAATGTGACTCTTTGTAAAGAACTTTTTGCCATTGTGAGAATAGAGAGCACAGAAATTCGAATTTGTGTTTTCTTCCTTCCTTATCTTCTTCTTCGTGAGCTTGTATGCATGTGTATTGCTTGGAAAGAGTGCTTGTGAGTGTTGTCTATCCTTGAGAGTGTTTCTTTGCTGTAGGAAAGGTGTGTGCGAAGTGTAGGAAGTGCTGAAGTGTGGGAAAGTATTTCCGCGACTCAGTATTTCGCTCATAACTTGAAGTAGGAGCGTCGGAATTGAGTGAAACTACTGCCATTGGATGCGTCTTCTCGAGAGCTTCGAAACGCATATGCTATTCGCTATATTTGGAGTTCGGAGCTGGGAGAAAAGTCCAAAATACTGACGGCTGCTGCACCAAGTATCGTTTCGCCTTGACCAACAGTTGGAGCTTGTTTGGATAAGTCTTTGCCTCATTTACATTCTTTGAGTAGTTCATATGCATTGACCATTACATGATTGCATGTCTTCATACACTCGGCTAGGTTTGTATACTCTTTGGATTGATAATTAAAAGCGTGTATCCCCACTATATGCACTTGTGAGGGGATTGAGGTATAGTCTCTTTCTCCGCAAGTCCCTAAGTTGATACTTAGGACAACACACTTTTTGGCGCCATTGCCGGGGAGTGACGAATCAAACCGAGGCATTCGTGTGATGGTAAGTAGCTTTTTGCATCGAAGTGAGTGGAGGAGTGGAAATTTTCTCTTCTTTGGTAAGTCAATTTCAGTCGCACTTGCTACTTCTCATTCTTGGAGTGTGTGTAGTGAGTTGTTAGTTTAGGGAAGTGAGTGGTAGGAGGAGATTAGGAAGAGTAAGGGAGTAGATTAGAGTGGCTTTCACTTCTTGGTTGTTGTTTCATTTTCAGTAGATAAAAAAAAAAAAAAAAAAAAATCCCAAGTATAAAAACCAAAAATTGTCATTTTGAGAATCACTTGTTTTCTGAGCAAGTATCGTGGGAGTCACTGTCTAGTATCGTGAGCAGTGCCAGCGATCGTGAGAGAGTATACAAGCAAGCTGGGGTTGCACAGAGCTAGGGGAAGCAACAAAGAGGTTAGAGGAGCTACCAAGGTAAGCTAACCCATCTTTGGATCACAAATTTTCTGTAAAATTAACTTAGGGAAGAAAAACGATCTGCGTCGGGTATCGTTTGGGTTGTTCAGAGGTGAAAAGGAGTGATTTGGGTTGATACAGAGAGTGAGGAGTGGGTAGAAGGACTAGTAGAACAAATGTATTGAATCAAACCTTGAAAAAATCTTGCAAAAATTTGAAAAAAGGGTCAAGTATCGTTTTTGCTCCCGTGGTCGAGTATCGCGATACTTGTCAAGTATCGTGGACTCCTGTGGTCGAGTATCGCGATATTTCCCTAATATCGGTATCGTTTCGATCAGAGATCGTTTGAGCCCAAAGATCGTGTATCGTTTGGCTCAGGTATCGTGTATCATTTTCCAGAGATCGCGATACTTGTCAAAGATCGTCGATCGTTTGGATTAAAGATCGGTATCGTTTCGGTCAGATATCGTTGGTTGTGTATCGTTTGGAGCAGCGATCGTGTATCGCTTGGTTCAAAGATCGCGATAGTGATCAGAGATCGGTATCGTTCCGATTAGAGATCGTTTCTGAAGTATCGTCTTAGTGAGATATCGTGTATCGTTTGATTCCATAGATCGTCGATCGTTTGGATCAAAGATCGGGTATCGTCTGTGATCAAGTATCGAGCATCGTCTGGGAGCAAATATCGTGTATCGTTTCATACGAGATATCGTGTATCGTTCGGTGTAGGTATCGTCGGTCGTGTATCGTTAGGTTCGAGTATCGAGTATCGTCGGGACTCAAGTATCGTATATCGTTTTCACTCAGATATCGTGTATCGTGTCCATCAAGTATCGTTTGGTCAAAGATCGTTTGCCAGCGATCGTTTCGTCAGCGATCGTTTGCCAGAGATCGTGAGGGTCAGGTATCGTGTATCGTCGGAGGGTGAGTATCGCCAGTTCCAAGTATCGTCTGTAGCCAGAGATCGTGGATTTTGGAGGCTAAGTATCGTGACTTGACAAGTGAATTTCAGTCAATTTTTAGCCAAAATTCTCCCTATATTTCTAACTCAGAGTGAAGGGTGCCAAAGGCTAAAAGGTTAACAAAGACTGATCAGAGCTTAGGGGTGGATGAACTTGAGATCCGGAAGAACCCTAGGAAGCCGAAGAAGTGTAATCTCTTCTGTAGGGAGTGTAGCCGAGCCAAGTAGCCGTTCACACTATTCTGAGACCTCCAGTGAGTCAGAAGGAGAAATTCCCATGGCTTCAGAGGATATGCAAAACACAGTGCCCATGATTGGCATGATGTCAATCATTGAGGGAGAATACAGAACTTCCTTGGAGTATGTGAACACCAACCACAATGAGATCCCTATCTATTTGGATGGTCTAAACAGATCTGTGGCCAGGTTACAGAAAGCATCAGAAGCTTACATAGTGCCTAGACCAGCCGTCAAATACATAGGAGGTTTTTACATGGACAAACAAGATATTCAATACGTGGTCACAGAACACCCGGAAAACATTAATGAGCATGGTGAAGAAAATAATGCTTCAAGCTTACATGGAGGTGGAAATGAAGAGCAAGTAACTACTCCTAGAGGGAGATCAACAATTACTAAAAGTTGGAGAGGAGACCTAATTCCCCAGGATGATACGCTAATAGATGTATATTTGATCAACGGGATGGAGCACCTGCTCAGAGCCCATTCCTCTATATGGGAAGCTGCTCCTAATCCAGTTACCATCTATGAGTTACAAGACCCTGAGTTCCCCACCATCATCACATATTTGGATAAAAATCACAGAAGATATTGGCCAATAAAAAAATTAGAGAGAGCTGAGTTGAAATATCAGAACATCCCAGTGTTCCCCCCTAGGGACCAAGCCACTACTTCACGGAATCCACTTGGAACATCGCGGAACGATTCATATCAACAGTCGGGACAAACACAACAAACACAACAAACCCAGATCCCCGTCAGACCACATGTGCAATTTGCAATGCCTGCCATTAATCCTAACTACCGGCCACAACCAGCTATAGACCTAAGACATGGAGTTCATGCTCCAGTCAGACCACAGGTAGTGAGAGGACCAGGCATACCAATAGGGAGACCCAATTACCCTGTAATGCCTAGACAACCTGAAGCAGGAAGGAGACTAAGGCCGATCCAAGTCGCCAAGTGCATGAGAAATCACTATGATGGCTCTAGTGAACCCTATAATCACATAGCAGAATTTAAACAAGTAGTTAGAGCCGAACAGGTAGATGACTTTGGTCTTACCTTTGGTCTTTGGTCTTACCTTGTCAGACACAGCTTTGGCTTGGTTTCAGCCATTGGACCCGAATACCTTTCAGAACATGGAGCAGGTATATCAAGAAATGATTGAAGAATTTACCAAATCAGGAATTAAAAATAATTCTTCGTCATTAATCCACAGCTTCAAACAAGTCCCTACCGAGTCAGTAAGATTGGCAGCAAGGAGATTCAAGCAGTATGTGGATAGATGCCCGGTGGAAGAGAGACCGACGCAAAACAAAATGGTATCATTATTTTTGGAAGGACTGTTGAACGGAACCTTGAGGTCATTAGTGTATGTAAAGAGAGTTCAAACTTTGCAAGAATGTATGAAGGAATGCATAGACCTAGAAGATAACCTTGCAGAAGACTTGAAAATACCTCCAGGTAGTTTGAAAAGCGAAGAGTCAGCCAGTAGCACATCAAACTCCAAAAACAATGTGGAAGAAATAGCAGATTTAGTAGCAAAAAAACTGAACGTTCAAGGACAGAGGAATTATCCCACTAATCCTATGAGACTGCCTATACTCAGAAGATGTATGCAGTGCGGAGGAGATCATCCTTCTCATTTGTGTACTAGGGGAGTAGTCCCACCGCCTGTCTATGCTCATCCTAGACCCTCTGTCCCCGGACCGCTACAATATTGCAGTATAGAGCAGAGATATACAAACCATAGCACCGAGAACTGCCCTTACAATAGGCAAACCAGACCCACCCAGCCTTATGTGAGACCTTATGGATATCCCCAAAGAGATCAAGGAGGAGAAGCCTTTAGATACCCCCCTTATCAGCCGCAGGCACCAGTACCACGACCATACGCATATCAGGGATATACGCAACCACAACCAGTACTAGGACAACAACCGCCCCACCCTCAGAACGTTGTCCCAGTTAAGATAGCACAACCAGAAGAAAACCTAGAGAGAGCAATAGTACCAGCCACACCTTTGACTAGTAGTGAACCATACGACTCATTTTACGACCCTAGTCAAGGAACATACCCTAGTTATGAAAGCTCAATAATGGAATATGGACAACAGTATGACCCATACGCTTATGGCATGGAAATACCGGAGAGTTCATACGCACACGAGCAGGATTATGTGCCCTTAATGTACACAGCTCCTAGAGCAACCATGCCACCTCGACCAATGAATAGACAGCCTGTACCCAGAGGACCATGCTACAGATGTGGAGGTGACCACTATATTAGAGAATGTACATTACCAAACCCACCACCACCACAACGAATTTGGGAAGGCTACTGTAGCGATTGTGGTAAGGAACATCTTTTCAGAGATTGTCCTAAGAACCCCAACAAAGTCACATCTAACGTGCAGATTAATGTGATAGAAGTGATTGAATCATCAGGGAGCGACAAAGAGTACACAGTACCTTTAAAGGCCATAACAAGAGCCAAGGCTAGAGAGAACCCTGATAAAACAGACGAGAATGATCAAAGTGACAAAGAGGGGAATATACCCATCCCTCACAGAGTAGAAGACTCCAAAGAACGTATCGCCAGTAAAAGGTCACAAAGATGGAAGAACCGGAGAGATAGGATAAAAGAAAAAAAGTTATTACAAAAGAAGGAAAATGAAAAGAGTAAACAGAAATCAACAAAAGAACCGCAAGTGGAAGAAGAAAATAAAAATGAGAGGAAAAGGGAGGAGGTAGGATCAGTATTAGCAGACCCAATGCCTGAAGAATTAGCCATGTGGATTCAGGCATACAAGGCACGAATAAAAGCAGGACCTACCGTAGAGCAACATGATAGAGAATATCCGAGAGGCGACTTAGAGAAAGAAAGGTTAGAAATATGCAAGAAGTTGATAGAGATTGCGCAACAAACCTTAGAAAAACCTGCATCGCCTCTACCAAATACCCGAATTTCTGAAGAAAAATTCCAAGAGTGCCTAAACACTCAGGAAAAGTCTGAAGTATATAGACCACAAAATGATGAACTGGGTATTGAGAGAAAGGAAGGATCCATAGTCCCTGAAGTAGAAGGAGACTGGACTAAGGATTTGTGGGCACGAGTTCAAGAGGACAAGTGGAAAAAGGTAGAAGGAATGGAACCGCCCTTTGAAGAATTAGAAGCAGAAAATGAAATAGAGGGTTCAATACCTGAACTGAATTCAGAAGAAAATTTTCCGATGGATGCAAGTGACAAGGAAGATGTAAAGGAACTACCCAACTACACAGGGGAGTACGAGCACAACTCAGAATTGTATCACATTCCATCAATAACGAGACGGGAAACGAACCCATCAGTCCAAACATCTGAAATCATACAACGTCTTAGAGAGGTGAAAATCCCATGTACCCTAACATTCGAGGAACTGTTAAAGGTAAAACCACACTTAAAAGAGAAATTGATCAATCAATGGGAAGTCAAGGAGGAAAAGAAAGAGGTAGCTGACGAAGTGAAAACAGTGAGAATTCCAGTGGATAAGGTAGGAGACTTTAGTGAAGGAGATGAAGGAAATACCTGTCTTCCAATCACCTATAGGGGTTACACTACCAAAGCCATACTAGATTCAGGAGCTGGTGTTGGCATTGCTACCAAAGAAATTTGGGAGAAATGGGGAAAACCAGCATTAAGACCAACACGCATGAAAATACAAATGGCAGATGGACATACGGAAAGACCCTTAGGATTGTTGGAACGAGTAGTCTTCACCACGTGTGGAGTGGAATTTGAACATACTTTAGCAATTTGTCATTTCGAAAGGCCAAGCAATTATGAAATGATCTTGGGAAGGCCTTTCATGAGACAGCTAAAGGTCGTACAAGATTGGGGAAAAGATGTTGTATACCTACAACACGCAGGAACCACCACTAGGATAAACCTACATACATACACGTATCAGGATGTGCCACCTCTGCAATGGAATCAAATCCATAAAGAGGAAGACGATCAATCGGTTCACAGTGCAGGTTCTAGTGATCAATCCTGGATGAACGAGGACACTCATCTGTGGATATGTCAAGCTGCAAAGAAGGAAGAGGAGAGAAGAAAAGGATGGCAGCAGAAACAAGGAATAGTGAGATCTGTACAAGATCCAGCCTATATGCCACAAGTATTTCCGGATGAAGAATTCGAACCTCACGGTTGGATGGAGATCTTGGCTACCCTCGATGTCTGTGTAAATGAAGAAGTAGTGACCATGAACGAATGTATCGATGAGGAAGGTTATGATGTTAGTCTGTATATGGTAGTCCTTCAGGAGGCAGAAGAAGGAGAAGTGGTCGAGAAAGACTGGAAGGAGGACTACGAGAGCATGGAAATGGAACCTGAACCCATGGATCTAGGGATTAGTACCACCAACATAGATATCATTGCCAATGAAAAACATAAGGAACTCACACAAAAAGGGGAATTAGAAGTTGAAAGGGAATTAGAAGATGAAGAAAACAAACTTCAAGACCAATTTGAGGTACCAGCCCATTTTAAAAAATATGAAGTGGAAGAGAGGAAAATTGCTATTCAAATGCCTAAAAGAGAAGCACAACCTGGAATAGCATATGATAATAAGGAACAAACCAAGAAAATAGTTGTAACTATGGAAGAAGGAGAGGAACGATGTACCTTCATAGGACAGGATGTCTCATTAGAAGAAGAACAAGAGTTAATTCGACTCATAAGAGAATACCGGGATGTCTTTGCTTGGACTTATAAGGACTTAAAAGGAGTAGATCCATCTATATGTGCGCATAGAATCCCCATGACATCCGAAGCCAAACCTTCAAAACAGAGACCATATACCTATAATGATGTGTATTCAGCCAAGATAAAAGAGGAAATAGATAAGTTGTTAGATGCTGGATTCATCTATGAAATTGAGCACACGGAATGGGTATCACCCTTGGTGGTTGTACCAAAAAAGAATGGAAAGTTAAGAGTGTGCATCAATTTGAAAAAAGTGAACGCCGCAACCATAAGGGATAGCTATCCCTTACCAATCACTGATCATCTCTTGGAAAGGGTAGCAGGGAAGGAAGTTTATAGTTTTCTGGATGGCTTTTCAGGGTATAATCAGGTAGCCATTGCTCCTGAGGACCAACACAAGACAGCATTTGCCACTGAATGGGGAGTATACGCCTTCAGAGTCATGCCTTTTGGTTTAACGAATGCCCCAGCTACATTCCAAAGATTGATGTGTCATCTGTTCAAAGAATTTCTGAGAAAAAGTATGGAGGTATACGTGGACGATCTTTGTACATATTCAGCTATACGATCAGAGCACATCCCTGAACTTGAAAAGATTTTTGCTAAATGTCGGCAATATCGAGTATGCCTCAATCCTGAAAAATGTGTCTTCATGGTGCGACAAGGAAAAATCTTAGGACATATTGTCTCTAAGAACGGGATTTCAACAGACGAAGACAAAATTAAAGTAATTTTAGATTTACCAAGACCTAAAACTGCTAAAGAAGTTCAAGCATTTATGGGACATTGTGGATACTATCGAAGATTCATACATATGTACGCCATAATTGCTAGACCTCTTTATGCATTATTGACTCTATTTAATTGGACCGAAGAATGTGAAAAAGCCTTTAATGAGTTAAAGAATCGATTGAGTTCAGCACCCATTCTTCGAGTACCTAACTGGAATAAGCCCTTTCACATCCATGTGGATGCTTCCAAGTTTGCCATTGGTTGCATCTTAGCTCAACCAGTTGACACAGGAAAATTAGACCACCCGATAGCCTATGCCAGTAGACAGTTAAATCAAGCGGAACACAATTATACTACTACAGAGAGAGAAGGCCTAGGGATGGTATACGCAGTCAAAAAATTCAGACATTACCTATTGGCAAACAAATTCAAATTCTTCATTGATCATCAAGCCCTATTGTACTTAGTCAACAAGCCTTGCAATATCGGACGACTAGTGCGATGGTTTTTATTGCTAATGGAATTTGATTTTGAGGTAATAGTCAAGAAAGGAAACACCCACATCAGAGCAGACCACTTATCTCGTATGACCCATGGAGAACCACCCATAGGAGTACCCGATGACCTACCAGATGCTTATCTTTTTAACCTGGAAGTATGTCCTCAGTGGGCAGAAAAATTGATCCCGATACTTACTCATGGACCTAAAGATGGGATCAAGCCGAACCAAACGCAAGATCTCTGGAGGACTAAAAACCTTCACATCATTGCGGGAAGTTTGTACCACCAGGATTCAAGCGGATTGCTGATGAGATGTGTGGAAGAAGAGGAACAAGAAATGTGGCTTCAGAAAGCACACATAAACCAATGGAACACTCATTTGAATGCGAATGGAACGTGGCAAACACTCAAGAGATTTGGTATATATTGGCCAACCATGCAACGAGATGCACATAACTATGTGTCAACCTGTCAAACATGTCAAGAACAAATCCCAGACGAGAACTCCACATTATGCTATTCTACAATAGCACCAAGGTGGAGCATGCCTCTAGTAAAGTTCTTGAAAACTCGAGAGTACCCTGACGGAGCTACCTTGGCAAGGAAGCGTGCTCTTGAAGAACAGAGTAAGGATTATGCCATCATAGGAAAACAACTCTTTAAACGCGGGAAAGATAACCAATTAAGAATGTGCATTCATGAAAATGAATATCTTCCTGTCTTAGAGATGGCCCATACAAGAGCTGCAGGAGGACACTTCTCTGCAGACAAAACAGCAAAAATGATCCTCTTTGCTGGAATGTGGTGGCCAACTCTGCATCAAGACGCTATAACATATGTGCAGCGGTGTGATACTTGTCAACGAACGAAATATCCTATTAGAAGAGATGAGATGCCACTTAGGCCCATGATGAGTGCTAGAGCTTTCACGAAGTGGGGAATAGACTTTATAGGACCTATTAGCCCACCAGCAAAAGGTTCACATGCCGAATACATAATTGTAGCCACAGATTACCTTACCAAATGGGTTGAAGCAAAAGCAACAAAGAAAAATGACGCAAGAACTACAGCCAAGTTTCTCTTCGAGAATGTCTTCACTAGATTTGGACTACCTATAGAGATTGTGAGTGATAGAGGTACGCACTTTGTTAATGAAGTGATAGAAGCCTTGTTGAATGAATTCTTAGTAATTCATAAGAAATCTGCCCCTTATCACCCACAAGCAAATGGACAAGCAGAAAGTTCAAATAAAATCTTGTGTACTGTTCTCACCAAAATCGTTAACAACGGTAGATCAGATTGGGATAAGCAGTTACACCATGCTTTATGGGCATTCCGAGTAGCCTATAAAACTGCAATAGGCACTACTCCTTTTAACTTAGTATATGGACAAAACGCTATTTTGCCAATTGATTTCTTGATTCCCACTCTTAGAGTTGCAACTACTTATGAGTGGACCGGACATGAATTATCAGCACAATTGGACCAAATAGAGAAGCTTCATGAAACTAGGTTACAAGCAGTAGCGGGTATTTATGCTGCTAAAAGACGACAAAAAGCCTATTTCGATGCGCATATCAAGGACAAACAATTGAAGGAAGGAGATTTAGTTTTGGTATACACTTTGAAACAACATGCTAAGAAATTGCAAAAGAGAGGATATGGCCCATTAATCATTAATCGTATATCTACAGGTGGAGCCATCAGCTTAGCAACCTTAGATGGAGACGTGTTACCAAACTACATCAGTGGGTGTAGAGTAAAAAAATACTTAGAGCCATTAACAGAAGAAGCTTTGTCTCGATTACTCAAAGGTAAGAATAGACGCGTAGAAGAGGAGAGAATACGGGAAGAGGCGAGACAAGAAGCATTGGAAAGGATAAAGAAACGAAAAGAGTGGATGAGAGAGCGAGATGAAAGATACCGTCAAGGAGAAGAACTCATCCCGATGGCTAATCTTAGAGCCACTCAAAACCTAGGATCGCAAAGAACACAACCCTACCTAAATTTGGGAGCCGGAAAAAACGGAGTATCACTTGGTAAATGCTCTTATTGACACAGGTGCCGCTGTAAGTTGCATTAAGTTTTCTTTGACCCAAAAACTCAAAGAGACAATACGCCCATCAATGGCCCAGTTGATAGGAATAGGAGGAACCATTACTCAGTGCATAGGAGAGATCACTTTGCCGTTGCATCTTGGTAACAATACTATGGAACAAAAACTGTTAGTGTGTCATGACCAAGATCTGCTTGAAGATGTTGTGTTAGGTCAAGATTGGATCTATGAATATGAGGTAACCATTCAATTGGCTTTAGGATACATCTCTGCCAGAATAGGACATCGTGAGGTATTTAGTCTGTTAGATGAACGACCAATCAAATCCTTGAAAATAGAGCCAAAAATCCAACCAAATGACCAAAGTCATGAGTACATACCCAATAGCACTATAGAAGTTCCTTCCTCTAGTATTTCTCGTGAGAATACTGTAAATTCTGTGTGCTTTCCATCTTCGAGTATAGAGAGTCTCAAGAGTGCATATGAACCTGAAACCAAGCCTAGTGACGCACAATGCACAAGAGAGAATACTCCTTTGCAAGAATTGAAGTCTACACCTATGAAAGTATACCCTATTCCACATTCTTCACTAGCTTGGATAAGGAAGGATCAAAAGAAGACATATTTTCAACAACAGAAAAGTCTTCGACATCAGCGTGTCAAATCGAATAAGAAGACAAAGAATTTTGAGCACCACGGTCAACCTCGACTCACTAGCATATGGATCCCAAAGAAACTGATAACTGCACAACCGGATCGAACACAAATATGGATCCCAAAGTCATGTACTACCAAGATGACCAACCAAAACGATGAGCATCCTCAGAAGGGCAATCACCATCAACATGGTCAACAGGCACACCAGCCAAGAAAGAAGACCTATTGGAAAAAGAAGGAGTCTGCAGCTGCAACATAAGGAAGACCGAAATTCCAAAAGCAGATAGAGCAAACACACTATAAGGGAAGAATCACATTTATCAAGAAGGTTCCGAAGGAAATACATCCCCACCAAATGAAGCAGATTTGGGTGCCGAAGGATCCCGCAACTTGTATGCATAGAGCTACAAAACCCAATTGCACACATGAGGAGTTATCAGGACCCAAAGTATGCATGATAGGGCCACATTACAAGGCCAAGCATTCGGCACAACGTCCTTCTACTTCCGGATAGTCACGCACATTTTCCCTTTGGAAATAGGAGAGCACTTGTACATACATTAAGGAAATTACTCCAGAAATAATAACCGCTTCGGCTATGAGCTAACCTTTTTGTTTTCCTTTTTCAGATGAAAATATAAAAATACGTAACATTGAGAAAATTCCAGGTATTACCTTTCTCACACCCACGGGAAAGGGACGACACCATTCACTCGGAGCAATGTCAAGCTTAAGACAAACAAAGGAACATTTCTGATAATATATGGCCACTAATTCACACTCTATATTGAGTGCAGATGTCATCAACAAATTCTGAAGCCACTCAAGAGGAAGAAGTTCAACTTTTTCCATTAGAGTCGATCACAAGAGTAAGAGGCCATTGGTTCCGGGATGACCAACCAGTGTCAGAACTTCTCTTCTTGGCAACAATAAAGATTATGGACAGGGATCACTGTTTCCCTATCATGTCTCAAGATTTCAAAACGATAGTACAAGGATTACCACATATTGAAGATGTATGGACCCAGGGCAGGACTAGAGGCATTTCTCAAATTGCCTATTTATGTACCAGACTTTCAGCGGTGCACTCAAGTAATGAATACTATGCAACCTGCTGCAACAAAGATATCGATTCCAGAAGCACAGGTATTGGATAAAGTAGGTACATGGAAGACGATTCAATTCACACATGAATTGATCAATAAAGCTTTTGGATGGAGTCAGGAGGGCATTACTAACATTAAGGATGAATGCCACGACCCAAAGAAAAGATCATTCCTAGAGATCAACAGAATAGACATTGAAGATGCAGTCAGATTGGTGCATCAACATTTCTGTTTTCCTATTATGCACAGGTACACTGCACCTCAAAAGATAGTAGTTCAGTTACTATCCCATGCCATGAGACAGATTGGCAACAAAGTGAATCTAACAGGTTATATACAAGAAAGATTATTTGAAGCCCAGAAGAAATGGGGCCAGAAGAAGTTCCTGAATGGCAGTTCCGCTTTAACATTGCTAATATATGAAGCTTTAGATATGAAGAACTGCTTAAGGGAGATGCCAACCTCAGAAGGGCTGGCTAAATACGTGAAATCCGCCACAATTCCCAAAAGAAGAAAATTGCTACAGGTATTGAAGAGGCAGGGACCAGTTCTCAACCAAGAATGAGAGGCACAAAAAGACTAAGAGAAGTCAAGCCAGATGAAGAAGGAGGACCTATGACAAAAAGAGTCCATGTACTTCCAAAGGTGACCCTTGTAGGACAGAAACAAATCACGGAGGAAGAATTGACTAAAGCACTCGAAGAGACGCACAAATATACGGAGGGACAAATCAACTTACCGGTGCAAGGTCATCATTATCAGCAGTCACAACAGGAGTCAAAAACAAAAAGAAGACTCATTAAAGTTCACCGATACCGTGAAATCGGATTAGACAATTCCAGCTCATCAACTCAGGACAAAGAAGAAAAGGACACATCATTGTTGGATGTGGATATTCGAAGCGAATCCAAAGATGATGGGCAATGGACCGAATTAAATGAAGTGGATTATGGTGAAGAACCAGAAGGCCTCAAGCCGATAGATCAAGAAATAAAAGTGAATCAGAAAACCACAAGCACAAAGACAGATGAGGAGATTTCGAAAAAGGAGAATTAAGATAAGGATATAGAAACGGAAGAACCATTCACACCAATCAGGGTTGTTGCAGAACCTTCCCCAATGGATGTCACGTTTCAGGGGAGTGCTACTAAAAAGAATGAAGCAAAAGAAGATGATGAGGAACTCAAGATACAACTGCAAGTTAGACAACCGCATAACGAGACACTCCAGGTGGCAGAAGGCAAAGATGTGCAAACAGGAGAGACTCCTGAAATAGCAAAGACATGGCTGAATGTAGACATAGCTCAGCTCAAACCTGTTGTGCAAGATATGATTCGAACGGCTCTAGATACACAACAATTAATGCTTGATGCTGATGAAGATTACGACCAAGCCATGCGAGACAAGAAGGAACTGAAAAGGGCAGGTGAACATCTTTCTGAAGAATTATCCAAGGTGCAAGCACAAGCTCTGACAAAAGAAAAGGAACTTCAAGAGGCCAAATCACAAAACAACATGCTAGAGCGGGAGCAGACAAAATTGAAAGACCAAGTCCAGGAATTAACAAAGAAATTAGAGATGAGTGAGACTGAGAAGACACGTCTTCAAGCACGCAGTAAAATCTTAGAGTCTCAGCTCAAAGCCAGTATGGAGGAAACTGACAACATGCGACAACGAAATAAAGAATTAATGACAGCTCTCATTAGCGATCAACCATTGGCAATTGCTGATGACCCACAAAGAAATGTCAAGAACCTGGAAGAGCAGATCACTAAATTACAAGACTAGCTCATACAGGAGCAAGATGTCATAACAGATTGGGAAAAGAGGTATATGGAGGACACAGCGGCCCTCAGAATGAAATGGAAAAAAGCAGAAAATAACTACCTGCGACAGTGCAAGGAAGACACAGAGCACATGAACATTGTGGCCCAAGAATTAATGAAACATCAAGCAACTATTGCTAAGGCCGAAGAGGAAAACAAACAAAAAGATGATTTAATCAAATAGCTTCAGGAGCAATTAGAGCAGCGAGCACAACAGGGGACACCAGTAGTTCTGCCAGGGACCTCGGCTACTGTGGAGGAATGTTGGTGCAGATCAATCACCAATTGAAGGCTTGGAAAGTTAAAGAGTGAAGGAAGGATCAACTATTGAAGCTTGGAAGAAAGACATATTCAGAGCATAAGAGAAGTGTACACATATGTACATTAGTATAGTCATAGGTGACTTAGATCTTTGCTTGAGTAAGAATCTTGTACAAATTATCTATAAATACTTTGAGAAAAGTCGGGGCATGTATGAGAGCATATGTGACAATAGCTAGAAGCCAAGATTGAGGAAGTTAGAAGTCATGAGATAGAAGAAAAGTTAGGTGTGTTAGCTCTCATCACTCAGTTGTAAACTTTTCTGAGTAATTGAAAATTTTGCGCCCGATCTTTTCGTGTCTGCTCCGTCTGTGTTTGATCAATTGAGAAATCCTTTTGAGGATATCTAAGTTGTTAGTTAATGAGCCTGTGACCTGAGTTTCAGAGTCTAATTGCAAACAGGCTAGGAGAATTGTAAGTAGGAACATTCATATGTGTTGAATGTTTACAGTTCTCTGAAACAGGTGCAAATTTCGAGTTTAATCTTTTGGTCAGATCTCACTCCATAGTTTAAAGTTTTGTGCAAGTAAGCACTTAATCTTTAAGTTAGAAGATGATCTACTCGTGGCTAGAAGCATTTTCTTAAACGGGTTTTGTACTGAGAGAATTGAAGTTAAGAAGTTAGGGGTGTCTAAATCGACTTCTCAGAAGTGCAGATTCAGACATAGGCAACTTGTGAAATCAATTTCTCAAGTTATACTAAAGCTTTTGAAGTAATTCAACTTGGAGATGATGCGCAATCTCTAGGAGATGATTCGTACAAAGTTTCATCAAAAACTTTACACGTTTGATAGATCAATGTGAAGAAATAGTGCAGCAGATTTTTCTGTGTTTTATCCTTTTCACAGATTTTCACAATTTTGATAATTTGGAGATTGGACCTCTAGTTTAGTGAAGGTTTTGACTTACTCTTGGTATAGAGGTGCTCTAATCACAAGAGTAGGTTGTTCTTTTGGAGATTAACACTCTCCATCAGTGGTATCAGAGCAGGAGACATCAAATCAAGGAAAGGAAGGTCCCGACTGCTGCAGATTCAAGAAGTTCAACAATTTGAAGAACTAAGAAGTGAAAGTTTGGAGTCAAAAGCAAGAGGAGGAGATCATACGACATCAAGAAAGGCAAAAGGAGTCTAATTCAAAGTAAAGGTACATATATTGTTCATAAAGCTTGAAGATTTCAATACACAGGTAGACACAAGATGGGAGATTCTCTACAGATAGAGAAATTGGATAGGGAAAACTATCCTGCATGGTCAATGAGGATGGAAGCTCATCTTATGAGCAAAGATTTAATTGCTTACATCACAGGAGAAGAAGAGAAGCCACAGTTCAGAGATCCTAGTGTTCCAACTAGGGAAGAATTGGCAGATCTGAAAAGTTGGATGAAGAAAGATGCTCAAGCTAGGAGTATTATCTATATGGGAGTCAATGATTACTTGTTACCTCATATTAGAGGTCTTGAAAGTGCAACTGACATATGGAATGCTTTGGAGGAGCATTTCCAGAACACTACAAAGTCAAGGAAGGCATCCTTATGGGCAGAGTTTACTACCTTCAAGAAGAAGGCCTCTCAATCTATCTCAGACTATGTAACAAGGATGAAAGATATTGCAGATGCTTTAGGAGCTGTTGATGAGGATATTGAGGAGGATAAATTGGTAAGGCAAATCCTTACAGGGTTGAGAGGTGATGACAAATGGAAGCCATTTATTTTGTCTACAGAGTTATCACTTGACCATTTCACTCCTGATTTAAATCAATTGCTAGGTCATATGCTAACATTTGAGCAGGATGTTAAAGGAGATGGTGACAAGAGTGCAGGTCATGCAATGTACTCAAAGGACAAGAAGAAGAATAGCAAAGGAAAACAACAAGCAAGTGAAGATGAAGGAACAACTACTCAGGCCAACTTCCTAAGAGGAAGAGGAGGTGGCAAAGGTAGAGGAAGAGGCAGGAACAACAAAGATGGAGGCAAAGCTTGCTGGATTTGTGGTAAGACAAATCACTTAGCTAATGATTGTTGGCATAATAATCAGAATAATGGTGGATACAATCAAAATTATAATTCAAGAGGAAGAGGTGGCAGAAATCAAAGAGGTAATTACAGAGGTAGAGGTGGAAGGAATTACTTTGGAAGAAATGCAGGTAGAGGATTCCAAAGTCAACAATACAACAACACCTACTACAATTATGCTTCAGATCAAAAGGAAGATTCAACATTGATAATGAATGCAACTTGTGAAAGGCAAAATGAAGATCAAAGAGTCTTCTACATTGACTCAGGGTGTAGCAATCACCTGAGTGGTAACATATCTTTGATGACTGATTTGGAGAGTAAAGTTTTTAATCATGTTGTTCAAACAGGTGACAACACAAAGCACAATGTGAAGTCAATGGATCAGTGAAGGCCAAGGATGGAAGCACCTTATTGAGTAAGGTTTTGTATGTTCCTACAATCCCTAAGAATTTGATAAGTGTAGGACAAATTGTTGAAAAGGGATATGAAGTAAGGTTCACTAATGATGGAGTATTTGTGGAAGACCCTAGCCAAGGGTATAAACAGATTGTTTCAGGGAAAAAGGAAGGAAGATTATTTACATTGAAGATTCAAGGCAACATTGGTCATGCTATGTTCACATATGGAGGTCATAAGATCTCTGAGTTAGATCTTTGGCACAAGAGGCTTGGACATTTCAATGAAAGAGGTATTAAAGATATGGTTAACAATGGTTCAGTGCTTGGATTGCCTAATGTTGCAGGTCAACATATGACATATAAATGTGAGGCATGTCAATTAGGTAAGGCTCATAAACATTCCTATTCCAAGCATGGTTTTATGTACTCAGAGAAGCTTGAGTTGGTACACACAGATGTGTGGGGACCATCAAAAGATTTCAGTATAAATGGATCAAGGTATTATGTGATTTATGTTGATGATGCTACTAGGTGGATCACTATCTATGTGATCAAAGATAAGTCAGAAGTGTTTAATACATTTAAACACTATCATGCATATGCAGAAAGAATTACAGGTCATAAGTTGAAAAGACTAAGGTCAGATGGAGGGGGAGAGTATTTCTCAAATGAGTTCAGTGATTACTTATGGAATGCAGGTATAAAAAGGGAAGTTACTTGCAGGTACTCTCCTCAACAAAATGGTGTTGCAGAAAGGAGAAATAGAACAATTGTTGAGTTTGCAAGATCCATGATGAAGGAGAAAAATTGCCCTAATTATTTGTGGGCTGAGGCTGTAAATACAGCTACTTATTTGGTCAATAGGTTACCATGTAAAGCCTTGCAGGGTATGACACCATATGAGGCTTGGTGGGGTAAAAGACCTACCTTGGATCATTGCAGAGTTTTTGGGTGTGTGGCATATGCATATGTGCCATCACAATTAAGACACAAATTGGAACCCAGAGCTGAAAAGTATGTTTTCATTGGCTATGATGACAAGCAGATGGGCTATAGATTGTGGAGTCCATCAACAAAACAATTTATGGTTTCTAAAGATGTTACATTTGATGAGCAAAGCACTTGGTATGCAGGTACAATCAATATCAATACAGGTGATGAAGAAGAAGTGAGTCAAAGAAAGGTAAATCAAAAGTTCAGATATTTGATGAGCAAGAGAATAATGAAGTGCAGGTTGAAGTGGAAGAGACACCAAGATTTGATCCTGAATGTGAAGAGCCAGAAACCTCAAGGAGTGGAGAACTCAGAAGGTCTACAAGGAATAGGTGGCAACCTACAAGGTATAGTTATGATACTTCATTTCTAGCCACAAAAGATTATGCTTATATGGTGAATAGAGATGAAGACCCTTCTACATATGAAGAGGCAAAAGGTAAAGAAAAATGGGAGAAAGCTATGCAGGAGGAATATGATGCACTATTGGAGAATCAAACATGGGATTTGGTTCCAAAACCAAATAGTCAGAAGATTATTGGATGCAAGTGGGTCTACAAGACAAAAAGGTTTGCAGATGGAAGTGTGTCTAGATACAAAGCTAGACTTGTTGTCAAAGGGTTTGCTCAGACTTATGGTGTTGACTATGATGAGACTTATAGTCCTGTGGCAAAGATGACAACCATCAGGACACTTATTGCTATTGCTGCATGTAAAGGTTGGAAGCTATGTCAACTTGATGTGAAGAATGCTTTTTTGAATGGTTATATTTCAGATGATGTATTCATGGAGCAACCTCAAGGGTTCAGAGATAAAAGGTATCCAGATCATGTGTGCAAGCTCAAGAGAGCTTTGTATGGCTTGAAGCAGGCTCCAAGGGCATGGAACTATAGACTTGTGAAGTTCCTAAAAGAACTTGGTTTTCAGGTGTCTAAAGCAGATAGTAGCTTGCTTGTCAAAGCAAGTGAAAATGGTTTCATATACATGTGCATATATGTTGATGATATTATTCTTACATGTACAGATGAAGAAGGGATACAAAGACTCAAGAGGCAAATGGAAAAGGAGTTCAAGATAAGTGACTTGGGAGACTTATCATATTTCTTGGGCATGGAGATTACATATACTCAACATGGAGTATTTGTGACCCAAGAAAGGTATTTGAAGAACTTGTTAATCAAGTTTAAAATGGATGATTGCAGGGTAGCACCTACACCAATGGAGGTGAATCATAAGTTGAGTAAGTTTGGAGGTGAAGAATTCAAGGACATGAGACAATATCAGAGTTTGGTTGGTAGTCTTATCTATGCTACTTTAACTAGACCTGATTTATCATATGCAGTTGGAGTTTTGTCTCAATTCATGCATTGTCCTAGAAAGAGCATTGGATTGCAGGTCAAAGAGTGTTGAGGTACATTAAGGGTACACTCAATGAAGGTTTGTATTATGGGTTTACCTCAGATACAAATATCAAAATTTATAGTGATGCAGATTGGGCAGGTAACCCAGATGACAGAAGGTCAACCTTGGATATATGTGTTATGTGGGAGATAAACTTATCTCATGGTGTTCCAAGAAGCAACATACAGTTGCTTTATCTTCTACAGAAGCAGAATATAAAGGCATGGTTGAAGCTGGCAAAAGAAGTGATTTGGCTTAAGACCTTGATGAAGAGTCTTGACATTATGCATGGGGTACCAATTATATATGGAGATAACATGAGTTCATTGTATTTAGCTGCTAATCCTGTTTTTCATGCCAGGACCAAACATATTGAGATACAGTATCACTTTCTAAGAGAGAAAGTGATGGATAAGGAGATTGAAGTCATACATACTTCAACAAAAGATCAGATAGCTGATATGCTTACAAAGAGCTTGGATGGACCAAAGTTACAAAGGTTCAAAGACATGGCAGGTATAAAGAAGATAGTGAGAAACCTCAATTGATGATTGAGGGGGAGCTGTTGGTGCAGATCAATCACCAATTGAAGGCTTAGAAAGTTAAAGAGTGAAGGAAGGATCAACTATTGAAGCTTGGAAGAAAGACATATTCAGAGCATAAGAGAAGTGTACACATATGTACATTAGTATAGTCATAGGTGACTTAGATCTTTGCTTGAGTAAGAATCTTGTACAAATTATCTATAAATACTTTGAGAAAAGTCGGGGCATGTATGAGAGCATATGTGACAATAGCTAGAAGCCAAGATTGAGGAAGTTAGAAGTCATGAGATAGAAGAAAAGTTAGGTGTGTTAGCTCTCATCACTCAGTTGTAAACTTTTCTGAGTAATTGAAAATTTTGCGCCCGATCTTTTCGTGTCTGCTCCGTCTGTGTTTGATCAATTGAGAAATCCTTTTGAGGATATCTAAGTTGTTAGTTAATGAGCTTGTGACCTGAGTTTCAGAGTCTAATTGCAACAGGCTAGGAGAATTGTAAGTAGGAACATTCATATGTGTTGAATGTTTACAGTTCTCTGAAACAGGCGCAAATTTCGAGTTTAATCTTTTGGTCAGATCTCACTCCATAGTTTAAAGTTTTGTGCAAGTAAGCACTTAATCTTTAAGTTAGAAGATGATCTACTCGTGGCTAGAAGCATTTGCTTAAACGGGTTTTGTACTGAGAGAATTGAAGTTAAGAAGTTAGGGGTGTCTAAATCGACTTCTCAGAAGTGCAGATTCAGACATAGGCAACTTGTGAAATCAATTTCTCAAGTTATACTAAAGCTTTTGAAGTAATTCAACTTGGAGATGATGCGCAATCTCTAGGAGATGATTCGTACAAAGTTTCATCAAAAACTTACACGTTTGATAGATCAATGTGAAGAAATAGTGCAGCAGATTTTTCTGTGTTTTATCCTTTTCACAGATTTTCACAATTTTGATAATTTGGAGATTGGACCTCTAGTTTAGTGAAGGTTTTGACTTACTCTTGGTATAGAGGTGCTCTAATCACAAGAGTAGGTTGTTCTTTTGGAGATTAACACTCTCCATCAAGGAAGAGGTACGCCCTCTCTCTCCCCCCTCGTATCATTCACCAATAAGGGCGGAAAAGGAGGTTCCATTAGAACCTAACACACAGAACTGAGCAGACCAGAAAGGGCACTACTGGTGTCCCAGCTTACTGCGGAATTTGAAGATCAAATCATCAAATTAATGAAAGAGGCTCAAATCGACAGCAAGCAACTTGAGCAAATACTAAGGCCATTCAATATACCATACGGGCTTTGAAGGAACAAACTAGGCATTACATAAAGCATACGACAAATAAGGAACCTGATCACGATCTCCATTTTCGGTATGATACTTTTAACTATACTCAAGTAGAGTTTGAGGCAGCAGATCCAATTTGGAGAAGAAAGCTCTTGGAAAAGCACCCTACACTACGGGTACAGTGGGAAGCATCCCCGTATGAGCTTCAAGTAAACCCATCATTTTGCCCACTACCCCGTCGAAGAGCATGGATGCAATTTTGGGAAGGCCAGCGACAAGGTAGCATTAATAACCAATGGCTAAATTATCCGCTATTACCTAGTCCACCACACAACTACCTACCGACAGAGGAATACATGGTCAAAACCATGGAATTTTGGCTTACAAGATATGCTACCGTTCCAGACCTAGCAGTCAAAATGACAAATAAAATATTTAGCATGTTCCTTACAGTAATTAAAGTGTTCCAACATGCACAGTATACATTTTTGAATTTCATCGGCATTACGCAGGGATCGGAGGCTTTAATTTTTTATTTATCTACTATTCCCAGCCGGTTAACCATTATGGCATATTTTTCTCGTCTCATGTTTCTGCCATCGACATATATGCAGACTTTTGAAGAAGCATTCTTTATGGGCTTCTTTGAAATGGATTAAGAGATTTTTATTAAAATGACCTCCAATTTGAATGCACGACTGGTGGCCTATGAGATAAGTTTCTTTGCTGACCATAGACAGGCACCAGAGGACGAGTAAAGTCTCGGCAATGGAAGGAGTTCATGCTATTCACGCTAATCTACTAAATCAAAGAGAGCAACAAGCCATGCAAACCTATACACGTCGCCACAAAAAGCCTGTCGGAGACGACAGAGTCCAGGAGGGGGGCAGTGTTGAGGGAGAATCGAGTAAGAAGAAGAAAAGAAGAAGACAACGAAAGAAGCAGCTTCACTAAAAAGCAATATCTGAAGATTTATCTCTGCAAAGAAGTCCCGCAGGGGCGCAACACCCATCTCTGCACAGAGCCCCGCAGGGCTCACACACCAAGGAAAAGCACGCAGCTGGAAGAAGGAATCAGGGCCAACAAGTATCACATATGTGGATGCTTCAACCTCTTGAGTTACAGAGGATTCAGATCAAGGCTTACGAGCTACATCCGCATATGTGCATTAATGGCGTGCGGGCAAACCGAATCAATCGGCTTGGAGTAATGCAACCAGGTCCAATGTGTGCAACCAGGATAAATCAGAGTGCCTCTAAAACGTAATGCAAGATCAAGAATCAGGCAACACGGACCACTGGACGCGTGCGCGAAGCAAAGTCTGTCAAGGGACGACAGAGACGAAGAGGGGGAGAGTGTTGCAGAGCTAAAGAGCGCACAAAGCAGAGAAAAAGACGGGCCCCAAAATTTTCCGATTTGGACTTCATATTTTTGTACCATAATCATTCTTGTAATATATTTTTCCGTTGTAAAGGCACTAGAGGAGTCCTCTAGATGCATCCCCATAGTAGATTAGAAGCTTACCCATGTAAAATAGTAGAAATTTAGTCTTTTAGTGAATAAAGTGCCGGTCTCTTGTGTGAAAGGACCATTTTTTAGGGCACTAGTAATAAGTCAAATGTGACTCTTTGTAAAGAACTTTTTGCCATTGTGAGAATAGAGAGCACAGAAATTCGAATTTGTGTCTTCTTCCCTCCTTATTTTCTTCTTCGTGAGCTTGTATGCATGTGTATTGCTTGGAAAGAGTGCTTGTGAGTGTTGTCTATCCTTGAGAGTGTTTCTTTGCTGTAGGAAAGGTGTGTGCGAAGTGTAGGAAGTGCTGAAGTGTGGGAAAGTATTTCCGCGACTCAGTATTTCGCTCATAACTTGAAGTAGGAGCGTCGGAATTGAGTGAAACTACTGCCATTGGATGCGTCTTCTTGAGAGCTTCGAAACGCATATGCTATTCGCTATATTTGGAGTTCGGAGCTAGGAGAAAAGTCCAAAATACTGACGACTGCTGCACCAAGTATCGTTTCGCCTTGACCAACAGTTGGAGCTTGTTTGGATAAGTCTTTGCCTCATTTACATTCTTTGAGTAGTTCATATGCATTGACCATTACATGATTGCATGTCTTCATACACTCGGCTAGGTTTGTATACTCTTTGGATTGATAATTAAAAGCGTGTATCCCCACTATATGCACTTGTGAGGGATTGAGGTATAGTCTCTTTCTCCGCAAGTCCCTAAGTTGATACTTAGGACAACACATATGGGTTTTATAGAGTGGCATACAAAACTGCAATTGGAACAACACCATTTAATTTGGCATATGGACAAAATGCAGTTTTGCCTTTGAATTTCTCATTCCAACATTAAAGGTGGGAAATCAATACAAGTGGACTGGACATGAGTTATCTAAGAGAGTGGTGGAATTGGAAAAACTTGTAGATTCTAGACTTTAAGCAATCATGAGCATATATGCAGATAAAAGAAGGCAGAAAGCTTATCATGATGTTCATATTAAGAAAAAGATTTTCAAGAAGGGGATTTAGTTTTGACATATATAGTGAAGGAACATCAGAAAAAAATCAGAAGAAGGGGCATGGACCTTATATTATCAACCAAATCAGTAACAGTGGAGCTATCCAATTAGCTAATATAGATGGAGAAATCATGCCAAATTTCATAAGTGGATGTAGAGTAAAAATGTATTATCTTTCATTAACTATTTTTGAATGGAGAAGAATACATCAAGCTCAATATAGGAAAAAAGAGGAAAAAATTAGGTATGAGGCTCAACAGGAGGCAAAGGAGCGAATAAGAAAGATCAAGGAGATTAGAGAAGTCCTCTTGTGTGAAACACCTTCAAGAGTGAGAGAGCATTTTCCTGTTATAACAATGAATCTTCATAATGAGAAAATCAAGGTTTTGATAGATTCAAGTGCACAAGTTAATTTGATCAGTTCAGTTTTGTTGGATAAGTTTAAATTTAAAGGAATAAGAGTAAAACTCTTATCAAAACACTGGATGGTCAGATAATACAAAGCTTGTCTTCTCCATCTATTGAAGTTAAGT
This sequence comes from Ceratopteris richardii, assembly GCA_020310875.1. NCBI lineage: Eukaryota > Viridiplantae > Streptophyta > Polypodiopsida > Polypodiales > Pteridaceae > Ceratopteris > Ceratopteris richardii. The sequence goes on from CM035424.1 coordinate 120,882,479, forward strand.
TCAATGAAGAAAAAATGAAAAGATTGTGAAGAATGTTCTAATCATATGATGACTGAGAAATTAATTTTAGGACAACCATGGCTAAAGCAAGGTAAAGTAATTTTGGATTTTGAGAATATGAAGCTCAAATTGACATTAAATGACAAAAGGTTTTTAATGTTTCTTTTGAATTGTGAAGAACAGGAAACTCAATAGGACATCTATGATTCAGATTTGGAAGGATTCACTTTTCCTTTGGAAACTACAAAGGAATCACAAATAAAACTTCTCCATGATCAAACCAACTACAACAAAAACAGGAGAAAAATAAAAAAACCAACTATGCTGACAAGACAATAGAAAGGTGGAAAGTAGGGAATAATCAGAAAAATCCAGGCACCAATCCAGAAAGGTTGTGGAAACCAAAGAAAGTCAAGTGTTGTTCATCACAGAGATTCATTAACACCAAATGGAAGGAAAACTAAAGACATCCCAGCACAGTTTATCAAAAGTAGAATGTTTTACCTCAAAAATAAAGTCAACAAGAATCAAGTATTTCTGGGTAAAAAAATCAGACTTTCTTCAATGGAGAAAAAACAAGGATAGAGATACAAAAATAGTGCAGAAACATGAAAGCAATGAATGATTGTGTTAGACGGCCGTCGAAAAAGGACAAATGTACTATTACAGACATCTTAAATGTAAAGAACCTTTTTGAAATGCGCGTGAAACTAAAGATTCTTGCACTCTTGTAACAAATCTTCTATATAAGGCAATGAGAAAAGAGTGGTAGAGAGCCCGTTTTGGGGAATTGTGAGCATACTGTTTGAATTTGTGTGTGCTGTGTTGATGAGAAGATTGAGCTCTGTTCTGTTCTGTTCGAATCTGTCTATTCGACTATTCTCCCTATAGTGTAGAGTTACGACTCGGTAGTATTGTGTTGTGAATCTGTTTGGTGATAGTTATATGCGGTTCTGGATCTTATCACGGAATAAGTGTTGTTTATCAGTCTTCTATTGAACAAGGGACTGTGTAAGGCCGAAGTGAACTATTTGCGTGTTAGCATTTTTTGTTAAGTAACCAGGTTCGATACAATAGTCTGCGTTCACTGTCGATTCCGATCCCAAGAAGGACTCGTATCGGTAATGGTTTGAACGCGAGTGGAAACAATGATAATTTTGTGACGAGTTGACTGTTGGTAGGAACTTGTTGCTTGAGTTTGGCATACGGTAAGTTTGCATACATTCGAGTATAGCTGTCTGTTGTGTTATTGTTCGGTATACCTATCTGTCACGAAGAAGTGCATATTGAGTGGCATTCGGTTAATGAAGTTGAGTATTCTATTTGTTATAAGTCAGAACCGGACTACTGCTCTGTTGCTATAGCAGGTCTAGTTCGGAAGTTCTAAGTCCCAGTACGCCGAACAGTTATCAGTATTCAGAGTCAAGTACTGAGCTAAGACGCGATAGAGCATTTATGATTGTGTAAGAAGTTGGGAAAATAGTACAGGGCCTCTGTCTAAGAGACCCCTACACTCCCAAGAACCCACGTGGCTAAGAGGTAACTTAATATTAGTTATCTCGGTATTGCCAATTGATTTACCTGAACATGGAAGAGTAAAGATTGAAGGGTTCGGGAACGCCCGACTTTGAAAGTGTTTTGAGTCTGAAGTCGGAAGTTTAACGACTAACATTTGGCGTCGTCTGTGGGAAAGTGGCATCAGATTGCCAGTTATCTGTGGGAAAGTGGCATCAGATAGCCAGTTATCTATGGGAAAGTGGCATCAGATTGCCAGTTATTTGTGGGAAAGTGGCATCAGATTGCTAGTTATTTGTGGGAAGGTGGCATTAGAGTGCCAGCAGTGGTCAAGCAAGTTAAGGACGTTAGAATTAATACCGGTCATATTCCGGTGGAACGATCAACGCCTTTGGTACATTCTGGTGCTACGTCTATCCACCTATCAAAGATATAGTAATTCCAGAATCTACCAAGACGCCGTTGGAAACCAGTTTAACAATCTTGGATAAAGATTCAGAGTTATCTACGATCAGAACACTCTAGGAAAAGAAATCGGTAAAAGCGAAAAAACACTGCATTCTGGCACAATTTCGGTTCATTCTGGTGATAGAATCACCAACTACCGGTGAAGGCTTAGCATTTTTTTTGCGGAATCCTCAGCCCAACCATCGTGCTTGGAAGAAAGATTTCGGATATTGGACATCCAGAAGGAAGGAAAGCTGTTCGAAGCAGAGATCCGAAGCATCCTAAGTAAAAACAGCACACCGGAAGGCACACCATCTGGCGATACAAGTTCCGATAGTTCAACCAATCAACCTCGAGATACAGAAAGAAGGCCTAATACACTCACAATGAACGGACAACAACAGCAACAATAGTTTATGTCAACCAAGGCCGCCTCCAACAGGAGTAACATACACAAAATTCGGTGGATTCGCAGGAGATGATCCAGATGCTCACGTACGCACTTTCGAGATAAGTTATGCAGTTCTTAACCATCCACCAGATCAGGAGTATAAGGCCATTGTTTTTCAATCTACACTGGTCAATGAAGCAGCCAGATGGCTTACGGAATACGATATTAATCATTTCGGTACCTATGACACAGTACGAGACACTTTTCTGCAACGATTCAGGCTAAGAAGAATCCCGCTGAAATCTTTGATTATTTACAAAACAACCGTCAGAAGGCAAATCAGACTGTCCAGGAGTATGCTACACTTTTTAGAACACACTTGCGGCAGATACCACAGGCCCACGCTAACTTACCTGATGATATCATCACTCAGTGGTTCATCAATGGCTTAACCCCACAACTGAAGCAAATCATGATCATAAGATGTGTCGGAGCTATGACGCTGGATGCAGTTATTGCAATGGCTCTGCAACTGGAATCCAAAGTCGGTGGATTTACAGAAGACCTGGAGTGGTTAAAAACAAACAAAAATATGGCTGAAGATATAACCAGACATATACTGCATCACATGCAAAAATTCAGGTCATACTAGTGCCAATTGTGCACTAAATCAAACGTTCTGCGCTATCTGCAACACTGCCGGACACACCATCGGAAACTGTGTCTACAACGCCAGAGTATAGGGAACAGCAACGGTCAATGCAGTTATTTAAGAACGTGGACAGCCAGCGAATCACTATGTACCTCCGCAACTGAGAAACAATCAACCGTAAGGATATCGAAACTACCGAGGTCAAAGGAACAACAATTATAATGCAAACCGCTAGCAGAATGGACCACCACCGGAAAATCCCAATTTACCACCACCACGCTGTCATTTTTGTGGTGAATTTGGACACATTAGAAGATTTTGCAAAGATGCAGCTGCGTATATCAAAGGAAGAAGGAACGACAAAACCCAATGGCCAACATGGTACAAATCACACAGTAGAAACACAGACTGCTACAGTCCAGACCCGATCCTGTAAACAACTGCAGTTGGCAGCAGAATATTCAAACCGGGGATACGAGAACAATATAGGATGTATAACAAGGCTAGTCACTGGACCGCAACAGAACCATCAGTGTTCCCAGAACCTATTCCGGTGACCCAGGCTTCGTCGACAAAGGAAGGAACACAACAAAGGAAGCAGCAGCGGAGCCATCATCAGCAGTAGACATGCCAGCAGATACTTCTACATCGGCAAGACCTCAAGTTCAAAGGAGCAGGACAACCAATCTCAACAGGCCTGGGAAATTTTAGCCAGGCATCTATCACCCTGCCTCTAGGCCAACTTCTGGCACTAGTACCTGGGATTCGACAACAGTTCCAGCAACAGTTCAGTCTGGTGCCTTCTTGTATTCCGGCGACAGCAGCAATTCAACCGGAAACTTGACTCTACGGTTGATCATTCAGTTCCCTTGATTACAGTATGGTATAAGAATCATAAGATTACGCAGGTATTAATTGATAGAGGCTCTGGTGTAAACATTGCGACTGCGACATTATGCAAAAGGTTAGGATGGACCGAAATCGAACCAGTTCAATTTTTTGTCAGAATGGCAGATCAATCTAGAGTCCATCCCGTAGGACTTGTGCGGAATGTACCCATTACTTTACAAGGTACGACCTTCAAATGACCTTTGTTATACTAGATCTGTCGGAATCCACTTTGGATTACAACCTTCTTTTTGGCCGACCTTGGCTGAAGCATGCGAAGGTAATACAGGACTGGTCTGCATAAGAGCTTACGTTCAAAGATGCCAATCGTAGATATGTGGTAAAATTAGATGCTATACAACCTTGTGAACTTCACGCCAGACCATATTTTGCTGAACCAGTCCACATGTTAGATGGACTATCAGATGATGAGAAGAGGAATTTCTGAAGAATAACGCTGATTTAATGTCCTTAGGGACTATTGATCTACAGTCCGTTATAGATAACTAGAACACTTCAGTTTGTACAATTGTACCTATCACCGAAAAAGCTAAGCAGGAAGATACTGTCTCAACACATGACGATGAATTACAACCACTGTTCAAGTCAACAGACGATACAGAGAAACCTCAACAGTTTTATGTCCCCGAAGACCAGTTGACCACGTACAATCTAGGAGACGAAGAGAGTCTGCGACCTGTAAAGATAAGGCAAAACTTACCGGAAACATTTAAAGCTGATTTGATTCGACTACTTCGTGAATTCTGAGACGTTTTTTGCATGGGATTACAAAGATATGAAAGGATTAGATCCGCGCATCTATCAGCATAGATTCATGTTGAAGCCTGAAGCTAACCGAACAAATAGCCCAGCTACCGAATGAATCCCAATTATGCATCACAGGTAAAAGCCGAACTTGATAGATTATTAAAAGTCGGATTCATCGTATCAGTAGAACATGCTGAATGGATTTCACCAATTGTGATCGTGCCAAAGAAAAATAAGCAACTGCGAATCTGTGTAGATTACCGGAAATTAAACGCAGCAATAGTACCGGATCCTTTCCCGATCCCCTTTCTGGATACATGCTTGATAGGGTAGCAGGTCACGAAATGTATTCATTCTTAGACAGATACAAACGGTTACAATCAGGTTAGAATGGCTGAAGAGGATATTCCAAAAACTGCATTCATTACCAACTGGGGTGTCTTTGCTTGCACCGTAATGTGGTTCGGATTGAGAAATGCACCAAGCACATTTCAGCGATGTATGAAGGAGACTTTCTCTCCTTATCTCACTTCATTTATGCAAGTATATCTCGATGACTTCTCAATTTTTGGTAAGATGATGGCACATTTGCTTCATCTACGATGCTGTTTTCAAAAGTGCCGAGAGTACAGACTCTGTCTTAACCCAAACAAAATCTGTGTTTGCGGTTTCGTGTGGCAAACTACTTGGTCATATTGTATCTGCACAAGGTATCCGAGTAGATCCAGATAAGATTTCGGCAATTTTAGAAGCCCCGGTACCCGCCACTCCAAAGAAGTAATGCGTTTTATGGGTCAAGTACGGTGGCACGGCAGACACTTAGGGTGGCTTGCTCATCTGGCTGTACCACTGAACAGGGTCATCACAAAAACTCCCCGACAGTTTGAATGGACTCAAGAATGCCAACTACATTTGATCGACTCAATTATTTATTGACGCAAGCCCCAATCTTACAACCACCGGACTGGGACAATCCGTTCCATGTTTTTGTGGACGCTTCAGATATTGCGATTGGCAGTATTCTGATGTAGCAAACACATAAGTGGTTTCACCCCGTTTATTATGCCAGCAGAAGGCTTGCACCTGCAGAGAAGAACTATTCTACCACCAAAAGAGAATGTCTAGGATTAATTTACTCCATCAAAAGTTCAAACATTATCTACTAGGCCGGAAATTCACCTTCCATGTGGATCTGCTGCCCTCGTCTATCTAGTAAGACAACAGCATTTTAGGTGGACGATTAGCACGATGGGTGCTACTCTTGCAAGAATTCAACTATGAAGTCATCCACTGACCCAGAAATGCACATGCCT